>OY757919.1:91863462-92165962 GCA_963585895.1 Sepioteuthis lessoniana | reverse complement strand
TACTAGACTATTTAGTTGAATATTTGTGATAATTTCAGCAAAGAACATCATGTGGTACACTGAGCATCATCATTGTTATTTTTACATTAACAACATGATGGGGAAGACAAAGTAGCTTAGTGTCGACTTGCAACAAAATTATTAATTTCCACAAGTTGGTAAATAGTTATAGCACATTCTTGATCCGGTTACCTATATCTAGATCTACGATACAGTCCATTATAAAGAAGTTTAAACAGTTTGGAACAACAGAATTTGAGCATGGAAGAAAACCCAAATTGTCACCAAGAACCGCACAAAAAAACTGTGTTGTGAGATTAATATAAACCAAAGCATTGTTTTGAAAGACATCACCAAAAATTTGGATACAATGGGTATCAGCATAAGTACTTGCACAATACATTGTTTAAATAGAAATTGGGTGTATGGAAACTGACCATAACTAACCCCTCTTTACAAAATATGGAACATTGTTGCTCAGTTTAATTTTACCAAAACATTCTTTGACAAAAAAAATTACTTTTGGAAACAAATACTATAGAGTGATGAAATAAAAATTTGAACTTTTTGGACATAATGAGGTACAGAAGATTTGGCACAAGAGAGGTGAGTCTTTCCTTTCAAAGAAGACAGTACCAACATTAAAACATAGCAGTGGCTTAATGATATTTTGGGGTGGTTTTAGCTCAAGGGGGAATGAACAATTGCAATAAGAGGAATGATGAAATCTGAAGACAATATCAAAACTCTGAATGAAAATCTCCAAATATTAGGGTAAAATCTTGATCTAGGTTGGTGATTTACTTGCCAGCAAGATAATGATCCCAAACATGTCAACATCAGCAACTGCGCTGCTTCAGAAAAAGATTACAGTTCTGTCATGACCAGACTGGAAACCTATGGAAAATCTATGGCAAGAATTGAAAGTTCAAATAAATCATCAGTCACCAAAATAAACTTCAGGAATTATGGAAGAGATTCCAGAAAAGACTTGCTCAAATCTTATCAAAAACTTAAGGTTTAGTTTGGTTTCTTTTTTCAATGGCCTATCAACCTTTGTAGGTTATTTAATGCCAAAAGGTACTCTCCTAGAAGAACAGTAGCAGTACTATTTAACCCATAGCAGGGAGGATAAGGGGGTTCATACTCAAAAACTTTAGAAAATGATTGCAGCAAATTTAAAGATGAGAGGCTATACAGCTGATTATTAATATTGTGAAAATTGTTCAGTCTTTTCAATTTTTCATTGTCTTTTCCTCTTGTTTCTTTTTCTTCTCATATTTAACCTATCCTTCTCAAAATTGAGTTTTATATTCCTTTTTATGGACTTAATAATATATAAAAAATCTGGTATCATACAAGTATTAAATTCCAAGAAATGAGCCAAAATATTCAATATTCATGGGTATACAAATAATTTTGTCATTGACAGTGTGTGTGTGTGTATATATATATATATATATATATATAAAATCAGAGTAAATGAAAATATTGATTTATTTGGTTAATAAATCCCACCACGCTATTGGCTGACAATGTAGAATATGCTAACAGCACCTCAGTAGAGGCGGTAAACCCCCCTACAATTGAATGTCCTGGGTATGACACTTAATCATCTGATAGTGAAACTACAATTCTGAAGTTTGGAGAGGAATGTAGAGTACCCCTTCATTGCCATTTCTCATAAATCCAATCTGACCCAAAGTGGTAATACCTGTCAGGGTTCTGTCTACTCAATCATTAACTTGAAACCATTTAACTATATGTAAACAAATGATTAATATTAAATAGAATTATTAGTGTTGAATAACAATACCTGAACCCATTTAATTGTGTTAAAACAAATGAACTCAGGCTTGTCTAAAAATAATGTTACCAACAAACTATTCATTTACAAATAAGACATATTTCTCATCACAAGGGAGGTAATTATCTGGCCTCAAATAAGCTTCCCTGGATCTTTATGTGCAAGACATTTGAAAATGATTTGAATTTTACTACAGACTTACAGGATCTGATGGAGAACAATCGAAATTGTGAAAAAGTTCATATGAATTATCCCCAAAATCACAAGACTTCATTATAAAAAATGTTGCCTTTGCTCTGCCAAAATCGGTTATCACATTATTGACAATATTTCTCGCATATAGATTTTAACAATTGAAGAACAAAACCATTTTTAAACCCAAGGTTGTTCTAATTATGATATTCATTTTTGAGGACATATCAATTCTTATTCATTAATTCGTCTTATCTTGTCCAGTAACAGAACTTACAACACCCAAATAAATTGCAATTAATGATATTTCAAGGTATGAACAATAGAATGACAACAGCCTACCTCTGTGAATTGAATAGTTTTGGTTCAATATAAGAAAATTACCAAATAGCTTAAGAGTTATGACTAAAACACCTATGATTAAGATAATAGTTCAAATAAATCAGTGTATAATAGTAGTATATATAAATCGGTGTATAATAGCACTATATATAAATCGGTGTATAACAGTACTATATATAAATCGGTGTATAACAGTACTATATATTAATAAAGTGAGCACAATAACAGTGTTTGAGCAAATTTTCTGCTAGAAGACACTTTTTCCACATGGACATTATCACTGTTAATGCATTTTTGTCAGGATACTCTGTTTGTATGAAGGTCGCTCTGGGAGTAATGCTTCCAATTTTATCCTGTTTTTCCATGGAGGTAATATTGGTTTCGTTTGGCTTGGTTTTATGGCATATCAACCATTGTAGGTTATTTAATGCCGAAACCTCTTTATACATATACATTAGATATATGATTTGTAAACATAAGTCAACAAATTTAAATAGTTCCAAGTATTGCTATGCATCATTAACAATTTAATTAAACATCAGTCATTTGTTCATACAGTTAAATGGTCAAACAGTTCTATTTCAAACAATTCAGTTTAGCACAAGTCACAAAGTTTAAATGTCAAACAGTTCTATTTGACCAATAGATAGGACTCAATCAGGTGCTCCCACTTCAGGCCAGAGTGGACCTGGGAGCAACAGTAATGAAGGGGTTCTTTGCATTCCCCAAACCGCCAGCATTACTGGAGCCTCACTTCAGACTGTTTAATGTCATATCTAGGACACTTGTTGGCAGGGGGTGGGGGACATACCTCTCTATTCTATAGCCCCAGACAACTGGGTTGGGTAGTGTTGATGGTGTAGCAAAAAAAAATTTTCCATCAATAACCCATAACTTTTTTTCACCAAGTTACAGATAGCAGCTGAACGACAGTTTGGCAAAATGGCATTGGACCTGAAAGCAGAGGTTCATATGTGGAAATAGTTGTACCTATTACTGAACATTTACAGAGCCTAAACTGTGGCTCTGAGCACAGTTAAGTGATGGATAAAACATTTCAGAAGTAGTGGCAGAATTGTGGGTAACACAGTTGTCATTTTACAATCTGTGCAAATCTGGCCAATGAAAGATAGACTAGGTGAACACTATTTTCCTGACAATGATGCAGCCATTGCTGTAGTGAAAATGTTGGTTGCCTCCACTGGCAGAGATTTTATTTTTTTGACAAGCATGCCATGTTCATCACTGGTAAAAATGCATAACCAGTGATGGTGACGAATATAGAGAAAGTTCTGTAGCTGAAAACTTGCTCAATCCAACAGTGTTATTCTGCTCATTGTATCTGTTGTAGCTTCCATAATTTGACTTGGATGAGTCAAAAGTTTTGCTATATTCTGATAATGTAAAGCATAATTCAGCAGCAGATGTTTTTGCTGAGGGGGTGAAGGTGACTAACCCCACTGAACTGTGAGATGCTGTGCTCACCTGATACTCTCCAAGTGCTACTAACCAAACTTACCTCAATGGCTGAGAGCATGACTTCAGAATCCATGGTTAGGGGCCTACCTGATCTAGCCAGATCATTAAGGTTCTTGCAACTCAAGAAGCAAAATTTCTTTTACACAACAAACGTTTTTGGTTGATTCCAAGGTGATATGGCCAAATTTGAACTTGTAAAGCATAAATTTCCTAAAGAGATTATGTTGTGCGTTCATCTGTGCAACTTTCAAATCCTAAACAGAATGAAGCAATGCACATATCAGTCCACCAACTACCATCATATTACCAATCACAGCTTGAACTGCTTTGGTCACAAGGTATTTTTTTTACCCAACCCCTCCATGAGCAGGATGTGATAAGATCAATTTTTTTTTAAATGGAGTTTAACAGGTTTGGATTCAGAGTTTTCTTTCTACTAGACCAGTTGCCATACCAAGGTTAAAGAGCCAGTTTGCCTTACTATTTACCAATAGCTGGAGAGAAAATAATGTGTTTACTGAGAATCCTTGTTCAGGATTTGAACTCAAGCGGCTATGTTCATTTCCTACCACAATTAACATTACACCAGGATCATCTGATATACACACCACAAACTTTCAAGTGCAAAAATATTGCAAAACTTTTGACTCAGTCTAGTGAATAGGAGTTATATTATTTGAAATAAAAACAGAAAAGAGAAAAACAAAATGGAGAAGTGTATTTGCACTTTTAAGAGTGGACATAGATATATGAAAGTTTTATTTACCATTGAAACCATCTTGATTAAGATCACCAGCATTTGCCAAAGATGCACCGAATCTTGCATGTTCACATTGAAGTGTAAAACATTCCATCTCGTTCATTGTTCGACTGAGGATCTTCACTGGTTTCGTGTCTGTGTTCAACATAAGCTGTAAGAAAAACGTTTTTATTTTTAAATATGAACTGACAGAAAATATAAAATTACTTTCAGGTTTTATTTCAGCACAATGGGCCTTGTGTAAGAGATTGGCTATCTTTGAAGATTGTTAGTCTAATGAGATATGTGTACCATATTCACAATTAAGCTATGTGTGAAATGGACATATAATGTTCATAATGATAGAACATATAAAGAACATAGGAATCTTGGAATTCGAAAACACATAACGACTTCTTGTTCAGGTAGGAAACCTTTTTATTAACTTTGAGTTAAAGGTTTCAACATAAGGAGGAGAGATACAATCTTCTATGCTGTCTAATTCATTTGGCCCCCATCTCGAGCGGCCCCATTAGGGCGCAAGTTTGCCTCGCGTCTGCGAGCTCCAAAATCGATCCTTCTCGTTTGGTGTCTAGTTTCCAACTCTGACTTTCTTCAGATTCTTACACAAACCTCTGCGCGCTTCCGGTGCATGATGCCACCAGCACCCTGTCACCCCGTTTTGTCTCGGACTATTATGACATCTGAGTGACATCTCCATCCGCCAGCGCACCCGCATTAACACCTGCCTCAATGTTGCACCCAACTAACCCATGTGCTGAGCCGAAAGGTTCTCAGCCTAACTAAACTCAGAGGCATGAACCGAAATCCCTCGACTATTATATAACATATGTACATATTCATAATTTTGAATTTTTGAGCAAACACACATTTTTAAAATTTTGAGGCAAACACAATTTTAAAATTTTGTTGATTTTCTGTTGAGAAGTTACGGTGTTTTAAAGTTGACAGTTTTATTGAAAATTTAATAAAATTTGTGAATGCCAATTCATCATTGAAATTGTAATGGAATTTTTAAAATGACAGGTTATCATGAATGTCTAATTTTTAGGACTGAAAGTATAAGTAAATATCTTTATGGCTATTTTAGTAAGATTTTATAACCAGATTTAAAAGGTAACATCTCAAAAATCCTTATTTGGGTAGGGTAAAAAAAAAACCCAAAATACAGAAATATTTTCTGCGTATCTGGAAACTTCATGAAAAGGTACAACGTACTACTTAAATATATATCTTCTAAAAAAAATTTTTTTTTTAAATTCACAAAGTTCTGTCTTGACTGTTTGGAAAACATTTATAATCAAAATTTTCTTTGAATTAATATTGTTAGGAAAGTTGGTTTCCATGTATATATAATTCCAATGTTAAGAGTAAAAATCCAAATCAAACAGTGTGTATTCATTTCATTTTGCTTAATCCTGCCATGAGCAATTAAAATTCCTTGAAAATTTGATTTTAGATAACCTTGTGCTGTAATTTTTTGCTCTTTTATGCATGTGCTAAATTTTTAATAAATATTAAATTCTTTTCAACATAGGGCTATTTAAAAGTCATAATCGATTCCTGATGAAATTCTGGTCCATTGTATGGTTTACCATATTTCTTAACAAAATTCATAATGTTCAACACAAATGTCCACAAAATGACCAATTTAGCCCCCTGTATTCATCAGAGATCAATTAGAATAATTTTACTATGAACAGCTGTTAAAAAAAGAAACAAAACCCACACAAACTTACTGAATTAGGTTTCCCCATATATATGTAGATGGCACCACCAATCTTAGGCTGGAGATAAAATGGAGCCCCAACCACTAAATCATCAAAACTGGAAATAAATCATAAAAATTTCAGAGAAAAATGCATTGATAAAGTTTTTGTTTCCTTACTGAAAATGAAAGCAGTTTCAAAATGTTTTAGTATCAACCAAAAGTTGCATAAGGAAAAATTCATATTGATCAATCAATTCTTCATTGATCAATCCATTGAATTTGTCTGGTTTACTGATTGCGCCATTTTTCAAGGAGCTTATTTCCATCCTCTCAAAAATTTTTATTTTTCAGGACAACAAACTGCTCTAAGAGCCTGTTACAATCTACCAGGTGAATTTTAAAAATTTCATTTGATTGATTTTAATGGCATGTCAATCTGTCTAGGGTTATTTTAGGCCTAGAGGTTAGTGAATTGCATCAATAGTACATTTATGCTTATATTTTTTGTATAGTTGTTTCTTAAGGTTTTTTTTTATCACACAGTCCAAATGAAAACAATTTTTTAAACAAATCTATTTGACCCATAGATGAGACCCTAACAGGTATTACTACTCCAATTCAGGGTGAACCTAGGAATAATGGCAATGAAGAAGTTCTTCATACTCCAAGATCTCCAGAATTAGAGTGTCATCATCAGTTTACAGTCATATACAGGACACCTGCTTTTTCTGGGGGGAGGGAGGCATTGCTCTTCTGCAGGGGATAGACAGTATTTTCTAAGCCTTCCTTAGATTTTTTTTAGCTGCATTTTCATATTTGTAAAAGAGAAAAAAAATAATAGGTTTAAATAATTGCTTCCATCCCCACCATCTTTGATGTTAGAATAAATACACAAAAATAGGTCAATTCTAACAGTTTTTATTCTTTTTAATTCTTGATCATATGACAACATTAAAATTGATCTTTTTAAATGAAATACCATCAACCAACTAAAGCAGATTATTTTGGATGATCAAAAATGAAAGGATCAAATAGAGAGAGAGAGAGACTCACCTATCATTATTCAGATCAACTGCAGCTACACTGTAACCAAAAGAAGATCCAAATTGATCTCCAGAAAATACTCGATTGCGATCAAATCTGAGAAAATTTTCAGCAGCGCTCCTGTGAGCAATGAGAAGCACCTGCCCAGTCTCATTAGATCGTGGTGCCCCAGTTGCATAATAATGTCCAGACTTGTCAAAGCGACCAGAAGTAATTGAATAACCTGTCAATGAAATGAAGGGTGAAAAAAAGTTATAATATATATATATTATATACACACACACACATACATATACGTGCACACTCACACATATATATATATATATATATATATATATATATAATAAATAAAAGGATTGTTGAAAAAGTTCTAAGCCTCTCACAGATTTCAGATTTGTTGCACATCTCACACCTTTTTATGTAATAAAGGTGTTAGATGTTGTGCAATAAATCTGAAATCTAAATGTTTGTTACTCCAGTTTTTATACCACTAATTGGTTTAAAATTTTTTTTAGAGTATTTTATTCGAATTCAGGAGTGTTTATATATACTTATTATCTAAAAACATTACAATAATTAAAAAATTTTTTAATAAGTCATTTTTCTCCGAGAAAAGATGAACGCGAATTATGAATGTAAACATTACTTCTGTTTTCAAGAATTTTTTTTCTGCTTTATCACTTTTCTTTCTTTTTTGGTTAACTTAAACGGAGACACTAAACTTTAATCCATATTTCGTTGGTTCAGTAATAAGTAAATTTTTTTTTTTACTCTAACGAATTGTTTGCAAAATATTTTCTTTTTTTTTTTTTATTTAACTTCAACAAAAGACATCCATTAAAAAGTTTTTTCTTAAACCATATTTCGTCAGTTCAGTAGTAACGAATTGTTTACTAAATATTTTATTTTCTTTTTTCAACATTATTTTTTTTTTTAACTTCAACGATAGACATTTCTTAATAAGTTTTCTTTCGTTTTATTATTATCGATAAGACACTAAACTTTAAACCATATTTCGTTGGTTCAGTAGTAATGAATTGTTTAATAAATATTTTTTTTTCTTTTTTCAATATTTCTTTTTTCGTTTAACTTCAACGAAAGACATTCTTTAAAAAGTTTTCTTTCGTTAATAAACTTTAAGCCATATTTCATTGGTTCAGTAGTAAGTAAATTTCTTTTTATTCTAAAAACTTATTCTTAAATTTTTTTCTTCATTGTTGATATCCCATTTATTTTGTTGTTTAATAAATATTTTATGGTGTGCCAATTATGTTGTGAAATATTAACCAGCCGAAGGTTTGTAATGGCACACATCTTTCAGTAAAAAATTTAATGACCAACATCATAGAAGCAAAAGTTTTGACAGGGCCTTTCAAAGGTGAAGATGTTCTCATACCGAATTCCTATGATTCCAACAGATATGTCATTTCAATTTAAAAGATTGTAATTCCCAATTCGATTGGCATTTGCAATCACGATCAACAAAGCACAGGGACAATCTTTAGAATTGTGTGGCTTATATTTACACACTGATTGCATCTCACATGGGCAATTATATGTTGCCTATTCCAGAGTCGGCAATCCAGACAATCTCTTTATCTACATGGAAACTGGAACTACCAAGAATATTGTGTATCCACAAGTATTGGAAAATTAAACATATTAGAAACATGCTTTTTCTTCTTTTTTTCCTATTTAAACAAACTGAGCCACAGCAATGCGTGGCCGGATACAGCTAGTATATATTATATATAAAAAGAAAATATGGAATTAGTCAGGTGATAAATGATATGAGAAATTTACGCTTTCATATTTATTCGTCTTTTTTGTTCAGTAATTTGTTTTCAGCATGTTCTTGAATACATCATTTTTTCTCTAGACACAATCTGCAGCTTTTGTTAACTCTTTTGTAAGCTTGTGCTTTTTTCACAAAATATAAATATTCTATGATTGTGTATAAAAGACTATAGAGAAAATGCTCTGTGTCAAAAATTCAATTGTAAAAAAACTAAGAAAAAGCTAGTCTATTTAAGACAAGAATCTTTAGAATAATCCATTTCTAAGGAGTAGTGTGTTCTATACCATTCTCTAGACACTTTACATTCATTATTTAACACTCAGTATCAGAGAGAGAGAGAGAGAGAGAGAGAGAGAGAGAGAGAGAGAGAGAGAGAGTATACTTAATCTAGTTTCATGATTTTATAAGCATAGAATACAGAACAGAATCACATTACAAAAAGTCCTAAACTAAAGTTAATAGAACAACAGACTTACCTAACTTGGGAAATATTCAACTTGATTAGTAATTAACAAAAAAATTCCTTAACATTCTAAAGCTCCATTTTATTTTTTCTACAATGAGAGCAGTGCAATACCAAGTTTGGCATAAACTTGTTTTCATGTGTACCAACATTTTGTTTTATTTGTTATCAGTTGTCATTTATAATATCACAAAAGATTAAATTTTAAATTTTGAACAATTGAATTATTAGATTTCAAAATTGCTCTTAATGGCTTAAGGGTTACTATGATGAGAAGTGAACTCAGCTATCCGAGTTCAAATCTTGAACAAGGTCATTAGAATTTCACATAGCACTAACTATCATTATTTAATTACTTACCGACATAGGAATTTCCTCTGATTGAATTTCCCAATTTAGATTCCTTTACTGTTGTATCGATGGCCTCAAAATACTCCAATTTAGAATATATAGTTCCTGGAAAAAGTACAAGAAAAATGTTAAACAGGTGTTGTGTACTCTATGAGTCTAAGAACAGTAATAGACTCATTTGTTATTGCACTTAATCTTCTATATAAATCAAATCAAATATTAGACAGTGTGAAATAATTAGTGATAGTTAATTGTATTAATTATTTCATTATTTAGTTTGGTCAGGTCACAAATTGTTCAGGTGTATTTTAGTTAGTTAAAATCTTTGAGTGGAAATGTAAGTCAAATTGGAAAGGTCAAGCACATGCACCAGCGAAGAGATGATAGGTGACACCAGTCATCTCTAGACAGGAAGGCCAAATGTAAATAAAATAGATTCATGTCTTGTCATAAGTTTGAGTAAAATAAAAACATGGTAAAAGTTGGGAATACGTGTGATGATCATGATGATATGGCG
Source organism: Sepioteuthis lessoniana (assembly GCA_963585895.1). Classification (NCBI taxonomy): domain Eukaryota; kingdom Metazoa; phylum Mollusca; class Cephalopoda; order Myopsida; family Loliginidae; genus Sepioteuthis; species Sepioteuthis lessoniana. Next base: position 92,155,498 of record OY757919.1, on the reverse strand, counting down.
CAAAAACTTAGTGAGATGACATCACATTAATGATAAACTGAATTTTAGAATGTATGAAAATTAGTGAATTCTGAAAATTAATCAGTTGACAGTGGAGTTGAGATCCACAGAGCCCCTCAGGGACAGTGTCAGGGAGTGGGTGACTATATAGCAGCAAGTGTGTCTGTTCATATTATGAGGTCTTCCTCTGTCTCTTGTGCTTCGATGACTGCTAGGAAACTGTATGCAGTCTGGATAATAAAGTGACAATTTCTCTCTATAAATACATTGGATATTATTGTTACACTAATAGGTTTCAATAAGTAATTGTTAATGGAGAGTTTTTCTTGTCTTTGAGTTGCCAGCACCCAGGCAACTTGCTCCAATGAACCACTTGACCGTCAGAAGAAATTTTGGATGGATTGTATCATTCCCTATCTGTGGATCTTTTAAACACAACATGGGCACAGAGAAGATTGATAAACAAACTATCTGGAAATGCACGTGGTGCAGTTACTAGCCATAGTATCGTACAGCAAAGATAACAGATCAAAATTCAGCCAATAACAGTCAAGTTGTATTTTGTTTTTTTTTATAACCCTCCATTCATTTAAAAAATTTGTTCACTTGTTATTGAATGATTACAAATTTTAAAAGCATGAATGAAGAAATTATTTTACCTATTTTTAAATTGTGACTTCATCTTCAAAATCTAGTTCTTAATTTTCAATTTTGCAGTGTTTGTTTTAAATGGTCAAAAAGTGTTTATGAAAATGTTTTCTAATTTACAGAAAGTGTATATGCAAATATTTTCTCATTTTCTCAGATCTGTTTAACAAAATAATCTGAAAAATCTGGTTTTAGTTTTTTTAAGTAAGCAATGAAAAATCCCTTTTTTCTGTGTTAAAAAGGGACAATCCTTTTCTTCAACATTGAAAGAGAGAGTGACTGATGTTAATGATATGCCAACCCATCTAGGTTTATTTTTTGCCTACAAGTTGGGGAGTATGGTTTCAAGTATTCATATCTAATACTGATAATTATTGGGTTTCAAGTAATTATTTCTATATAACAATAGTCATTCATTTGTACACAGTTATATGGCTTCAATTAACTATTAAAAATAATACTAAGTAAAACAACTATAGCTTCAACTATTCCAAATACAAATAATTTACAGTTATATGGTTTCAAGTAACAAATAATAATAATCCTTAGTAAACAATAATAGCTTTAAGTAACTTATTAATACAAATAATTTTATGGTCATATGGCATCAAGTATTCTTATTCAATACAAATAATTTTCAAACTGATCTGACCCATAGATGGGACCCTAACAAGTACTCCCAGTCCAGGTCAGAAAGCATCTGGGAGTAACAGCAATGAAGTAGTACTCCCTAAATCTCCAGAACTGAGGCCTAACGCAGTTTATAGTAGTTTAGTGTCATACTCAAGACATCCTCTTTTTTGGTGGTGAAGGGTCTTACCCTTCTGCAAGGGGATACTGTCAGCAGAGCTTAGAATATGCTGACAGGGTAAAAAGAGAAAGAGAGAGGGGGGTAGGTGAAATTTGACTTTATCCATTCTACTTAATACCCAACAACTTGAACTAAATTAAGATTTTTTAAATTTTTAATAAAAATATTTCAATAAATTTAAATTATAAAAGTCAAGATTCATGAAAACTAATGAGTGTCTTAAGTTTTAGTTCTACAAATATACCAACAGAAAATTTTATTTATATATTAAGACAAAGGTCAGAAATCTTAAAATACTTTACCTCTCCAATTCCTGGCACCAGGAGCTCCAACTGCATAGGTATAACCCTGGAAAAAAAATAGCCAATTACAATAAATGAAATGCTGAAATATCAAAAAAATTGTAAAGGCATTTGTTTGACCTAAGAAAGCAAATAACTCGGGATTATGTCTAATGTGATACCCTATACAAGTACAATGAGGGATGATGTTTTGCCTTAGAATAAGAATATCCAGCAGCTGAGTACATCTAAATACATTTTGTCAGTTATTTGTTTGGCATTCCACCATGCAAAAAGTGTGGCACAAGGTGTGGTGTGGGAGCCAGGAAGAGGACAGTAGCCCAGACATGCCGGTGGCTAAAAAAAAAAAAAAAAAAAAAAAAAAAAGCCTTAGGCCTTATAGGCATTTCCCTAAAAAAAGGGTGCCTTAGGCAATAAGCCAAGCCTTGCTGAAGCAGGTGAAAGCCGGGGAGGGAGCGGGATAGAATTAAAGCCCACAGAAATGTTGGTCTACATTTCATAACCATTTCAGTTCTGGGATATTGAGCCTAATTTTACCTCCAGCTGATTTAACACAATCTCCACACCAGTAAACTGCTGCAAGTGTGTGAGCTGGGGTGAATACCACTGGCAAAATGGACTCAAAGGGTTAAGCATAAAAACGTTTAAAAACATTGAAATAGTAAAGTTTTAAGAAAGGAAAGAATATAGTCCTAATGACAAAAATATAAGATTATATATATATATTTCAATCATACATCCTAGATGCATCAAGGAGGTCTTCAGTGATGTCTTCATTGCTGATTTCGGGTCATTTCTGCATCATATCGACTCCGACAGTAACCCTGGCATGACAGTAACCCCGGCATGACTCTGGAAGAGCCAAGCTGCCTCCGTGATCACGACGTGCTACTCTTGTGCCTCTACCAAAGCAAAGAAAAATTTAATAAAGGCCGGTCTAAATAACCAGAAAGTAGGAAACGATATATAACATATTTAAGGAGTCAATTGCCATTCAACTTTTTACATATTGAAAGCATGGATGCTAAATTCACAGCCCTGAAACAGACAAGCAGGCTGAAATCAATACTCTGCATCCATTGTTTGAATGCCAGAATATAAGAAACAGTATGAAACTTCAAATTGTGAACAATACAATGGTCAGCATATTCTAAGTTTTACCAAGAGTGTTTTGTTCTTTTTTTAAATGATACTTACTTTTTTTTGATAGGGATCAAACATGGCACTGATTCCTGCCTGGTTGGCCCCATATAACGTATGATCACCCCTCACGCTGGCTACAAATTCATCAGATTTTGTCAAACCATTACCCAATATGTAACAAATTCCATTGAAGTGAGTGCTTGCCCAGTGTCGATGAGCACATGTCTGTAATAAAAAGAGAAAAAATTATCAATACATATATATTTAAAATAAACACGATTGTAATAATGATGCTATAAAGGATATAACTTTGATATTCTAACAAAATTGTGATTGCTGACTGTAGTGAATTAGCAAGTAATTATTTACTTGAAATATATTTTCAATCAGACATTAAAATGATGACTGGAATATAGGGGTCCCTAACCTTTTCAGCCAGAGGGTCACAAAGCATAATTCAGGAGTTGTGTGTGACAAAAAAATATTTGCATTCACCCGACTCAAAATCTTCATTGCTCTCTTACTTGCCAGTCGGCCAAACATGATTTATTTGGGGTGTATGTGCAATGCTCATCTTTTACAGGTAACACTGGTTTGCATGTGAGGGCAACTAGCTACCTAAAAGAGGCAATGTGCAGAGATGAAAGGATAAGTATGAGAGGGGAACACAATTGGTGAGAAATAGAGGTGAACTGATCTACCTTTAAGTATTTCACCAAATATAGAAGGTCCTTTCAAGCTGAAGATCATTGCCGAGTTTGACAGGACTGGATCTGGGGTTGAATGAGTCAAGAAGGTAGAATTGGTGAGTGACCTATCAAGGGTGAAGTAGCTTGATTGTGTCATCCCTCTTTGACTAACTTGGAGACTTTTCATGGTGTACCAACAACTGCTCAAAGAGTAGAAATCAGAAGCAGGCCAAATTAAGGAAGCGCTGATCATGACTTTTGCCATGGACAGCCTTAGAGTGTAGGAGAATTTTGAGGTGTGTATGTTGTGCCTGGGTGAGTTGGTCTGTATCTACTTGGCAGATTTGCAAAAATTGGTAGTCCTCTTTGGAAGAATACTGGACAATGCAATGGCATGCATGTTTGTACACAGACTTCCTAGCCCAGGAAAGAAGCTCCTGTGGTTTTCTTACAGGGTGGATGCTCTGTCTCTTCAAGAGCTGTGGGTCCAAACTTGAAAGATTATGAAGGATGAAACTGAAGAGAAAGAACCAGCCAAGGCCAGAGTGCAAACTATCCAGCCATCCCCAGATGTGGCCTCATCTGTTACTTGCTACAAGTGCAAAGGACCCAATCATTTTGCAAGAGACTGTGTGCAGAGGCATGAAATGGCTTGTGTGCATTGTTACCGGTGCAATAAGATCAGCCATCTGGTTAGAGACTGCCTTGGAAATATGAGTGAGGATGAGACATCAACAAAGGACTATTCCCCAAGGCAAGGTGTAAACGTGGCGCTACCTACTGTCACAGTCTCTGTTGACAGAGCATCATGCTTGGCTATCCTCGACTCTGGATGCTTGTTCTCCATCACTCAGTTCTGTTGAGTTTGGTCAAAGCAGGACATGAAGGTGTTCACTGTGACCAAAGTTACACAGGCCTGCTATAGAAGCAGGACTGGCAATGCTGCTAAGATCAATACGTTGGTGATGCAGAAGAAACCGCTGGACTACAACCTATTGCTTGGCATCAACACCATTAAATGTTGTGGGCAGTATCTGTATCATGTTCTGGATGCATTAAGTTTGAGGAGATGCAGCCTGTCTGTGCAGGCACTTCATGTTAAAGAAGCCTATTTTACTGTAAGACATGATGTGGGGGAAAGAGTGCAGGTTGCAGCCTGTGGTTGTTCCCCAGAGAAGGTTGAAAACAGAAGATTCAGAAAATCCAGTCCCTGAACACCTGAGTATGGAGTATGAAAGTGAGCTTCAGACATAGTTGGACATTGACTGGCTGCTGCCTTATAGTGATGACAAGTTTGGCCCCTTTAAAGAAATGGATACCACTGATGGCCATAATACAGACCAATTAGCCCAAGATACATCTTGTGATGGACTATCAGGAACTGAACACCTACGTTGACTTATTTACAAATGCTTCAGATTGTTGTATATTGACCTACGACCTGGCCGAGCTGGCAAAATAGGAAATGCACCAATGTAAATAACAGGTGCATCCGGTCAAGGAATATCAGAATTATAACCTTGACTGTGGATGGGTTGAATGAGTGCAATTGTGACACCGACAAGAAGAAGGGAGCGTTGAACTATTATATACCTCGGTGAAGACAGGAAGATCCATTGGTGACAAGACGCGGTAGAGAAAGCCAGCACCCAGCAGAGTGGGCCCTCAGGCTCCCGGTTGAGCAGCCCAAGAGAACAGGAAAGAAACACGGTTATGGCCAATAGAGTGAGGGTCAATATGTGCAGTTCTGTTCAGTCTCCAACACCCTCTCACATGCAAACTTTTCAAATAAAGTAAGAGGTATATTTTTCTAAGAACTGTGTCGCTCGTCTTCATTGTGTCGTTGTGTTCTGCATGCATATGTAGATGTATATGTATTATGTGTTTGTATAGTTAGTCATGGTCATGATGGTGACTATACAACAAGATGTCTGCAAGCATAGAGACAGCAGGGTAAGAATGCATCTATTCTGGACCTTAAGAAGGTATACCTACAGGTTCATGTTGAGAAATCTCAGTGGCCCTGTCAGTCTGTCATGTTCAAAGGATAGAGGTATAGTTTAATCAGGTTGGGGTCTGGCCTAAATGTGATGCCCCTGATAATGTGGTCCATGCTTAAAGCTGTGTTGGAACAGGTCAAGACAATAAAACAAGCAATGTCTGCATATATTGATGATATATATGTTAATGAGGATGTGGCACCAGTTGAGGCCATGAAAAAACATCTGAAAAAGTATGGATGAACTAGCAAAGATCTGAAGTTACAGAACAGTGCTAGAAGTCTGGGGAGAGCAAAGTCAATTGCAATGGCAGCAAAGAAGCGATGTGGTAAATTGGCAGGGGATTTTTCTGTGTCTGAGTGACTGCAAGTGGCAACAGGTTTCATTAAACATCAAGCTACTGCCATCAAGCAGAACTGGGATGATGAAATCGGAGATGCTCCCCTGGAATGTATTAAAACAGACACCCTTACCTGGGTGTGGCAACTAGATCCTGCTCAAGGAAGGTGGTCTGTGAACATGAAGGAGCTGAATGTGTGGGTGAACAAGAGTTCACTGGCTGTGGGAGTGGTGCTTGATGCAGATGGAGCCATCATTGAAGACACGTGCTAGTTGCCACCGATAAGAGACACCCAGCACATAAGCGTGGAGGAACTGAATGTCTTACATTGAAAGAATCAACTTCACACTCAAGTGACAAGCAAAGATGATACACATGTATATAGACTCCCTCTGCATGTACCACTGGGTGACCAATGCCCTCACAAGCAAATCTTTTTCGAACACTAAAACCGCAAGTGAGAGATTCATAAGATGACAGCTGGACACACTAAGAGAAGCATACAACCTTTCAGTTGATGTAACACTAATGAGATCTGATCAGAACTGGGCAGATCTACTGACTAAAGTAGCTCAGCAGATACTCAACACTGTGTGAAAAGAGGGAACCTGTGAATTATGGCATGCTTTGGCTGCAAAAACAACTGAGCCTTGTGCAGCTGACTGAGATTCATCAATGCCATGGGCATTTTAGAGTTAAATGAATGCTATATTTCATAAGAAGGGTCAACCTGTCTGTATTGGAAGAAGCAGTCAGGTTGGTCACTTAAAATTGTGAGGAGTGTCAGTTTGTAGTCAAGCCCTGGTGATATGACAGAAGGGAGAGAGCTCACTGTAGGTAAGACATAGACCTGGCTGGACATGGACATCATGCACTACAAAAGTTGCCACTTTTTGAAACAAATCAATTGTGGCTCCATACAGTTTTTAATCTGGCAGCGGTGCATGTCATCCAACAGTTTGAGTCAGTATTCCATAAATGTGGCCTTTTAACCAAGCTTCTTGCAAATAATGACATGAGCTTCTGCAGCCAGCAATTCAGACAGTTCTTAAATGAGCCAAACAAATTATTCTGAATGTGCTGCACATATAAATTAGCTGGAAATAGTATCATAGAAAGATGCCATCAAACAGTGGAAAGAATTGCTGCATGGATAAAGTACACTATAACACTCAAAAATAGTGTGTCTGTGGAATCTGCACCAGCCAACTTCCTACATTGATACCAGATTCAATTCAAGGGAATTAACATTGTACATTAACCTAATCGAAGGATGTTGGCCTGTTACAGAGAAAGGGATGTGGTCAGAGTAAAAAACCCACATAGACAATGCATGACAATGCATGTCGAAATTTAGGATGGGTTGCATTATGAAGTAAAAAAAAAAAAAAAAAAAAAAAAAAAAAATTTTTTTAATTAAAAAATTCTTTGTTGGAGGGGGAGGGGTCAAAAATCGAATCCAATATTTACTAGCAGATCAATCTTTCCTTTTCTTCTCCTTTTCCTTTCTGCCTCACCTAGTCCTCTGCCCGTCTCTAAACTATTAAGCCAAGAAAGATTCGTTTTCCCCTTTGTAAACCTGCAATTTATGCACGTGTTGGAGGAGCCAGAATTTACATATATGACTTGACTCTCGCAAACACAAGACACTTTCACATAAATTAAGGTTCTGAAAGCAGGCAGATTTTTCCTTAGACTTCTACAGGAAAGATGAACGGGATCACTTAGGATCACGAGGTAATTCATTTTGTCTTTCACTACACATTATCAGTTCACAGCGACTTAACAGCATACCTTGGCACATGGGAGATGTATATCCATGATTCACTTTAGTGTTAACAGTAGATGGTGGCAGTGATGTATCGCTGAATTATCAATGGTGACAAGAGCCAGGCTTCTGTGCTCGCTCAGACAGCAAGTCTGATGACTCAGCCAGAGAGAAGGAAGTGACTCCCTCACTGTGCAGAAGTGAAGGTGAAATAACCAGCCCACTGTCACATGTATGATCATGCAATCAGGGGGGAGTGTGATGAGAAATATTTACACTCACGCTGTCTTACTTGCAAGGCTGTAATTTGTAATTCAATTGGGGAATGAGCACAAGCCTTTTCTTTTTTATAGGTAGCACTGATTTGTATGTGAGAGCAATTACCTACCTAAAAGAGGTGGTGTACAGATATAAAAGGACAGTTGACAAGTAACAGTGGTGAATGCAACAAGACAATTGGCAAGTAGCAGAGGTAAATGCAACGAGACAATTGGTGAGTAACAGTAGTGAATGCAATGAGGAGTAGCAAAGTCGAACACACCAAAATGATTGTTTCCTAATAAGTGAGTGAGAATGATGAGAAATAGAGTTGAACTGATATACAACAGGTCTGGGGCCGCAATCTTAAAAGGACAGGAAAAAAAAAACTAAATTCACAAAATAACTATCATAATTCATTAATTAATGAGACATCTAATGTTGTTTGCATTCACAAAAAGATGTAATATCTCAGTTAAATAAAGAGGTTGACAGAAGGAGCACATTAGACAAATGGTGATCTGACAGTTGAAAATACAGCAGACTTCATTTTAGAGAACAACTATATACAGCAGTGAATGTAGTGCCAAACATGCTCATTTATTTTTGGGTGAGGATGATAAGGTTGCCCAAATGGAAGCATGTGGTTCATATAGAAATTGAGGATGCGGCAAGCAAGAAACTTGGATTTCAAATCTTCTGAACTCGGAAGATCAACGACTTCCATCTGCAGTTGTAATGGTACTCCATCACAGCCAGCAACAGAAAGTGAAGTGAAAATTTTAAAAGTTGGATGAAGGGTTGCATGAGTGGGCTATGGGTTGGGGTCCCCTGTTGTAATATGTAGCATTATTCAGACCTGGAACTTTTTTTTACTATCTCGCTTTACATTTGAGATTCTAGTATTGATAACATCTGAACAAAAATATATAAATTTTTTTAATATTAGCTTATTATACAAGCAGATGAAAACTTTCATTAACTCTAATGATTACATATAGAGTGATATAGGGAATTCAGGTAAATATGAGAATGTTAAAAAAAATTAAAATAATGAACCACCTCTAACTTTTAGCTACAAAAACATGCTTTCGTCATGTAATGAACAACTCCTTAACTTTTGGCTATGTTAGCCAACAAAAATATTTCTTCAACATTTAATGACTAAGAGAAAATATTCAAAACACTATTCAAAACTACTGTAATACAATCAAAATCAATGCAATACCATTAATAAACAATGTAGTCTAGACTAATGCCAAAACAAAGGATTTTAGTTGAAGTTTGGTTGGGTGGCATATCAGCTATTGTAGGTTATTTAATGCCAAATTTGATTTATACATACATATTAGATATATATGATTTGTAAACATAAGTCAACTAATTTAAATGGTTCTAAGTATTGCAATGTATCACTAACAATTCAATCAAAACATCAATTTGTTTATACACAATTAAATGATCAAATAGTTCTATTTTGTTCAATTTAATTTAACATAAGTCATTTGTTTGTTGTCAGTTTAAATGTCAAACAGTTTTATTTGAACTATAGACAGGATACTGTCAGATGCTATTACTCAGGACTAGAGTAAACCAGGAAGCAATGTTGATTAAGAGGTACTCTGCATTCTTCAAAGCTCCAGCATTACTGGAGCCTCACCAAATTATTTACTATCATAGCCAGGACACTCATGGAGTTTAGATAATTCAGTTTTCACATAAATTTATTTACTATCAATAATATTTGTACATATATTCACAGGTGTTACAAATAGTAAATAACGCAAAATAAAAACTTTATAATCTAAACAAAGATTATTTGTTTGGGTAGCGGCTAAGCAGGGACATTTTGGATCAAAGTTAAGGCAAGGAGAAGGCTAGAAACAAAGTAACTTTTCCTATTTCAAAAATATATCTTGTGTAATGAATAAACACCATTTTTTTTTTTAGGTAAAACATTTGTCTTAAAAGATTGTTCATTACTAGAGTAATAAGCAAGGCTTTGGCATTTGAAAAAATACCTTTTCTGTTTCAATACAGTCAATTCAAATAAATGAGTCATTTGTCTTTAATTTTTTTTTTACAACTGCCTATCTTTGTTGTGCTAAAAGTTCCCTTAATTTTCAATTTCTGATGTCATCAAAAATTTTCTTTGCCTTCCAACCTAATATCTTCAACTTTGGAAAACATTCTTGACATGCATGCACCATTAATCCATTGCCGAGAGCTTTTGTTACACTTTTCCCCTGATTATACGTAAAAATTGGCTGATTATAAAATGTGTATTCATACACATTTTATAATCAGCCAGGATTTCTCCTAAAAATGTATAATTCTTACTTTTTTGAAAACAGTTCTTCAACTAATATTGGGCAAAAGATGCTACTATGAATATGTGCACTCACTCCAAAGAAATTCTTGCTGGATTGATTGATTTTAACAGCACGTCAACCTATCTAGGGTTATTTAATGTCTAGAGGTTATGGAATTGCAATCATTGTATATTCATATCTATGTTTTTTTGTGTCGTCATTTAAGAGTTATTTTTTTTGTTTTTTTGCACACTATCTGATCAAATACAAATAATTTTCAAACAGATTGATTTGATTTATAGATCGGATCCTAACAGATACTACTGCTGCAGGTCAGAGTGGAACTACAAGTAATGGCAATGTAGGGGTACTCCACACTTTCCAGAAGTTGATCTTTATCATTAGATACAGTTTAGTATCATGCCCAAGACACCTCTTTTTGGGAGGGGGTCTAACCTTTCTGCAGAGGATATAGTCAGCATACCCTAAGTTACAGTGATAGGGCAAGGTTGGTTGGATTTTATAGCATATCAACCTTTGTAGGTTATTTAACGTCAAATCCATTTTTATGTAAATAATCAGTTCTATTTAAAACAATTCGGTTTAGCATGAGTACACAGTTTAATTGTCAAAAACATTTCATTTCAAACTATTAAATTTATTCAGTTATATATAACAATTCAGTTTAGTGTAAGTACAGTTTCAATGTCAAAAACAGTTCAATTTCAAATAATTCAGTTTAGCATAAGCACGCAGTTTCAATGTAAGAGCTATTCAGTTTAATTAAACAGTTCTAATTCAGTTTAGTACAAATTTTGTTTACACACAGTTAATTGTCAAAACAGTTCTATGTTAAACAATTCAGTTTAGTGTAAATACAGTTTCAATGTCAAAAAACAGTTCTATTTCAAATAATTCAGTTGAGCATAAGCACACAGTTTAAATAGGGCAAGAATTCTTGCCAAAAAAAATGGAGAAATTTTAGATGCCATCATCAATTAGAATAATGGAAAACCTATCAGAGAATTTGGTATAATGCCAGAAAAAGTTATACTGCCAAATTAAGAACCACCAAATTTAAATGGTGAAATAGTCAAATAGACACTTGAATGAAAAAATTAGAAAATGTCTTTATTTTAACAGAAGCAAAGATTGATCTGAAAGATCATTGTCTAATTTTAACACTTAATCAGACTTAGCTGTCTTTATGACAAAAGTTCGGTATCCGTGCAAATTGACAAGCACAGATAATGAGTGTTTTTTAACCACATGCCAACCTGTTAGGAGCTATTTGATGCTTAGAAGTTAACTGTATTCATTGTACATTTATATATAGATTTTTTAAAAACATTTTTTGCAAAGTTATATAATATCAAGTATTCCTATCTAATCCAAATTATCTGCAAACAGTTGTATGGTTTCAAGTAATTAGTTTTAATTCATAATAGTTATTTGTTTGTACACAGTTATATGGTTTTGAGTAACTGATAATAATCTTTAATAAACAATTACAGCTTCAAGTAACGATTCTGAATACAAATAATTTATGGTCATATGGTATCAAGCATTCCTATCCAATAGAAATAATTTTCAAACAGATTTATTTGATCCATAGGTACTAAAAGTCCAGATCAGAAATGGAATTGAGAGTAATGGCAATAACAGGGTACTCCACACTTCTATGATCTCCACAATAAGATTCTCACTATCAGATACAGTTTAGTGTCATAACCAGAACACCCTTTATTTGGAGGGGGTGTCTTAACCCTCAGCAGGGAGTACAGTTAGTGTATTCTAAGCCCTGCTAATAGGAGAGAAGCACAAAGAAAATAGAAAAAAAAAAAAAAAAAAAAAAAGATACTCACAATAACATGAGATTCGTCTCCATTTTTTTCCGTTTGAAGTGATACACCAAGCCATTGGTGGTCGCTTGGGTTAACTATACAACGGTTAAAAAGAAAAAAAAGCAGAAAGTCAAAAAAGGTGATTTCAAATCATGCAAAGTAAATACATAAAATACCCCCCCCGTCCACAAAAAAATGTGAAAACTAGAGGAGGCATTTTAATAAATAGTAAAAAGGAATCATTTAAAGGTTTGGTTTGGTTTCTTTGTTTAATGGCATATCAACCTTTGTAGGGTATTTAATGCCAAAGCTATTCTCCTAGAAGAACAGTAGTGGTACAATTTAACCCATAGCTGGGAGGATAAGGGGGGTTCATACCTTTCCCAAGGGTATTTGCCTGAAAGTGAATGTAATAGCGCGACTGGAATACGAACTCGTATACTATGATTCCGCAGTCAATCACTTTAACCATTACACCACGAGGACACCTCCCCTAATCATTTAAAGAAAAGAAAAAAAAAAGGTAAATAAATGATAAAGAGGTTGATACGAGTAAAGCAATAATCCAAATAGCTAATTGATAAACTCAACCGTCTGTCACTTTGGAAAAGTCCTTATATACATTGCTGGTTGGAATATATATTTGTAACATACTCATATGCATGTAGAAACAGTCAACACAATAATGACAAATGAAACAGTTCTTTAGAAAAAAAACCAAAAAAAAACCTCACACTTTATTCGAAATGGTACGAAAGGGTTATGTGTGAGAGGTGAGTTGGAGACTGAACAAAGACTGCAACATATTGACCCCCAGCTCTTCTGGCTATAACTTCTTTCTCATTCTCCTGGGCTGCTCAACTGGGGGCCCTGAGGGCCCAGCCTCTGCTGGGACCTGGTTCTCACTCCTCGAACTGCAACAACCGACTCCAAACTCTGATCTCCAACTCACTCGAACTTCCTGTAGCACCGGGTTATAAAATTGTTTGACGTCCACCTGCTTCAGTGAGCGTCACATCTGCACTCAATTTAACCCATCCACAGTCAAGATTATCCCCTGATATCTTCGACCGGATGCACCTGTTATTTACACAGGTGCATTTCTTATTTGACAGCTCGGCCGGGTCGGAGGTCAATATGTTACATATTTACATAGGCGTTACAGAGAGTCTCTTGTGGTGTAGTGGCTAACATATTGAACTGCAATATTGTAGTAAGCAAGTTTGAACTTCAGTAAGAACTATTAAGTTCACATTTAGACTCCTACCCTTGAGAAAAGTATGAACTCTTACTCTCCTTCAACTATGGGTTAAATAGTACCACTACCATTCTTCTATGAGGATGGCTTTGGTATTAAATAACCCATGCAGTTTGATATGCCATTCAAGAAAGAAATCAAACAAAAGGGATTAACAATTTGTAATTTACACAGGCATAGCATCTCCATGGCAACTGATACTAAACAAACCGAGACAAAATATCTAGGTAGAACTCACTACCAACAAAAAGAGGTGCCAAGCTATCTCAAAGCTGATTGGTTATTGCATGTATGTGCCATACATACACTGAATCATTATTTTACTATCACATACAAATATTCATGAGTCAGTATGCATATTAGATTTCCATACCATCTTAGTGCTTTCTTTACACAGGAAGGTTTGGTATGGTTTTATGGCATAACAATTATTGTAGGTTTTTTAATGCCAAATCCTTTTTATATATATATATGACTTCTAAACATTTTGTAGATAATATTCTTAAATGAGCCTGAGCTCATTTTTTTTTTTTGCACACAGTTTCACTTATTTCTATTTCATACAGAAAATTCTATTTACTATTAATCATTTGTTTACACACAGTTAAATGTTTTCAAGTATTGCTATTCAGCACTAACAATTCAATTCAAACATCAGTCATTTGTCTACACACAGTTTTATTTCAAACAATTAAGTTTAACGTAAGTCATTTGTTTGCACTCAGTTTAAATGTCAAAGTACACATTTTACATGTCTAACAATTCTATTTGAGCCATAGTAGGACCCTAACAGGTGCTACCACTCTGGACCAGAGTGGACCTGGGAGCGATGGCAATGAAGGAGTACTCCACATTTCCCAAAGCTCCAGCATTACTGGAGCCTCACCATCAAATGGTTTAGTGTCATATCCAGAACACTTGTTGGGGGAGTTTTACTCCACATGAAAGAGTGTGTTCTCTTGGCTTCAAATAAATGAAATTCATCACAAGGTATATTCCATTTAAATATTCAACTTCAAAAATTAAATTGTGCTTATTAACTGTGTTGTTAAATATTAAGCTTTGTTTCGTCTGGCACACAGACTTCAGGTTGCTTTCAGTAACTGCTGTTTGTTACTAAGGGGAATAACTGTTTATTTTAAAACTTTTTTGTTGATAGCTTTTATAATTGAACTGCTCAAAAAACATTTTCTACCAGTAAAGGAGAGTGAATAAACCAAGATATTTTTATTACTAGAGTAAGTCAAAAGATTTAGTTATATTTTAGTAACATGAGGCATAATTTGGCAGTTTTTGCTGAGGTTGTAATGGTGACAAACGACACTGGACTGTGAGATACTCTTCAGGTGCTACTTGCCAGATTTGCTTGTATGGCTTGGAGTAATGCTTCAGAATCCTAGCTGACCTTGCCTGATCATTGCAGTTCTTTCAACCTGAGCAAAATTTCTTTAACCATCTGGTTATTCTTTTTAAATAAATGTCTTTGTATATTTATGACTTATTTTACTAGTCAACACTGATTTTCCATAGAATTTAGTTGTTAAAATTTATGACTAATAAATTAGTTATACTTCTACAATACACAAAATATTTTAACTATTTTTTTAAAATATACTTTGGAATAATACTTAATTATGAAAATACAATAAGATTTTTTAAACATCAACTGGCTATGGAGTCTGCCAAAGTAAAATAGAAATCAAAAGGGTTTATCAGTAAAAGGTTGGAAACCACTGATTGATATAAACAAAACATGGACACTTATAAACATGCTAAGAACTCTAAAAGACCAGTTTGATAGAGTCAAGAGTTTAAACCTCATGAAGGTTCGAACTATTGTGGCCTTGTGTCAGATGAACTTAACTATAACCATGAATTCTTTGCTGTAGAGTGATGGTTAGTAAGCTAGTCTCATAGGCCATTACTTTGATCCTCACTGAGTTCTCCACACATGTAGCCTAGTTACCGATTAGGCTATTTAGTAAATACCAAAGTCTTATTTCCACATTTCACAATCAACAATAGAAGTTGAAAAAAGTCAGTCAATTTAAAAAGTCTGTAGTTGTGTGATGAGGGACAGGTTTTTGAAGTTAAAGATTCAACAGTAGTACAGAAGTCAAAAGCCATAGACAAGGTCAAATTAAGAAAAACATCACAAATTTACATTTTGGACCTTTGGATGAAGATATGACTGGAAAAAATAATCCCAGAAGCTCCCTAATTTAGTCTAAGATGATTCATACTGTGGAATGTCAAAAGTTTGGGCCCGGGTTCTCAAACTTAACGGGTTACTCAGCTTACTCAAACAACAGTTCTATATTAATCAATTCAGTTTAGCATGAGTACACAGTTTAATTGTCAAAAATATTTCTATTTCAAACTATTCAGCTTACTCAAACAACAGTTCTATATCAAACAATTCAGTTTAGAATAAGTACAGTTTCAATGTCAAAAACAGTTCCATTTCAAACAATTCCGTTTAGCATAAGTTAGTTCTATTTAATCCATAGATAGGGCCCTATCAGGTGCTACCATTCTGGGCCAGAGGGGATCTGGGAGCAATGGCAATGAAGGGTTGCTCTGCATTCCCAAAACCTCCTACATCACTGGAATCTCACCATCAGATTGTTTAGTGTCATATCTAGGACACTTATGAGGGGGGGTCTTACCCCTCTGCAGGAGTGCAGTTGGTGTATTCTACAGTCCCAGCCAACTGGGCAATACACAGAGTTAATGTCAAAACAGTTCTATTTCGAGCAATTCAGTTTATTGCAGCATCACACAATTTGTTGGCACATAGTTAAATAGTTTCAAGTACTGCTATTTCACACTAGTAATTCTATTTAATATTAATCATTTGCACACAGTCAAATGGTTTTGAGCATTGCTATCTAACACTGATAATTCAACTAAATAATCATTGTTTGCTTGTACACAGTTAAATGGTTTCAAATATTATTATTTAACATTAGCAATTCTATTTATCAAGTATTCCCATCTAATATAAACAATTTGCATACAGCTGTATGGTTTCAAATAATAATAATCTTTAGTAAAAGATTAAACAGTTCTATTTGACCTGTTGATAAAACCTTAACAAGTACAACCACTTCAGACTAGAGTGGTCCTGGGAGTAATGGCAATGCAGGGGTACTCCACATTCTCGAAAGGTCCAAAACTGGACCATCAGGTGCAGTTTAGTGTCATATTCGGGACACACAAGCAGCAGGTGTGTGGTGTGATGAGCTGGAAATGACCCTGATGTCATCACTTGCAGAGTAGGGAAATGCAAGTATTGAAAAACACCGACAGAGGAGTTGTGGAGTAAACAAAATATTGCTCACCTGAAAGCCAAGGTATGTAAATAGGGCACCTACATGCTGGGACAGACTGACTTGATGTCACTCAAGGAAAAAAATGTGCAAATTAGCATAAATATAGACATTGTTTCATGAACGAGATTTAAGTAGAAATTCTAATAAAAATAATTTTATATATACGTGAGTGATATATTTTGGCAACTATATGTCCTTGTAGCAATAGAATAGTGTTCGCCAATGGTCTTTGAGACCGGCGTTCAATCCTAGGTTGAGTCATACCAAAGACTTAAAAAAAAAAAAAAAAAAAAAAAAAAGGTACTTGTCTCCTTGCTTAACACTCAGCATTATGAGGTAGGCATCAAGGGTAAAGTGGAGCAATCCAGAGAAGGAGTAGCGTCCATCCCTAACAACTTAGTGTGGTAGCTATCAAAAGGGGAGCCTTCGGGTCACCTTCAACTAAGGTTGCCAACTTTACTTACAATAAATAAAATAAGTCAGTTTCCCTATCAGATCTTGATTAGCTACAGACATTCAAGTCAATGGTTTTATACAGACTTTTAAAATTACTAAAGAAGACGACGTGTTGCAGAAATTGAAAATTGGTCGTCTCAAACCTTGCACCAAATGGAAATAAAAAATATTATATACAAATAAATTTGAGGCTTGTGTCTCAAAGTGTTTCAGTTTGAACTTCAAATCATAGAGAGAAAATATTTTCTTTATGCAGTCATTGTAGTACATGAGGTATTGAAAAGAAAGAAAGAAAAAAAAAAAAAGAAGATCCCTGAAAATATTAAGATGAATTGGAAAGACCATAAAAAAAAACATTCAATTTCAAAATTTATTAAAACCTAAGAAAATTAAGACAACATAAGTTGAAAAAAAATAATCAAACAATTTATTTAAACACTCAACGCTTGGTTTGGCTTGGTTGTTTAATGGCATATCAACCTTTGCAGGTTATTTAATGTCAAAGCCATTCTCCTAGAAGAACAGTAGTGATACTATTTAACCCATAGCTGGGAGGATAACGGGGTTCATACCTTTCCCAAGGGTATTTGCCTGAAAGTGAACGTAATAGCGCGATTGGAGTCCGAACTCGCTTCGTACAATTTCGCAGTCCATCACTTTAACCATTACACCACGAGAACACCCCACAAAATTTGAAAAGTTATTAAAAAAAAAAAAAAAAAAAAAAAAAAAAAAAAAAAAAAAAAAATTTCTGGTCACACACAAAGGAAAATCAAGATGGGGAAAAAGAAAAATTGGGAAAATCTTACGTTGCTCGAAATCAACATTTGCACAATTTAAAGCTCTGTTGATTGCACATTTCTGAATTAAACCGGGTTGTACTATACTGGGAAATCTAGTATCATTTCCTTGAGGGGCTCCGACAAGAAATCTACGAAGAGAAAAGAAAAGAAAAAAAATTAAATTGTAATAAATCAGGAAAAAAATCTAAATACAAAAATAAACATTTTTTCTAAATGGTAAATACGTAAAATAAATAAATAAAATTTAAATGGTAAATAAGAAACGGATTCTTTTAATAATTACATACAATTTAACACACACACACACAACACCCATTTCTATCCCTTTTTTCAAAAGCTTACTTCCACACAGGCAATGATATTAATAAAACCTGTATTTGTTTTGTTTATTTTTATGATTGAAAATAAAACAATACTAATCATGACAACCAAATAATTCTAATTTATTTGTTATTTTAATATCACAATTCCTTTATTTCTTTGAATTATACATTTTGCTTGATAAACAGAACTTAATGTATTGCAAAAAATTTTTAATTTTTACTACCTCCAATATGTATTGGTTGATCAAATTAAAAGGTAACATGTGGAGGATCAAATTAAAAAGTATGGTTTGGTTTGCAAATAGCAATTTTAACTGGAACAATTCTGTTCTTGTATAAGCTCTAAAGAAAATTACTGATTGACAGAGAGATGCTTTTTTTTTATTTCTTCCTGTCTGTCAGGAGACATTGGAAGCGGAGGCAGGAATATATAACATTATTAATGACCAAACCTTACCTAGCTGACCACAACAACAAAAAAAAGGGGGAGGGCCAGTGGAAACAAGCATAACTATTTAACAAGCAGGAAGTAATGTTTATCTGGGGCTTTATAGAAAGAGGGGTCCCAAGTGCAGAGTCAATATAACTATTGATATGATGGACGGATGGAAGGTCTGGGTGTGGTGAGTTGGATATAAAACAAGTCCCCACCCAACAAGCTGGCCAAAGTTGAGTTTTATCAGAATCTCTGGTATCAAGCCCAGACCAACTAAGAATGGCATCTGAAACACAAAAATGGTATTCATAGAGGGCCAGTACCAAGATCACAATTAACAATACACCTCATTCATAATACTAGCCGGCCCTACCTTCCATATAAGGTAAGGTAATGAGTGTTAGATCTTCTTACACAGTAAAACAGTCATGTACTTCAGATTGATAGAAAAGGAGGTCAAGCTTCAATACTGTCATATTGTAAAAATATACTTTTTTTTTTTTAATTGTTTTTCATAGGTCAATGTTGAAAATACATTGCAAATAGTTACATAAACTGTAGAGTAAGTGATAGAGCATGGGAGTGTTGGCCACAAGGTTTTGGGTTCCAATCCGGTCATTTAAATGTCAAATTATGTTAAAAGAAAAGAAAAAAAATTTGCATATTGCTAAATAGTAATTTCTATTCGGTTCTGCATAGTGACTGGAACATTACCCTATTGGAACAAGTGATTGGTGTTCAAGTCTAGATAAAAGTCAGCATTTTGAAGGCTGATTTTCAAAGCAAGAAAGTTTTCTCTCTGCTTGTTAAATTGATGCAAGACAATCTTTCAAACACCCACTATCCCATCAATTTGTTCCATATTACATTTAGCAAATATCAAATCTAACCATTCTATACAATTAAAATGTTTTTTTGTACATTTTTCTCTCATATATTAAGTGTATGTAATTTTTTTTTGGTTATAGTTTTATTAATAACTAGTATACATATTTATCATCAAAATACTTCACTTGACTTTTGAGAAATACAGGGGAGAGAAAAGGGAGTTTAAGAGAGAGACAGAAATAGAGAGAAGAGACAGAGAGAAAGGGGGGGGGAAGAGACAGAAAGAAAAGGGGAGCAGAAAAAGAAACAAAAATGGAAGCAAAGAGAAGAAATAAAAATTCAATTACAAACAAATTTATTCTTAAAAATTAAAAACAGAAAAAAAACTGCAATTACTTTTTTACCCAAGTGATATTAAAAATATTTACCCATAATTATTCATATCGGAAAGCATTACTCACATGTCTTGAGTTTTAAATGATGTTATAAAAAAACATAAGATAAAATAAAAAAATTAAAGAAAATGGCTAGTCAGGTGATTGGGACCAAACAATTTTTATAGCCCAGTCTTAGTCAGCCCCAAAATACAGCTCGATAATAGATAATAACATAATAAAAACAAGAAAATCAGTGTCTATAATTATTTAGTCATAACAACTAAGGTTGGGTAGAATAGTTAAATGTCTACTGCACTTAACTGTACGTGCATAAAACATACACCATTAAAGAGAAACTAGGCTACATACAAAGTTTTCACTTAAATGTTTTTCCATGACGTCATTCAATAAATAAAGTGAAATATTGCCTAAGGAGTTGGTAATAGGAAGCACTGTTTACAATTGAATCTTTTTCAAGGAAATCAATTGTGATCAGCCCTTTCATATCCAAGAAAGTCAGCTTCACCATCTTTACTGATTGCTGTGCCAAGAACTTTTTCTTTACCAGAGAGTGTGTTTCCACTCCATGAAATGGTTTTTAGACTCAACTCAGCTTCATAGTAGCAAACACATTTTTAGACCATTTGTAAAGATTTTTTTTTACTAAAAAATGCTACATCAACATTTTTATGTAAATTTTACATAGCTTGCATTTCTCAGCCACCAAAAATTTAATGACAGACCTCTGTTCAAACCTGGAGCACTGTTTGATTTGCCACAATTTTGAATAACCTCAAAAAGAAATGTTTTTGTGAGATAAAAACAAGTTTTGCTGTAAACCAATTCCAAACAATGCAAAGTTTACATTCATAGAAAAGAAATTCTGAGGGAAGTGGGGTCATTTTCGGTTTTTTCCCCCAAAAAAATTCCACTCATTAATTGAATGCTCCTAAAACTTCCAAGTAAACAAGATTATTTACTAACATTGATCCAAATCCTTTTCATTTTCAACATTTACTTATAGTTAAATTCTAAACACTCAAAAGTCTTGATGATAGCAAAAGAGATTGTTGAAAGATTTCAACAACAACAACAACAAAAAAAAAAAAAAAAAAAAAAAAAAAAACAGCTTTGGAAAGTCTTTCAAGAATATACAAAGAATAACACCATTTTGTCTGAATTTCTTAAAAATTTTTTAATGACAATTCAAGAGCATTAAAGTTGAAGCAATTTGATGTAAAAACATTTGTGATATATTGGTTAATGTCATAGGAAGGGAATTCTGCTACCCAAGTTCAAATCCTGAATGATTCTGTTTGCATTTCATATATCCGACTATTCTGCTTCCAGCTATGGGTAAATAGTAGGGCAGACTGTATGACAGTTGGTCTAGAAAGAAAACTGAATTCAAAGAGGACATGGAGAGGAATGGGCTCCACTAGGTTATTTCTGTGCATGACACACTACAAAATAGCACCCCCCCATGACTGATTGGAAAAAAAAAAAAAAAAAAAAAAAAAAAAAAGAAAAAAAAAAGCAAATCAACAAGGACCAAAAAAAGAAAAAAAAATTAGAAAATAAAAATAGACATTCAAGTACAACCTTCATGGGTTATTTAATGCCAAAGCCATTCTTGAAGATCAGCAACAATACTATCTAATCCATAGCTGGGGGATAAGAGGGTTCGATACCTTTAACAAGGGTATAAATCCAAAAATGAAAGTGAACATAATAGAACAGCTGGAGTTTGAACTCACTCACTTTGAAGCTGCAGTTTAGCAAGTTAGTCACTATACTAAAAGGGACTATCAATTTTAATCTACCAAAGACATAAACAATAGACTTATAAAAAAAAAAGTTGAATAGTCCATAGCTATTGCTCATTTCCACATCTAATCAATTGAATATACTGAGCTGATATTATAGACCAAGTTTCCCCATTCTCTCAACCCTTCTCCTTTGTATCACTCCCTTTTTTCTCTTTGCTCCTTTTTGTTTCTCATCTAAATTACTCTTTTGGTTTTATCCTTTCATCCACCAACCTTATGCTCTTTATTAATTCTATTTGTTTTAAGCTAAATCCCTGTAATCCCTCTTTGTATTACTCTTTACCACCCTCTTAAGTTTCTTTTTCTAATCTTTTGGTTCAATACCCTTAACCCTAAATCTTAACCACCTTATTTCCCCTCTTCTTTCTACACACATTCAAGTTTTCTGACCTAAAAATGATTACAAGGCAAATCATTAGTATCATTTATTACTTATTAAATTAGAAGGGGCCAAAAGAACAAAAAAAACAGCTGCAAGCCTAAAATGATCTGAAAAGGCAGCTGGGTTTTTCAAATTAAAACTCATAGTAGCAAACTTTTGTTTTTACTTCTTTGATTTATTTCATCAAGAAATTATTCAAAAGAAACAATGCACACATTTCTCAATTAGTCTATGTTTAGAAAAAAAAAGTTGTTTTAAGATTTTTCTTACCCATAAAAGGTTTTGTTATTTTGTTAAATTAGATCTTTAATTTGTACCAAATTACTTACCAAAGACCTCAAACGACAAGGAATTACATTTTTATTTAAAAACAGCTTAAAGGAGGCAATATTCAAAGATTGATCATTTTTGTCTGATTTTTTAGACGTGGAATTATTACTCAAGTAGTCAGACCAGTGTCCCTATCTTAGTTGTTATTATAATCACAATGTTTCAAGCATTGTACCTTGCAGTCTGTTTGTCAGAGTAACCTTCTGGAAACCTCAAAGAGAATTCTTGATTCAATCCACACAAGTACATAGTTCTTAATCAGCCATTCATGAGTAATGCATTGCCTGTGTCTATGACAGTGTAAATCTCCAGCTGAGATTGTAAATGGAATCAGTCAGGATTTTTACCAAGGAACACAGAATTGGATTCCTTCTTAAAAAGACTGGTAGCTGCTGCCAAGAAATTTATATGTGTGTGTGTGTGTGTGTATATATATATATATATATATATATATATATATGTATAAAACCAAGCAAAAATGGCACATCATAGCAAGAGTTTTATTAGAGCAATATACTTAAAATGCTCTTAGCAAATAAAGCAATTTTCAGTTTCATTTTTTAATCATCCAAATTCTTAATATAATGGAGATAACTAAGAAATGCAATTTAGAATTCTTTCCTCCTTCCTAAATAAAAGCATCAATATCATCATAGACCACTGTTAACTATTAATTGCTAATTAGAATCCTTTATTCCTTCCTAAATAGAAGCATCAATATCATCATGGACCACCATTAACTATTAATTGCTAATTAGAATCCTTTATTCCTTCCTAAATAGAAGCATCAACATCATCATAAACCTACTATTATAAGAACTTAATGAATTCACAGGTTATCTGTATATTTCATAACTATTTAGTATCAAAAAGTTAGTATGAAATGTTAATTAGAATTGTTCACTCCTTAAATAGAAACATCAACATCATTATGGACTACAATTACAATGGGTCCCCAATGAGTAAGAGTCAAAATTAAATATTCTTTATTAATAATCTCTTAAGATTTTAATATATTAACTAAAAATAAAGTAAAAGTTATTCATGAACCTAAGTTTACAATTCTCTTTTTACAAGGAACTTTTTTTTCTAAATGCTTTATTCAAGGAAATCAGTTTCTAATAATCTTAAATCGTCTGAATTTCTTGGATGAAGTGTTTTTTTATTTGTAAGTTTTTGTACCTTTTTTTTTCTTTCATCCTTATGGTCATTTTTTTAAGCATAAGACTCAGACCATTTTATATTCTATAACCTTTAAGCAATCACAGCATGATATAAGTATAATAAAAAGGCTTTATCTAAGAAACTTGGCCAATTTAAAACCATTAAATCTACTATTACAACTGCATAATCAAACAATATTGTGTTAAGAAAATGGAATAAGGTTCATTGCTGATGAGTCTTCACAGCCAAATAAATAAAATGCAAATCATTTCTGACAAGCTATCAAAAAATTTCATATTTCAATGTAAAGAAAAAAATAACACTAAATTAATATGATATAAATTTCTTTGTTATCAAGCAGAGTTTTTATCTAAAATATGGTGTTAATATTCTGATAATGTTCTTTGTTTCACCACTTTCTGAGCCAAATTTTCTAAGAGGGGAAAAAATACATAAAGGAAATTTACTTGTAAAACTTCTTAACACTCAAAACAAAACACCTAATCTAAGAAATTCCGATTGTACAATTTTTTTTTAAATGTTGACTGCTCCTTCCCCTCCTCTGCCAGGTTTACTGATGGGTATAATCTTTTGTGCACTCATCTTTAAAGACACTTAATTACATGCATACTTAAATTCACATGACCTAATAGCTGATTTTCATTGGACTACATCAAACATTAATGTTTATCTTCTGAGGTGAAGCCACACTGTTGAATATATAACAATTTTATTCAGTAGTCCAAGGCTGCAGTTCAGACTTATGACGATACTTAATCCAGATTTTTATGCATATTTATTTCAAAATTATTGCAGATGAGATCTCACAGCTACACACACACACACACACTTTAAAGAACAACAATTCACAAGCTTTAATTTATGACTTACTCTTATTAATTTTAACTGTTTTATCATTACTGATACATACTGTTCCTAACTGTAATAAAAATAAGACCTAAGTGAGTAACAATAAAGAGTAACAAAAATTGAACGAAAATACAAAAAGGTCATTCAATAAAGGGGAACTTTTTTAAAAAAGCAAATTTTTTTTTCCATGAAATTTAAACTCTGCATTGTCTGAAATTGGTTTATAGCAAAAATTATTTTAATTGTACAAAAATATTTCTTTTGAAGCTATTCAAAATAGTGCCAAATCAAACAGATTGCTCCAAGCTAGAACAGAGGTCTGTCATCAAATCTTTGGTGGCTGAGAAGTGCAAACCATATGAAATTTACAGAAGAAATTGTAATACATCCAGAGAATCATGTTACAGTAGAAAAAAAACAGTTTATAAATGGGCTAAATTGTTTTAAGAAAGTCAAAATAGTATTCAAGATGAAGACAGGCCAAAACAGACCCACAATGGTAAGCACACCTGAAATGGTGGATTCAATTAATGTGCTCATTTTTGAATAACTGAATTTCTGCAGGTACAGCACATAAAATTGTGTATGATGACCTTGCTATTTTTAAAGCCAGTTGTCATAGGTTTCTCCAGGACAATGCAAAGCCTCATGCTGCAGTAAGAACAATGGAAACCATCAGAGAGTTTGGTTTAGACCAGATGCCACATTCTCCTTCCAATCCAGATCTTGTCCCCCACCCCATAATTTCCACCTGTTTGACCTCTCTCAAAGAATTCTGGAAAGAAATAAGTTTTCAAACAATAATCAAGTCAAGAGCACAAATTCAGTCCAAAGATTTCTAAAAGCAAAATCTTATTTTTCAATAGGGAAAAATGTTTTAAAGAATGGAGATTATATTGAAAAATAAAACAAAAATATTTTTCAGGGTTGAAATGTAAGTTGTTTTATTGCAAAATTTACCTTATTCATGGACCTCAAGATTAATAATGATTGCAAATGCGTTTGGAAGTTTTTTTGGGTTTTTTTAATGAGTAAAAATACCCCAGCTAAGGTAAAATGTACTTATTTTTCAATGTTCAGGAGTCAGTCACCAATCATCTTCAAGAATATAAAAAAAAAAAAAAAAATGTGTATTTTTGGGGCAAGGCAAGAAAAATAAGAGGTGGTGGACAGAGACTAGGAAAAAAAAGAAAAAAAAAAAAAAAAGAGAGAGAGAGAGGCAGATAAATAGATACAGGCAAAGAGACAAAAAAATTAGATAGAGAAGCAGATAGAAAAAAAGAGAGGCAGACAGAAAGAGAATATCATAAAAAGCAAGACAGACTAGCAGAAATAACTTAAGCTGAAAAAAAACATTGGATAATGACTTTTTCCCTCTGTTTCATTTGCATGTTCAAAAGTATGCACACCATAATCAATAACTGATCAGTCACTTTAACTTCAATATATAAATATTTTCGTTATGTTTTTTTAACACAGCATGTGAAAAAAATAATGTATTTGTCTGATAATAAAATGCTATCAATTTAAAATTTTGAGAAAAATAAGAGTATTGATGACAATTGTCAATGAATTTATAAGCTTTATATATAGTCTGTATTAGATTAAATACATTAAAAAAAATCTAGAACAGTGATTCTCAAATGGGAGGCACTTGACTCCCAAAGGAGAAATTATAATCAGAATAGGATTTTAGGTCATAAATGTGTAAGTAATTAATAAGTGATAAAAAATTACTTGATAACAATATAAAATGGAAGTGGAATTGAGATAAACTTGGATTACAAAGAAGAGGAATGTGATCAGAATTACTTAAAACTTTCATATTTTCAAAGGACAGATGCTACAAGATGACATCTTTTTTTAAAATATATACTGCAATGAAATAATTTATATTGTAGATGCTAAAGAAGTGGATATTTTAAAGTCCAAGTAATCATATTTAACTTATGGTATGTAAAATTTTCAAATGGTCAATTTATTTGATACTGACCCACCAGAACAGTGACAAATTTTTTCAAGTTTTTAATTATCATCATCATTAACAGTGACAAAAATAAAATTCTATCTTTAATGTTTTCATTTCTAGGATATATCAAAGACATTTACTATGACTGACTCAACAACAATAATGCAATCATCAACACAATTCAACTGTACCTTTTGTTTCAGATGGCATAATGACAGCTGATTTCACAGCAAATATACCAAACAAAGGCTTGTCCAGTCGGCTAGAGTCGTAGAATACACCAACTACATCTCTGCAGAGGAATAAGACCCTCCTCCTACACCGAGTGTCCTGGATATGATATTAAACTATCTGATGGCAAGGCTCCAGCCCATGAGCTTTAGGGAATATGGTGTACCCCTTTATTGCCATTGCTTCCAGATCCACACATTCTATTTTGGAAGGAGTGAAAGATTCTAATAAAAATTTACAATTATCTGTTATATCAAAAATTTTAGGTGATTATAAAATGACATTCATTAAGAATTCAGATTCTTCAATATCATCCTTCAGTTGCAAATTGGACAGGAAACTGCTTTATTTTCTAAGAGCATTTTAAGCATACCACTTGGAAAAAAATTGCTATAATGTGCGGTTTTTGTACTGAGTTACAATTACTCTCGAAGAAGAGGAGTTCAAATCCTGGATGAGGCTGTTTGCATTTCACTTCACACTAATGCTCTTGCAAAAGGAATGAATTCATCTCTTCTCCAAGCCAGGAGTAAATAGTATAATGAGGAATAAGACCCTCCTCTTCAGCAGTATTATGGCAACTAGTCGATGAGGAGGAAAACTGAATTCAAACCAGCACTCATCCACTGAAATATTAATCTTGTGTTGCATTCTGCTCATGGTAGAGGGGTTGGAGAAATAACTGAACCTCAGTAATATGTGGGAGGAGCAAGAAAAAAAAAATGTATTTCTCTATTAAAACATAAGCAAAAGAAGTTATATGATAAATTGAAAACAAGTGTTTGATTTAGTTTGTTTAATGGCATATCAACCTTTGTGGGTTATTTAATGCCAAAACCATCCATGTCTAAGAACAGCAGTGATACCAATAGCTGAGGATATGGAGGGAGTCATCTTTTCCAAGGATATTAGTCTGAAAGTGAACATAATATTGCAACTTGAATTCAAACGCTTTTATGTTGAGGCTACGGTCCAACACTTCATCCATTATGCCATGGGAGATTTCCCCTCTGCCCCGCAAGGAAAATTATGTCCAAAAAAAAAAAAAAAAAAAAAAAAGGGTACCTTTCCTTTATCAATCAGATACCTTCAAAGGATGAGGATGATGATCCTGATAATACTGAGTAGGTGCAGCAAGTTATTAGAAATAAAATGAAAAGCTGATCTTAAACCTTTTTAATAATTCAGTGATAGAAATCATTATGATACCAAGCATCATAAGCTTGTCTGACGTATAAATTGAAATAGCCTAAATTAAGAGGTGGGAAAAAGAAAGATGAAAGTTCAACAAATCAACACACACTGGAATTTTGTTGCTTGATTTTTTTGGCTACTTTTACTCCGAACAACAATATTGGTTAATGTTAGTCTAGCAAACAATGGAAATAGGGGGTGAATATGGGCATTCAATAAAAATAATTAGAGATTATCGACCAATTTCTTTTCTTCGTGTTATTTTTGTATAAAAACATGAACTTATGGTCTCCCTTTGTTAGCCACATGATTGCCTTCCAACGCTGAAAAGGAGGGGGGGGAGTTGAAAAGGCTGATGTCCAATGAAAGTAATTAAGAAATTCACCAACTAAAATCAACCTGGAATATGTGAGAGAAATATTGCCACCAACAGAATATACTTTCGATTGATTGATTGATTAGTAGAGCATTGGACAAGAGACCAAAGTCTAAGGCTCTATTCTTTACAGCAAATAATCAATACATAATCATATAATATCATTTGAAAAAAAAAAAGAAAGAGAAACTAAAGTAAATCAAAAGTTTTGTAATTTTTTGGTATGTGTTAGTTTGCAGCATATACATCATATAACTGAAGCAGTTCAAGCTGTGATTGGTAGTATTGTGGTAGTTGGTGCACTGTCATGTGGTGCATTTAATATATGCAAGATTTGAAAGCTGCACAGATGAACGTGCAATGTAATTTAATTCTTAAATTTATGCTTTACAAGTTCCAACTGGGCCATAATGCTATAGAAGAAACCAAAAACAAAGGTGAAAGTGCAGTTGGTCACAAAATAGCAATCTGATGGTTGAAGAAATTTTTATTGGGTCGCAAGAACCTTGATGATGAAGCAAAGTCAGGTAGGCATAGAACCATAGATCCAAGGCCATGCTCCAAGATAAGTGAGCTGGGCATCTGACAGTACAATGTGGTTAGTCACCTTCATAACCTCAGCCAAAGCATCCAGAGATGCTGAATTGTGCCTTACATCACTAAAATATTGCAAGACTTGACTCACCCTTGTCATATGCTAATAACATAAATAAGTATAGGTAGGTGCATTATATGAGGTGCAAATTAAAAATGACTGAATTTTCTACAAACTGGCAATTTATTCATCATTTAAAGTCTTGCTTAAAATTTTAGATATCAACCAGTCTAAGAGAGGGGTACCTTTGGTGGTGTAATGGTTATCAAGGTAGACTAGCAAACCTACATGAGTGAATTTGATTCTCATGGGGTCCCCATTCATATGGCCTCGTGGCACATCTAAGCAAAAAAGCTTAGTAAATTACAACCAGTCTAAGAGAAGGAAAACTTTGAATCTAAACTAGCTGTAATTCACTTAAAAATTGACCTTGTATCACATACTTCCTGTGGTGGAGGGGTTGGTTAAATACATACACCAGGAAATAAAGAACCCCATTTTCTATAAATTTTCTCTTTTGCTAAGGGGACTATTCAACATCTCAAATTCTTCCAAAAATTTGGGGTAGCAACTTTTATACACAGCCTGCCATAGTCTGGTTGGTTTGTTGTGTTGTGTTTTATGGCATATCAACATTTGTAGGATATTTAATGCCAAATCCTCTTTATACCTAATATATGATTTGTAAACAAATGGTTTATAGGTCACATTTTTAAACGAGCCAGAGCTTATTTTTTGCACACAGTTAAATGGTTTCAAGTATTGCTATTTAACACTAATAATTCTATTCAACATTATTAATTCATTTGTACACAGATGGTTTCAAGTATAGAAAACGATTAAATATTTCTATTTGACCCATAAATGGGACCCTAAAAGGTATTGTCACTCCGACTCAGAGTGGACCTGGGAGTAATGCCAATGAAGGAGTAATTCACATTTTGAAAACTTTCAGGACTGGAAACTCACCATAACATTGCTTAGTATTATAGCCAGGGTACTCAATGGGTGACAGGAAGTTTTACCACTTTCTGGAGATACAGTCAGAATATTCTACAGCCCCATCTGACTGGGCAGCCATAGTCTGGTACAAGGCTGAAGGGGACGTGTCAGGAAGCTAAAAGATTGTACTGGGTCAATCTGCCTTGAAAGTCAGCATTTAAAGTACTTGATTTTTTTTTACCAGCAGTTAGGGACTAACTTATATACATATACACACACTCATCAGAAGCAAGCTACCTACAAAATTATAAGAGTGGGGTCTGAACTTGTCACTAATCAAAATATAAAATGCAATCACTTAACTTTCATTTAAAGATTTCACAATATTAAAATTTAAGAGAGAAAGATACAAGACCAAGAGTTATAAAGATAAATTCTATAGTAATAAAAATTGCAGAATTTACAATACTTCATATATATATATATATATATATATATATATATATATATATATATAAAACTTTGCCTCCTTGAAACTGTCAATCATATATATGACCAAAGAATAACCTGACACTAAGAACATCAAGTATATAGAAACTGCTATGACTAAATGTTCAATGTCATCTTGAAACAGCCGTATATCATTATTATACAACATAGTTTTTATAATGTGTACATGATCATTAACTTTGCAACTACTACATTATATAGCAGGCTCTGAATTGTTTTTCATATCTTATGCCTTCTTATTAAGAGACACAGTAGACTTTTGTATAATCAGAAAAATATATAAGTCAGGGTATAAAATTAAATCATTTACAAGAAATTATAATGAAAGTAATGTGGAGGTTGATATAAAGAAAGGAGTGAATGTTTAAATAGTCTCTAATTTGGATGGGGAACAGATTGAAAAAGGGCAAGATCAAAACAGACAAGAATGAATGGGAAACTTATACAGAAAAGTATAGATAAATTTAAAAAATCTATTAATATCTAAAAGCATGTATGCAAAATTTAAAACAAGAAACATTAAAATGAAAGCATTAACTTTGTATACCTACAACCAGTCAGGCCTCTAACAAAGGGAGACTACTCATTTGTCAATGGTTGTAAACTGAGAAGTTTTCTCAGTTCTTGATATTATTCAAAAACTTTGATGATCTTAATTAAGCTCAATAGTTATTTACTGAGTTTAGTTTAATTGTGGTATAAGGCCAGAAGAATGGAACATCCAGTGAGATTCAAACTCACTAAAAATGGTCTGCTAATCCACCTTGCTATTAGACCACATTAGGTACCCTCAAAAAGGGAAAGTACTCTATAGAAAAAACATTCGAGACATTGGTTGGGGAAAATTCCATAACTGTCTTCTATATTTACTTGTATTGGTATTTATCTGACATCCTACCAGGTAGGATTTGACACAAGGTCATGGGGGCAAACATAAATTGAAATTCATACACGGCTGTCACAAAAAAAAAAAAAAAAAAAAAAATGCTTGGTCCTGTCGCCACTTCCCATTTTGAGACACCTTAAGTGCCAAGCTATGAACTCAGCCCTGCAGAGCAGGTATTGCCAGCATGGATGACCTCTGGGACCAGGCAATTCAAATTAATAACACCCACCTGATGCAAACACCAGGTAAGCATGTTATTATTTACTTGTATTGCTTATCAACTGATTATCATCAATTACAAGAGTCAACAGAACCATCCTGAGTGACAAGTTTTTAAAGAATCTAAAAAGGATCAAATACTACACTCTCAACATTAACTTTTACTCCAAATAAAAATGCTTTTATAAGAATGTTATGAAGCTTGTAAATCAATAGATAGAGAGTATTGATAATACAACTTGAGTTAATAAATAAATTCTAAATGATTCTAATTTCTGACCCTAAATTCACACATTACTTATAGAATAAACTGATATCTAAAACTTCAGGTACATGAACCCTTAAAATAAATAAATAAATAAAGAAATATAAAAAAAGGTTAGAAAAACACTAAAATCTATATAATAATCCTCAACCTATCTGTGTGTGTGTGTGTGTGTGTGTGTGTGTGTGTGTGTGTGTGTGTGTGTGTGTGCATAGGACCAACAGGAAAAGTAGATACATAAAAACAAAGTATTTATTCCTATGTGAAATTTTACGAGAGACAATGGACTATATGAAATTTACTTTCCTGTTCAATTAGGGGAGTTTAAAGGGGGCAAATACCCCCCCCCCGAAAATTCAGATACTACTGATTTTGATGAAAAAAAAAAAAAAAACAAAAAAAAACATAACTACTAGGCACTAAGTAAAGTTGATTTCCAAAATTTCACCGTCTTACAATATTTAACCCCCTCTAATGAGGTTTATAATGTGACACAGAGGCTCTTTGAAAGTGCAAATTACATCCAGTTTACAAGGAAGATACATAAAAATAAAGTATGTATTTTAATATAAAATTTAATGAGAAAGACAATGATCGACATCAAATTTACTTTCAAGTATGATTGGTGGGGGGTCTTAAAGGGGGTAAATGCCACCAGTGAAAATTTTATAAAATACCTCTGATTTTAATATATATATATATATGATAAAGCTCAACGCCTGTGTGTATACATCTATAGGATGAAAGGGAATAGAAGTTACATAAAAACAAAGAAATTTTAAGTAAAATTTTACGAGAAAGACAATGAACTACATGAAATTTACTTTCCAGTTTGATGGGGGGGGTTTAAAGAGGCAAAATTCAAATACCTTTGATTTTAATGAAATTAAAAATCATATTGCTTATGTTGACTGAAAGTGTATACTGATTTGATTATTGGAAACTGGAAAAGTGCTGAATCATATATTTCAAATGTTAACTAATTTGATAAATCATTATGTTTCAGAGTTTTTATTATTTCTCATTTTTATTTTCTAATTGCTTTACTTTCTATATTTTTTAAAAACATATTTATTTCGTTATACAGCCACGTCTTTAATATAAAGTTTGTCAGCATCATGATTGATTGGTTAAGTATCATAAATAGTTTTATTATAATGAAGATGTTACATTACTATGATATCTTTAATTGATAGTGTTTGTTATGATTCTTGAATTAACATTGCAATATTTTCTTTATAATTTCCCCTCAAGCTTTTATTTACAAGCATATTACATGCAAAAGCCACAGTCTATATGATGGTTGCTTCAATTTATAAACCAATATATTGAGATTAAAAAAAAAAAATTATATCTGGTTTAAAGGAAGCACCTCCTTTACACAAAACTGGCAATCCTTCCTATTGAGTTACAAGAATTGATATAGATTTATTATCTACAGGATTGTTAACAATATTTCTATTTGGATAGATGAGTATCAAATTTAATAGTATATTAGACTAAGTCTTTAGCCAAAGTCGAGCAATAAGAGTGTACGGATATTCTGCTCCGAAACATTTGATCATATCAAAGCAGTACCTTTCAAAAATTAGAGTACAATTTTTGAAGGCTCTTTCTGAACCCAGTTAACAACAGGTATTACTGCTGGTAGAAAAAAAAAAAAAAGACAAAAGTGGAAGTGGATGGAGAATATTAGTGATGAACTAGAAAACATTGAATGGAACAGAATCATTTTTAAAATTAAAACTTTAAAAGTACTCAACTTATGTAGTAACTGAAAATTTATAGTAATATTTTGTTTTTCATTCATTCATTTAAAAAAATTTTTTTTTTTTTTTAATTCTAATTTTCATCATTGTGTAAGAATATAATAAATTATCTCCCACAGACAATTTGTAAGGAAGAGTGTTACATAACAGTTCTAAAAACCCATTCTCAGTCTCTTTTCACCTCTGGTCTTTGAACAAGAGATTTTGCATCTGTCAGGGAACAGTAAAGCTACATGGCTATTTTACCAATCCGGGTCATACAAGCCTTTTTTCGGTAGTTGACCGACTGTAGTCGGGGGCGACCAGAAGGCTCCCTTTTCAATAGCTACTACACTGAGGTGTAGGGGAGGGTGCTACTCCTTTCCCTGAATTGCTCCACTTTACCCTTGATATGTACCTTATATTGCTGAGTATTAAGCAAAGAGGTATCAAGTATTATTTTTAAAGTCTTTGCGATGACGCGACCTGGAATTGAACCCAGGTCTCCTGGACCATGTACAAATGAGTATTTTATCTTTCCTTCTGTTTTCAGTGTTAACATTTCATAGATGAACTAAAAGTTAATATTGGTCCTTGATATGTTTAATCTTGTTACTAAACATTTCCCTTTTTCATATTAATGCTTTAAATTCATTTTGCTAAAGCTTTTGTACTTAAAAACATCTATTCTTAACTTTTAATTGAGTTACTAACCAGTTGGGGTTTGTCCTGTTTATTATTATTTAAAAAACTGAGGAGTGGCAAACTTGATGTCGTTTTAGTACTTTCAACTTTATTTTTCCTCTCCACATAAAAGTAAGGTTCCTATTTTACTTTGATTTTGTAGTTAACTGACAAACCACTTGTGAATTTTTTTTGTTTAGATCATCCCATTTTTATTTCCAGTCATTCTAAGTTAATTCTAGTTTATTAAACTCAAAATAAAAATGTAGTTTTAACAATGTATTGTGAATAAGAATGATGGACTTTTTTTTTGGTATTGTTATTTTTTTCTATTTCGTTGGCTTGATGTTCTTCCTAAATCATAAAACTTCAAACATGGAGTGGAAAAATGAAATATGTATTTATTAAGCTTAGTCCACAACTACGCAGCATCCAGTGAGGATTGAACTCATTACATTAGGTTAGTTGTGCTCTCCTTCACTTGATAGCAAGACATCCAAATCATTTACTTAGCTTAGTTTGGCACAAGGCCATGAATATTAACAATTCATTAAAGATGCATTACACTACAGTAGTAATGGTCTTTGAGGTTACCTTATTAATCAGTGTTCTATCATGTGACACTTGAGAAGAAAGAAATAATTAGGATTATCATTCTAGTTAGTTTCTGTTCATCTATTTCTTCTCTTTATATTATCATTTTATGTTTCCGTCACAATTTCTAAATTGCTGTAAATATCATTTTTCTTTATTTTGGTATTTAATCTTTTTAATACCTAAATTTTTTTCAGACATATTTTTAAAATACATAGTTTAATTAGTGAATATAAAATTTAAATCGGGTTCAAAAGATCATGTTACACTAATCTTCCAAGTTGGAAAGACTTAGCTGTCTGAAAAATTAGCACTTGAAATCCTAGCTTTTACCTCAGCATGAACGCAAGCCATTGATACCAATGGAGAAATATGCAACTATTGTAGCCAATGATTAACACAAGTTAAATGTACAAAAATCAATCTTTTATACAATAGAATCAATAGTATCCCAAAATTACAAACTTGATGAATTTTACCCATTTTCAAGAACCTTTTAAATGAAAAATTCTGTTTGGAATTGCATATTTGTAAGATGGTTATTCTAATCAGATTTTGTGTCGTTATTTTTAATTATTTCAACATTTTATTTGATCTTTAAAAATAGAGATATGAAGTGTCTAAATTTCAGCTTAATACTAGCAAAATCAAAAGTTTTGTAAAATTTTGGTATATGCTAGTTTGTTGTGCATATCTCACAAGATAAAAACAATTCAAGCCTTGTAGGTATTCAATGTAGTTGCTAGTATTTTGGCAGTTGGTGTGCTGACATGGGCATTCCTTCATTATGTGGGATCTAAAAGCCAAATAGATGAATGTACAATATAGTCTTATTCAGGAACTCGAGCTTTACAAGTTCAAGTAAAGTAAAATAAAGTTGGCAACCTTAGTCGAGGGTAACCCAAAGGCTCCCTTTTCAATAGCTACTACACAGGTGTAGAAGAGGACACTACTCCATTCCCTGGTTTGCTCCGCTTTACCCTTGATCCTTACCTTATAATGGTGAGTGTTAAGCAAGGCGGCATCAAGTACAATTTGGTATGACACAACCTAGGATTGAACCCCAGTCTCCCAGACTATTGGCAAACACTCTATTCATTAGGCCAATGGCCCAGTACAAGTCCAAACTGAGCCATAATACCACAGAAATGTAAAATATTTGTGCAAAAGGTGAAAGCACAATTGATCACAGAATGGTAACCAGATGGTTCTTGGAATTTTACTTGTGTTGCAAGAACCTTAACCATATTTACCAACCCCTCCACTTGGGCAGGATATGACACAAGGTCAATTTTTTAAGTGGAGTTTACAAGTTTGAATTCAGAGTTTTCCTTCTAGAATAGTTGCCTCACCAAGGCTGAAGAAACCAGTCAGTCCTACTATTTACCCATGGCTGGAGGGAGAATAATTGGATTCATACCTTTCCCAAGGGTAGTAGTGCTATGTGAAATGCAATCAGTCTCGTCCAGGATTTGAACTCGTGTCGCCATGTCCATTTCCTACGATGATAACCATTACACCACGGGCACCTCCACCACAAGAACCTTAACGATCAGGCAATGGTTAGGTAAGCCTAACATACTGGATCCAAGGCTGTTCTCCAAGATATAGAGCCAAACTGAGCATCTCACAGTTTAGTGTGGTTTGTAACCTTCACAACTTTGGCAAAAGAATCTGGAGTTGCCAAATTGTCTCATGTTATTAAAATATTGCAAAACTTTTGACTTGCCAAGGCATGATGGAAAGATGGGTGTTTCAAAATTTTTTTCTGCAGTTTATGTCTGTGTTATATATTTGGACAAAATAGTAAAAAAAAGTGTATATTTGCAATATGATTCAAGATTCAATGATTTTGGTTTTTGATTTTCTTTTTCTTTCTTGAATCACATCCCATGCAGTCCAGTTTCATAAATTGAATTTGAAATAAATTTATCTTTTCCTATCCCAAAATTGTCAACAAATTTTTATTTGATTTTTATAGAAGCATTATTTGCCTAAGATGTTAATCTTGTTGCTCATCTTGGTAAAAACTAAATAGCAGGAAATTTGATCTTTACATTTTTGTGTCCACACCCTTATTTGCCTGTACTATGTAGTAAGTATCTTCTCAATGGATTTTACTTTTCTGGTTAATTCAAATGATTGCACAAGAGCAAAACTGAAAGTAAATCAAGTCAGATTTCTTTGCTTCAGATTTTAAAATGTCCCACAAAAGATTTTAGTCTGGTTTTATAGCATATGAACCATTGAATATTATTTAATGCTAGATTCGGTTTATTCATATATACAAGATATATGATTTATAAATATAAGTCAACAAAGTTAAATGGTTCCAGATATTCCTATGTATCACTAATAATTCAATTAAACATCAGTCATTTGTTAACACACAAACGATCAAACATTTTGATTTATAACAATTCAATTTAGAATGTCATTTGTTTGCACCCAGTTTAAATGTCAAACAGTTCTATTTGACCCATAAATAGGGCCCTAGCAGGTGCTACAACTCTGGGCTAAAGTGAACCAGGGAGCAATGGCAATGAAGGGGTACTCCATATTTCTCAATGCTCCATTATTACTAGAGTCTCACTCTCAGATTGTTTAGTGTCATATTCAGGACACTCATTGCGGAAGAGGCTTTACCCCTCGGCAGAGATAGAAAGATTTTGGATGTGTTAAGAATATAACCATTTTGATGAAAAGAACAAATGTTCATTCAATCACAAACTTTGGAAAAGTTCCAAATTTCATTGATTTCTTTACAGGCATATCAAACCCTTCTGGGTTATTTAATGGTAAAATTTGATTCATTTGATTGTAAACAATATTTTTAATGTTTCATTGCACTTATTTGTTGACGATCATTTGTTTCCAAACCATTATGTGATATTGAATATTCCTATCGAATACAAATAATGTTACAGTTGTATGGTTTCAAGTATTCTTATCTGATACTAATAATTATATGGTTTCAAGTAACTATTTCTGTTTAATGATAATTATTTGTTTGCACACAGTTATATGGTTTCAATTAACTAACTGTAATAATCCTTAACAAGCAATCATAGCTTAATGTTACTATTCTTTATACAAATAATTTATACACAATTATATAGTATCAAGTATTCCTATTAAATACAAATAATTTTCAAACATCAATTTGACTCATAGATAAGACCCTAACAGGTACTATCACTCCAGGTCAGAGTGGACCTGGAAGTAATGGCAAAAATGGGGTACTCGCCAGATCTCCAGAACTGGAATCTAAACCCCAGATGCAGTTTAGTGTCATGAGAGAGAATGTAAAAGTGACAATGCAAACAATATACAGCTTTTATATAATAATTAATCAAATGGTGTGTGTGTGTGTGTGTGTGTATGTGTATGTGTGTGTATATAAGTATTATTCGGTCCAGTTAAACCAGAGTTGGGAGTAATTCCTTCAGGACAAGAAAATCATTCAGGAGCTGAACATTTAAATTTTCCTGGTGGAGAGCTCAATGTAATTTTTAACAGAGCAATATTTCTTTAAAGAAAAAAACCAAAGATTGATATATATATACACACACACACACATATTAGCAGTTAAATTTTCAGTTTTAGTAAAAGTAATGAAAGTTGTTTTTACATTTGTTTTCTATGAAATTTTACTCCTATCAAAAATACAAATTTAGGTTATATTTCTAATATAAAATAAAAAATCTCTTGGTTGAAGTGTTGATAGTTTATTTTAATCACAATGATCAAATGACTACGGCTACATAGGCAATATTTTTGTCCTGTTAACTACTGTGATAAGAGTACAAAAATGCATTTTGATATGAAAAATAAGAAAATATACTTATATTATATATGCATTAGGAAATCATGTAAGTAAAGTTGGCAACCTTAGTCAAGGGTGGCTTGAAGGCTCCCTTTTCAACAGCTACTACACTGAGGTGTAGGGCAGGGCGCTACTCCATTTCCTGGATTGCTCCACTTTACCCTTGATTCTTACCTTATAATGGTGAGTGTTAAACAAGGCGGAATCAAGTACCGTTTTTGAGTCTTTGGTATGACTTGACCTGGGATTGAATTCCAGTCTCCTGGACCATTGGTAAACACTCTACTCATTAGGCCAATGGCCCAGTTTATAATATAATAAAAAAAGTCAAATCAACATAAGCAGGAGGGTTTCAACCAAAGTGAAACATTTTCAATAGGTTATTTTATATGCTTTATTCTCTAACACACAGACAAATACAATAATGACAGCATCAAAAGTCTGATTATGAAATCAGTTGTAATTTTAACAAAATAAGGACAAAATCAAACTTTAAATCTAACTTTTTAAATGGTTTTATGATTAACTTTCAAATATCAATAAAAATTACATTACAGTTTGATTAGAGCTAAAAAGGTAGAAACAGAGGATTTCAATGATATTTAATATGTTCTTTGAAAAAATAAACAAAAAACTAACTTTTTATTTTATAACCTACGTGAATATAGAAAGAAAAAGGGCTAATTTTGTGTGTGTGTGTGTGTGTGTGTGTGTGTGTGTATATATATATATATATATATATATATATTAGTCAGAGTAGGGGTTAGCAAGTTAGTATTTAAAAAAAAAAAAAAAGAAAAAAAAAAGTCATTCATATTATAGCAAATTCAATCATTGTTGGAAACACAACCTAAGTCACTCAATTCATATGTACATGATTTGGCCTTTGTCAAATTGATAGTACAATTGTCACAATTATTACTGTCGGAATGGTATAGTTATAAGAAAATTGGTTTGCGAGATTATACACACATACATATATGAGAGAGAGAGAGAGAGATGTTGGTTTTATGTATGTCAACCTTTGCTGGGTTATTTTATGCCAAATTTAATTTAGCAATTACATTCTCTAATCATATTATGATACAAAAATCCATCTTCAATCATTTTAAACAAGCACACATTTCATACTTAGTTGCAAT
This sequence comes from Sepioteuthis lessoniana, assembly GCA_963585895.1. Lineage (NCBI taxonomy): Eukaryota > Metazoa > Mollusca > Cephalopoda > Myopsida > Loliginidae > Sepioteuthis > Sepioteuthis lessoniana. Next base: position 92,115,811 of record OY757919.1, on the reverse strand, counting down.
ATCACTATTTTAGGAACAAATGTAATTTAACACCAAATTAAATTTCAAACAATTCAGTATAGTATAAGTATAGATTTCGTTTACAACAGTTAAATGTCAAATTAGTTCTATTTCAAACAATTCAGTTTAGTATAAGTACACAGTTTCGTTCGATTAGACCCACAGAGAGGACCCTATCAGGGGCTACCACTCCAGGCAAAAGCGGACCTGGGAGTGATGGTAATGAAGAGGTACTTCACATTCCGCAAAGCTCCAGCATTACTGGAACTTCACCATCAGATTGTTTAGTGTCATATCAGGACACTCATTTGGGTGGGGCTTTTACCCCTGTGCAGAGAAGCAGCCCCAGCCAACTAGGCAACATAAATTCTGAGGCTGTACCCCAAGCCAGTGAGGTAAATCTGACAAGTAGAACACTGGGAGTCCAGTGTGCTTTGTCACCTTCATGATCTCAGCTAAAGCATCCAGAGCTGCAAAACTGTGCATTACATTACCAAAATAATGCAAAACTTTGGACTCACTCAAATAAATCCAATTATTGCAAAAATTAATTTCGTTTTCATCTCATAAAATATCTTTTTAAGTTTAAATCAAAATAAACAAGATAAAGCCATCCATTTTGGTATATGAAAAATTCATCTCCAAAATATAAGAAACCATGAAATGTAAACAATCATTATTTCTTAAAATATCCAACAGTCTCTTTTCTCTTGGGTTTTGCTTTCCATCATATCAGTTATCTTCATAGTCAACCATAAAATTAAACAATTCATAAATTTTACTTAGTAAGTATAGTTGGAGACGTTAGTCGAGTTGGACCTGAAGGCTCCCCTTTCAATAGCTACCACACAGAGATGTAGGGGAGGGTGCTACTCCATTCACTGGATTGCTCCACTTTACACTTGATCCTCACCTTATATGCTAAGCAACAAGGCATCAAGTACCATTTTTTGACTCTTTGGTAGGACTTGACCTGGGATTGAACCCTGGTCTCCCGGACCATTGACAATCACAACTCATTATGCGAATGGCCCGGTGCAAATTTTATTTCATCATTCCAAATATAAGAGGAATGAGACTGACGGTTGAGATATGCAACAGAGAAACTTTCAAAATTAATTCTATTGATTTTAGGTTTTTTGTTTATTATATGTAGGGCTTCTAGGATTTGTAGTTATAGCTTATTAATTTTGCGTGCTATTATAGTGGCGTTTTCAACCAGGATTTTTCAAAACTTGGATTTGGGAATAGAACGGGTTTTAAGATGTAAGGATATGGAGCTAGAATCATTAAGGTGCATAGTTAACCATCTGGAAAGAGTTGTAGTGGTAAGATCAACATATTATTTTCCTTTGAGACAGTCTCTCAAGAGACATTTGAACATACATAAGAGGTTTGTCTTATCAGGAAGTTCAGTGGAAGGGGAAGAGTTATTGGAAATAATTAGATTAGAGGTTTTAAATTTGTTATAGTAAATGATAAGTCTTATTTTTTAGTAGGATTGGTAGGGAGAAAAAAAATTTTGGATAAGATGTTTTAGTATATGTTCATCTATCTTAGAATTACTATGAAATTGTTTTTTGTAGTAAAGGTTTATTGATTGTTTATGGTATTGTCTGTGTTATGTTCAGTGTTGTTAATGAAACGTTTAATTTCTGTATCAACAATGTAGTTGGGAAACCCATTATTAAGGTTTTGTATTATATTTTTAAGTTGGTTTAAAAACACTCTAGCAAGCAACCCTATGAAAGGTCCAAAAGTGCTTGAAACAATTTTAGTAAATTCATTCACCAATTCCAACCTAAAACTAAGACACTTATCAAGAAACTTGAAAGGATCTTAATAAAATTATAGACAAAATGTGTCTATTTAATCAAACATGCTTATATATATATATATATATATATATATATATATATAAAAAATAAAACAGTGTTGGTGGTCACTAAATCACTGTGGGTTTGTAAAAAAATTCCATGAAACCCAGAGGTCACAGTCTAAATTCCATGGAATGTGAAAGAGAGACTGAAATGAAAAAAATATAAACTTTTTTTTTCTTAAGCCAGAAAAGTGCTTGAATACTGGCCAGTAGAGCAGGATAAAATTTAAAACTAAATTGTTCTCTTATCTCATGGCTTTAAGTTTCATGTATTTAGGGAAGAAAGAATCTTCAGATGAAACATGCAAGTAAAATGGATAAAGAAAGACTAATGAATACTTAATATTCCTTGCATGATATAAAAAAATGGCTGCATAGGATAGGAGCTCAAGTAGAGAAGGGAAGCGCGCACACACACACACAAACAAAAAGTATCAAAAATCAGTAAATTTTGTCACAGTTATCGGACCTCTTAACTGCACTAAATTGCTGCATGGAAATGCATTAATGGAATTTTCTAGAATTTTATTCCTGCAAGGAGGTAAGTCTTCCTATAATACTGAAGAGGAAATAGTGCTATACAAAATCAGTTAGAGACAGATTTTAAAGTAGAAAACAGAAGAAAGAAAACAAATTACAAAATGTGAAACCAGAAAATCTAAGTTTGTTCCCAAGATATGGAGTAAGACCTACTGAAAGCATTAAATGAAATTACAGTACTCAGAAGAATAGTTGACATTGATGGAATTCTTGATAAAATTAAGTAACACCTTCCTCAATACTGAAGGAAAATAGTATAAAAAGAAAAAAGAAAAGTTTAAAAAATGTTTTTATAACTAATTTGGTAAGCATTGTAAAAAAAATTTTAAATAACATTATCTGTGGTTTCAAGTATTTGCTAAGAATCTTGGAATATATTCCCTGTAGCTAAGTGGAGAACATCTTGGTTATATATATATATATATATATATATATATATATAAATAAAAAAATGAGGGTTATAATAAATAAAGGTAACTTTGCCAAAGAATATGACAGTAAGAAACACTACAGTTGTACCTTTTTTAAGGAAGTCAAGAGATATGTCTTTTCGTGTCTCAGAAGACTGTCAGGTGGAGAGCCAATGAGTTTCCATTCCAGGGTGTAACTTTTCGAATCAAGCTTATAGTGTCAAACCAGTTTTAGCTCATTTATTAACTTTTTAAAAAAAACAAAACAAAAAAAAACTAAAAACATGCATCTCCATAGAAATCACATTCTTCTGTAAATTTCACATGGTTTGCAACTCTTAGCCACCAAAGATTTGTTGACAGTCCTCTGTTCAAGCCTGGAGCATTTTGTTTGATTTGCTGCCATTTGGAATAGGCTCAAAATATATTTTTCCAAGCTTGAAATAATTTTTTTTCTATGAAACTATTCCAAACAATGAAAAGTTTAAATTTAGGGAGGAGCTTTTTTTAATTTTTTTTTTTTTTCTAAATTCCTCTTACTCATTTAATGACCTACGTGAATGTATGTATGTGGATGTATATAACAATACTATCTACAATAAAAAATCTATCACAACATTAATTAATGTATATAATAATTTTTCTAGTTTATTATGTGTCTAATACATAAATTTAAACTTAATCAGATTTATGCACAGAGAGGAAAAATAAGATTCTGTACTATCCATGGTTACAGGCATCTCCTGGGGGTCTTTAACATAAGGTTTCTTAAAAGAACAGCTTTCCTGCTCCCATTCTATTGTATATTAATACAAAGTGGATTAGAGTGGCTTACCACATCAGTGCTACTTAATTAAACAAAAAGTTTATCATTTTATAACATCATCATAAAGGAAATCTAACAACCTTATTGAATGACAAAGCAATTTATAAAATAGCAGACGTTATTAGATTAAAAGACATCAAAAGCGTAGGCTTGTTAAGTAACAAATTAAAAACAAATACATTGCATATGTCAATTCTAATAAAAGAGCAAACATTTTGAAGACTATCTTGAAAATGTAGTTCGTGAATGAAGAGATGGTAAAAATTTATTCCCAAGAATTCATTATGAAATGAACAATTTTAAAAATGGGAAGAGCAAATGAAACCATGCCAATCTAGATAAAAACATGTAATATAAATTGAGTCACTGGTTAAGTAAGCAACTTGTGCAGATTTAAAGAAATAGTTACATTAAGGGTGCTTGAATATGAGTGGTCAGTTAAGTGGTAATCAAGTGGTTCATAAGATTCTAGACGAAAAAAAAAAGTTCTGTGGTCAAACAACAAATGAGTTAGAAAGCAGCTGTGAAGCAGTGAAACTAGAAAATGAACCGGAGGTCTTGAAAGAATTGGTAACAATAAAATCTCAAATCAAAGAAAAGCTTAAATGACCTTTTAAAAAAATTTCATAAAAGCCAAAGACAGAGACAAAGACAAAAGAGTGAGATGATAGGAGAGACACAAAAGACGGAGAATGAAAAGAGGGAGAAATGAAGAGTGATATAAAGGAGAGAGAGAGAGGGAAGTTTGGGTTCTGTTTTATGGCATATCAACCTTTGCGGGTTAATGCTAGATCCTATATATATATATATATATATATATATTTGGCGGCTAAGAGTTGCAAGCCATGTGAAATTTACAGAAGAATGTGATTTCTATGGAGAAGCATGTTTTAGGGTTTTTTTTTTTAAAGTTTATAAATGAGCTATATATATATTTTAGGTGAATAGTTTGACGGTAATTTTAGTCTTAAATGAGCCAGAGCTCATTCATTTGCAGACAGTTAAAATGGTCTCAAGTATTGTTATCCAACACTAATAATTTTATTTAAAATTAATCATTGGTTTGTACACAGTTTCAAGTATTCCTACATAACACTAATAATTCTCGTCAACATTATTCATTTGTTTACATACAGTTAAATGGTTTCAAGCACTTCTATGTAATACTAATAATCAAATTTAACATTAATGATTTATTTGAACACAGTTAAATGGTTTCAAGTATAGTAAATGATTAAATAGTTCTATTTGACTTGTATATGAGACCCTAATAGGTACTACTAGCCCAGGTCAGAGTGCACCTAGGAGTAATGGCAATGAAGGGGTACTCCACATTCTCCAAAGCTTCAGGACTGGAGTCTCACCCTCAGATGGTTTAGTGTCATAACCAGGACATTCATTGTAAAGGGTCTTACCCCTCTGCAGAGATGCAGTCAGTATATTCAACAGCCCCAGCTGACAGGGAGAGAGAGAAAGAACAGGTGGAAATATTTGAGTATCTTAGAAAAACAGCCTTTAATCTCCCTTCTTAATTGAAGTCCAGGATCAGATATTTATAATTGCTGAATTGAGGAAATAGAGAGAATAAAATGGTTAGTCAGTCCACTTGATAGCATTCTACCAATCCTGTTTTTGAAAGAGATAAGCCATTACTTCTTGATATCTGGTATCTTACTGACCATAACATGGACACTACATGCACAGGCAATGTTTTTGACCCCACCCTCATTTTCTTGACAAGTCAACTTATACTTTCACTTTTGAAAGTCGACAAAGTATAAAAATATTTCATTATTCCATAAAAGAAAAAAAATTGTTCAATATTAAGTTGACAACTGGAATTTTAAAGTTATTCTACATTGAATTTCTGTATTTATCAGCAAATAAAAACAGGCACTCTAAGGGAATTTGGATGAATTACAGTCTTCTCACTAAGTATATAGCACAAGGCTTTAGTAATCAGCCTCTAGAGTAAGAATGCACACCCCCACTACAGACAGAATTTGTTGTGTCATTATCATCAGAATGAATGAAAGCTTTGATTAGTCCCACGAGTTATATAAACAGCTACTTAATTGTATATTATGTATTATAAGTTACAATCTATAACAGAATGTCAGTACCTCTGATGACTACTCATACAGAAATGTTAGGTTTTTTTGTTTGTTATTTTTTTTTAAACCAGAACAGGGTGGAGTGAGGATAAGGTAAGTGGAATGAGGAGTGGTTTTCCTAGAAGATTTTGATTTACAATGCCAAAGTTGGAAGTGGGATGAAAACTTTTCAGTGACATTTTACTGGCTTTTGAGGGGGTTTTTTTCTTTCTTTTTTTTTTTAAATTTTATCATCAAGGATTTTATCATATAATGACATCAGATCCTTTTTCTGTAAGCATTTTGATATGATATATAGAGTGGGGTTTGAAGCTAAGAGAATTTTTTTCCCCCTCTTTTAGACACTGAAAAATGTACTTAGTTCAGGTTGTTTTGAGTTGAACAAATAAATGAATTATGCATCATAAATATTTAGCAAAATAATATTAAAACTATCAGGATCTGTGGAAACTCTATGAAAAAAAAACAAACAAGAGGAATTATTTAAGCAAGTAAGGCTGATTTGAAATTTTGTTACATATAAATCTTATTGTTGCCTTTGCAATAAATAATTCAACATATATACTATAACAATCCAAATAACACTTAATACACATATCATTTGTCAGTGTTTAATTCAACTCAAACTACAAGATCAGTATATAGTTGCATATTCTATTTGGTGGATAATGGTATTACTGGTTTTATGGCATATCAACCTTTGTAGGTTATTTAACACCAAATCTATTTTCATGAATATAGTTCTATTTCAAACAATTCAGTTCAGGATAAGTACAGTTTAATTGTGAAAAACATTTCTATTTCAAGCCATTCAGTTTAGTCAAGCAGTTCTACTTCAGCTAATTCAGTTTAGTGTAAGTACACAGTTAAATGTCAAAACAGTTCAATATTAAACAAATCAGTTTAGTGTAAGTAGAGTTTCAATGTCAAAAAACAGTTCCATTTCAAATCATTCGGTTTAGCATAAGCACGCAGTTTAAATGTCATCATCATCATCTCGTGCTGGTAGCACGGATATCCCTGATCCTCTCTCGCCACTCCTCCCTATCGTTCATCGCCCTAGGTAGGTCTTCAGGACAACATCCTGTATCCTCACATAGCTGCTGAATGTACGTTCGAGCTGGTCGCCCTGCTTTTGCGCGGCCATGTGTGGGGATCCATAAGAGTACATCTCTTATGAGTTCATCTCTGCTTCTCCAGCAGTGTCCTGCATGTCTGGTTCGTCTAACTTGAATAGTTTTCGTGATAGGGGGCAGGTGGCCGTACAGTTGGTATCTTGTGGGGTGTTGCTGCCAGGACTTGTTCAGGATTGCACGCAGCATTCTTGTGTAATTGCCATCTAGTTTCTTTTCCAGCTGTTTTGTTAGCGTCCATGTAGTGCATCCATATAGCAGTATCGATGTGACCGCTGCCTGGAAGAAGCTGCGTTTCATTTTATCGGTTAGGTCTGATTTCCATATAATCGATAGCCTATTGATAGCTGTCCATGCTTTCGTTAGCCTCGTTTCGATGTCCTTCTCGGTTGATTCGACGCTGCTTCCTAGGTAAGTGAATTTGTCTACTAGTTTAAGTGGGGTTCCTTCTAGAGTGGAGATGTCCCCTGTTTGGTTATAGCACATATATTCCGTTTTGTGTGCATTAACATAGAGGCCTATGCTTGCTGCTGCTCATTCCAAACTATGCAGAAGAGTTTCAGCTTGGTCAGGTGTATTTGCCAGTATCGCTATGTCATCGGCGTAGTCGGTGTCGGTAATTGTTGTTGCGGGGTATCTTCTGCTTCTTTTCTTCGTCAGTTCGAAGCCATTTTCTTTGATTTTGTCAATCGATGTTCTAAGTACATAGTCTAGACAAATGATAAAGAGGTACGGGGCCAGCGTGTCCCCTTGTAGTACTCCTGCTACAATGTCAAAGTATTCTGTGTCTCCATCCGGTGATCGTACTTTTACTTTAGTGTTTCTATAGAAAATCGTTATTGCCGCTACGGTTTCTTTAGGTATGCCGTACGCTAGTAGGATTTGTTCCATCTTTCCTCTGTGAATGGAGTCGAAAGCCTTGGTAAAGTCGACAAATATTAATGTCGCTTGTAGGTTCTTTGCCCGTACACCTTCAAGGATTCTGCGGATGGTTAATATTTGTGAGGTCGTGGATCTATTTCTTCGGAAGCCATTTTGGTTTTTTCTAAGTATGTTGTCGATTTTGGGTTCTATTCGGTTTCGTAGTAGGGCATTAAAGCCCTAACAGTAGTTTAGAAGAAAAAGAAAAAGCCTAAAACACCTAATGCTACCACAGCCCCCCCCCAAGAGAAAGGGAAAAAGAAAAAAAGAAAAAAAAACGAAATGAATTCACCCCCACCCACCCATCAGTAGACCGCCTCCAAAGCTACCTAAAATTTCAGTAGTAAATAAAAGTCAAAACGAAGAAGAAGCATTTGAACTCAGGAGCCAAGTGGAAGAAATATATCAATATTGGTCAGTATGTCTTTAAAGTCCTATCAATTTAAAATGCTGAATTTTACAAAATGTTATGCTGTATTTTGTTTGTGAAATAATGCTTAAACTATGCGTTTTAAATGTAAAGACACGCTTACTCTACTATAAAGCCAAATTGATGTTAGTCTTTCCACATGTCAGCGAACAAGGCAGAATGTTTTTGAATGTCTTCTATCGAATAATTTAAAAATTCGTAAAGAAAGCCCTAACAGTAGTTTAGAAGAAAAAGAAAAAGCCTAAAACACCAAATGCTACCACAGCCCCCCCCCAAGAGAAAGGGAAAAAGAAAAAAAAAGTTTAAATGTAAGTACGGTTTAATTATCAAAACTTTCTATTTTAAACGATTCAGTTTAGCATAAGTATGCCGTTAGGGCCATATCTATGGGTTAAATAGAACTATCAGGTGCTACCATGCCGGGCCAGAGTGGACCTGGGATCAATGGCAATGAAGGGGTGCTCTGCATTTCCCAAAGCCCCAGCATCACTGGAATCTCACTATCAGATTGTTTAATGTCATATCTTGGACACTGATTGAGAGGGGGGCTTACCCCCACTGCAGAGGTGCAGTCGATGTATTCTACAGCCCCAGGCAACTGAGCAAAAGGAATCTTTGGAGCTATTTTTCTTTTTCAGAGTAAATGATTTTATCAGCATATCAACCTATCTAGGGTTATTTTATACCTAACAGTTAGCAAGAAGTAGTTTCATAAGGTTTTCTTTTGCACTATTCTAGAAAATCCATTTAATTTTTAAACTGATCCATTTGACTCATAAATGAGACCCCAACAGGTACTAGCATCCCCAGTCAGGTTGGACCTGAGAGTAATCATAAGAAAGGGGTACTTTACACTATGCAGAGCTCCAGAACTGGAGCCTCACCATCAGATCCAGTTTAATGTCATATTCAGAACACTCAGTTTTTGAGGGAGAGAGGGGGTCTTACTCCTCTGCAGAGGATACAGTCAGCGTATTTTAAGCTTTGCTAACAGAACAGGCTCCAAATATGGCCACAATGAGAAGACAGTTTCCATCCTTAACTTTCTATCCGACACATTAGCTTATAACATATGGACCTATACAATTAAGCATTATGCTGAATATATATATATATACATACATACATACATACATACACACACACACACAATCACATTAACTGACACCAATCTGTGTCATACAATACTGCAATTGCCAAGAGTTCCAGGTATAAGGTAACATATGAGAGAGAGAGAGAGAGAGAGAGAGAGAGAAAGAAAGAAATGGAATATCATAGTTAATAAACAACTTTACAACTGAATATTGTTGATGCAGTCTAGAGAATCCAAAGATCAATTTACAGATAGTTTGTCATTTGGCCGAGGTATGACTATTGACCTCATCTTTATTGTTATAATCACAACATTTTGGTTGATATGTCCTCCGGCCTTCTTCAGGTGTTTCATGTTGAAATCAGGAGTTCACAGAGAATCTCGAAATTGAACCACAGGGGTAGACTTCCAATTCTGTTAACCATGACTGGATACAAGTTTTAAGCTATAGTAAGTATTCCTTGTTACTTACCTGTAATCGGGATTGAACCTGCAATCTCCAGATGATTTCACTCATAAGTACCAACCAAACATTTACACATAATATTTCCATAACATTTTTATATAGAAGACATTTCAGAAAAATTGATATTTCATAATCCCAATTGTGTAATTCTATTTTAAGAATTTTTTTTTTCTTTTCCAGTATAGAAATTCTATTCCTTGGACTAGAAAAGACATCTACACATTGAAGAGAAACTTTTGAGTTGTTTCTACACATTCTGTTAAAATTTGAAATCATTTGAATGAAAATTGGTCAAGTTATTAGATATGGTTAACAGAATTGGAAGTCTACCCCTGTGGTTCAATTTTGAGATTCTATGTGAACTCCTGATTTCAACATGAAACACCTGAAGAAGGCTGGAGGACATATTGGCCAAAATGTTGTGATTATAACAATAAAGATGAGGTGCCCGTGGTGTAATAGTTATCGTCATAGGAAATGGACACGGCAGCACGAGTTCAAATCCTGGACAAGACTGATTGCATTTCACATAGCACTAATATCCTTGGGAAAGGTATGAACCCAATGATTCTCCCTCCAGCTATGGGTAAAATAGTAGGGCAGACTAGGTTCTTCAGCCTTAGTGAGACAACTAGTCTAGGAGAAGGAAAACTGATTTCAAACCTGTTAAACTCTGCTTAAAAATTGACCTTGTGTCATATCCTGCCCAAGCAGAGGGGTTGGGTAAATATGATAACAAAGATGAGGTCAATAGTCTGAATATACTAATAATAGTTAGGAAAATGTTTTTAGTTTCAACTAAACACTTTATTTAACAGAAATATTAGGAGTTTGGTCAGTCTATTTTGTGGGAGTAACAGTAGACCTTTAGGGACCTTAAATTTTTCTTAGCCTCACAAAAGTCTAAAATCTTTTCAGATAATTTTTTTTTTTTTTTTAGTTGGCCAACATCAAGACATACTGACAGCATAGATTCCCTTGATTTTCTCTTACTGTGAGAGTAACAGTAGACTTTCAGGGACCTTATTGGTCAAGTTATTAGATTATGAAATGATATCAACTGAAACACCCTATACATCTCAAATGACATCTAATTTTTTGAAACACCCACTATGATTGTGATTATATTGTGACAGCTGTCTGAGCAGTGTAACTTTTTTTATTGTCAAAACTGGTGTATTTTTGTTTATTGATTCTGATTAGTCAATTGATACATGGTCTAAACTAACAGGTAGATTTCCTTAACTAGTATACAGAATTACTTACCAACAAAGAACCCAATACAAAAACATAGATACAGGTATATGTTTATAAAAACTGTTTTATTGATACTGTGTCTTTAATTATGATGTCTATTGTTATTTCTTTACATGCTACATTCATTTAGAAATCCATTAGAATGAATGGGTTAACCACAAAGTCTCTTCTCTTTATGTAGGTTGCATAAGGAAGGTTTATTTTTAACTACATTAAAAATATTGATTGGGTTTAACAGCATGTCAACCTATCTTGAATGGATTTATGCTTGGAGATTAAGGAATTGGCTTCATTTTATGTTCATATTTTTGTGTAGTTGTTTCTTAAGAGTTTTCTGTGTTTTACACAAAATACAAATAATTTGACCCATAGATGGGATGAGAACAGGTAGTACCACTTCATCTGGGAGTGATGGCAAGGAAGGAGACTCCACACTTCCCAGAACTGGAGCCTCAACATCAGATGCTGTTTAATGTCATACCCAGGACTCCCTCAAATTTTTTGTTGGGGGAGTCTTACCCCTCTGCAAAGGATATTCTAATCTTCATAGACAGGATATATATTTGGAGGAGTAAGTAAAGAGAAATTATATATATATATATATATATATATATATATATACACACACACATACACCCCTTCAAAAATTTTTTCAATTTCCTCTTACACCAAGAAATAAAAAAAACTCAATCTTAAAATTAAAACAAAGAATTTTCTGAACAGTAAACATTTTATACAAAATAAAATTTGTTTAATGGCATATCAACATTTGTGGGTTATTTAGTTTGGTTGGTGTTTTATAGCATATCAACTCTTGTAGGTTATTTAATGCCAAATCCTGTTTTTATATATAAAGGAATAGATTGAAGGTAACTTTCTTTTTAAATGAGTTGGAGCTAATTTGCTTGCATACAGTTAAATAGTTTCAAGTACTACTATTTAACACAAATAATTCTATTGAATATTAATCATTTGTTTGCACAGTTAGATGGTTTCAATTTCAGCTATTTAATAATAGTAATTCTATTTATCAAGTCTTCTTACTTAATACGAACAATTTGTACCCATCTATATGGTTTCAAATAACTAACAATCCTTAATAAATGATTGAACTGTTCTATTTGACCAATAGATGAAACCTTAACAGATACTACCATTCTGGGTTAGAGTGGACCTGAGAGTAATGATAATGAAGCAGTATTTCACAACTGGAGCCTCACTATCATAATCAGGTTGGGTGGGGTGGATAAGAATATAAGTTTGAAAGTGAATGTAACAGCATAACTAGAGTTTGAACTTGCTTACTACAATTTCACAGTCCAGCATGTTAGCTACTACACAACAGGGGACTCTCCCCAAAATACACAACTCTTTCACTCATTAAATATTAATTTTGATTTGAGTAAACCTCACCAAGTCAGTGGGGAATAGACTGACTTCACACAAAAGTAAGAGCAAGATTTTTGGAGTTTACTGGTGTGTTACACATACACGGACTCACCAATGTTATAAATAATTTAGAATACTTACACATGATCTGTAAAACCAAAAATTATTTTCAAAAATTAAATTATCTGTGTATACTTATAGAAATTATTCTACATGATTCTCATCAAGGTGTACTAACAACTCAAATTCTCTTGATTCTTGTCATCTGTCCTTATTAGCCATTGTTTTTGGTAGGTCCTCAGGTCAGCAGACAGTGTTCTCATAGAGATGATGTACGTAAGCTTTTGCCGGTTAACCAAAACTTGTGTATACACGTGTAGAACTTCATATGAGAATGTTGCTTATGATTTTATTCTATCTGTACAACATATCTTGGATGATTTGTAAGATCAGGTCTAAGTGGTTGTACTGGTGCTGTTTTGTGGGGTGTTGCTCCCAGGATTTGTTCAGAATGGCCCACAGCATCCCTGAGTAGTTCCCATCAAACTTTTTCTCCAGGCATTTTGTTCAAGTGATGCAACCAGACAGTAGTATTGACAAAGTGACAGCTTCTACAACTAAAACCCTATAATCTCAAAGATGCAAACATCCTGCAGTAAGAGAGAACTTCAGGCAAATAAACCTATTTTTTCATCCTATTTGTATCAGTTATATTTTAAAATCAGTAAATTTATCTTTGTGGAGGTGCCCGTGGTGTAATGGTTACCGTCGTAGGAAATGGACACAGCGACACAAGTTCAAATCCTGGACGAGACTGATTGCATTTCACATAGCACTAATACCCTTGGGAAAGGTATGAATCCAATTATTCTCCCTCCAGCTATGGGTAAATAGTAGGGCAGACTGGGTTCTTCAGCCTTGGTAAGGCAAGTAGTCTAGGAGAAGGAAAACTGAATTCAAACCTGTTAAACTCCGCTTAAAAATTGACCTTGTGTCATATCCTGCCCAAGCGGAGGGGTTGGTAAATATGGTAAATTTATCTTAAACATCCCCAAAACAAAACCATACACACAGACTTCTATCCACCCTCAAATATTATTGGAAGCACACAATACAAAACGACCTTACTGTCAAGAAATAAATAGGAACAAGCAAGCCAACTTCTGCCAAATCGAGAGAAATATGAATCCCAAAAGAAAAAAACCCAAAGAAAACAGATGCCAGTGTTTATATGCAACCCAGGTGTAGATAGGAGGTAAGATAAGAAAACCACCTGTTTGCCTAAGGAAGATATGATATGTTGGATTTTTTCTCAGAGAGAAAAATAAAGAGAAGGTAAATAAGGAAATGGTGCTGCCTGCCAAGTGGAATCTGCAAGAAAAATTTCAACCTTGAATGATGAAGGATGTTTGTAATCAAGATTCATAATTTAGTTCATTAATTATTTCCATCCTCAACAAAGGCATTATTAGGGATGAGGAATGTAAACAACCCATAAAACATCTTAAGACTTTTATATCGTCTGTTTCCACAAAGGCTGGAAATATCTGCTTAACACGGAATATCCAAATTGAGCAAAACATTAAATGGTAAAGTAATACAATTATACACAACACAACCATCTTCCTTACTATTACATGGATTAGTGTACTTATTATGGTTATCATCATCATCATCATAGTAGTAGTAGTCAAAACATTTCAGCTATTCGACTTTTCAGCTTGCTTCTCATGTCCATTGTTCAAAATCAAGCTACAAAGGTAGATTGTTCACATCACTGGTGGTCATGAATTCAATTTCTAGTTGATTGATTTTAACAGCGTATCAACCAATCTAGGATTATTTTATATCTAGAGGTTAGGGAATCGCATTCATTGTACATTTGTGTTGTTTCTTAAGTTTTCTTCATACAGCTATATGGTATCACGTATTCCAATCTAATACAAATAATTTGCACACAGTTGTAACATTTCATGCATTCCTATCTAATGCCAATTACATGGCTTTTAAGTAACTATTTCTATTTGACAATAGTGTTTTGTTTGCACATAGTTATATGGTTTCAATTAACTAATAACAAAAATCCTTAATAAACAATTTTAGCTTCAAGTAACTATTCTTAACACAAATAATCTACAGTTATATGGCATCAAGTATTGCTATTAAATACAAATGATTTTCAAAGATTTATTTGACCCATCCTAACAGGTACTACTACTCCGGATCAGAGTGGACATGAGAGTAATGGTAATGAAAGTGTACTCTTCACTCTCCTGAATAGGAATCTCAATACCCAATGCAGTGTAGTGTCATACCCAAGACACTAATTGAAGGGGGCGGGTCTTACCTTTATTCATGGAGGCAATTGGCATATTCAACAGCCCCGACCAACTGGGCAGAGTTTCAGTGGAAGAGATAGACAAATAAAATTACAAGGACAAATCTAACAAGAAAACTAATACTGGATATCCCCTTACCATGGTCAGCAGAATGAGAACAATTTACCTCTGTAGAGGTGTCAGTAACCTTCTGCGAATTTCAAACAGACATCAATACATACCTGAATAAACAAATTTCACTACTCAATAGTCAAAACCCAACTATAATAACTAAAATGGGGACTCTCAGTGTATAACATTGTTTTTCTGAGAGGAATTTATCAAACAAATTTCCTTACAAATATTAATTCATGCAAAAGAAGAAAAAAAAAAAAAAACATTCAGTCATTTTTTGACAAGTTACCATTCTAAGAAAAGATCAATTCATCTCATTCTTTTTGTCTCTTTTTTAATATCAAAATCTTTTGGCTGATCTATTCTTCAGCCTTCCTAGGAATACAATCCATATGAAAGGCTATTTCTCTGATTCATTTACAACTATTAAAAAAATCATGTTACTATGTGCATCTGTATACCGCATTCTTCTTTCTCTCTCTTTTATGCTATGCATATCACTTTCTGTGGTCTTGGGTATTTGTACTGCTCGAAAGGCCTTCGGTAGAGTTGTGTGTCCATATGCCTTAACTCAATCTACGTAGCTGCATATCTATTTGCCTTAGACCACTCTGCCACTCTTTGAGTGTCTACACATTGGTCTCCAGTCTCTCTAGATCTGAATATACAAGACACTGCTCTTTCTCCTTTCTTTGAGACTTTGCACTTCTGTCTTATTGAATTTTCATTTATTATTCAAGAATATTTTGCTCAATGACTTTTGGAAATGTAATTTTTGCTCAAAATTAAAATTCCTTAAAAGTTTAAAGTCTTAGCAATAAGTGAATTATCTTTCCTTTCTCACTGCTTTTTATATGAACATTTTCTTAATGTTGTAAAACTTTTGAAACTTTATGGCATCTAGAGAAATATCTGCATCTCTAAACATTAACTTGTACTTTTATTGCTGTAGCAATTAAAATCATCTAAATATTATGATACTGACTTATTTCCCCCAGTTGGAACTTGCCTCCAGTTCAGACTGATGACTTTCTCCATTTTGGGCCATCTCTTAAGATACAATTTCATAAATATCTATTCACGATAAGAATCCTTGCCTAATGGACTCATTTGGAATTGAGCACAAAAAGAAGTTTTATTTCCAGTGCAAAGTTAGTAACACTCCTTTTTTTTAATTTGCTTTGGTAAAAAAGCATGACAAAACAAAAAACAATGCCAAACTTACAAAAAAGGCCTTTTCTTTTAGATTCTTTCTGTAATTTTGGAATAATGGAATATTCATAGCCACAAACAATTCCTTTCTAATATTTTATCCTTTTGTTGAAAAATAGTTACTAGTTACAAATTTATCGTGAAAAAAAGATTGTCTCAGTTCTTGTATTAAATTTTACTTTGTTGCCATAGAAATACTAGTCATGATCAAATTGCATTGAGTTATCTCTCTCTTGCTATCCATCCTTATCATCCATCGTACCTGGCAGGTCTTCTCTGCTACATCCAGTGTCTGCAGAGAGCTGATGTAAATCTTTGCTGGTTGGCCAATACTAGTATGTCTGTGTAGGAGTCCATAAGAGAATGCCATTTAGGAGTTCATCCTTACTTCTCCAGCAGTGCCCCACATATCTTGTTCATAAGATGGGAAGTAGGTTGCCATACAGCTACTGTTTTGTGTAGTATTGCTCCCAGGATTTGTTCAAGACTGCATCTAGCATTCTTGTATTGTTCCCAAAGTGATGTCAACATATACCAAAACAAAAGTATAGAATGTTATTGACAGGTTATTAATAATATAGAAATCTGATCTATCCAATAAAAAACAGGATTTCTTCCAAGTTCTTGTTGTGTTCATACTACTGTATGGTTGCACATGGATACTTATAAAATACAGAGAAAAAGAAACACTAATGAATGTTGTCAATTATTTCAGAAGTGGCAGGTGGGGGTTAATAAACCAGTATGTAACAATCAACAAATAAAAGTTAATAACTTACAACAATACATTTTTGTGACTCATTAAAATAATATTGCAAATTATTCTTTTATTTTAAATTTATCCATTTGGTTTAAAAGCAGACTTTGACCTTTCTCATAACACTGGTTTATTTATTCTTCTACAACTCCTTCATTTGTCATTATTTATATTTACCCAATCCCTCTGTTCGGGCAGGATAGGACACAAGGTCAATGTTTAACAGGTTTGAATTCAGAGTTTTCCTTCTCCTAGACTAGTTGCCTCACCAAGGCTGAAGAACCTAGTCTGCCCTACTGTTTACCCATAGCTGGATGGAGAATAATTGGATTCATACCTTTCCCAAGAGTATTAGTGCTATGTGAAATGCAATCAGTCTCATCCAGGATTTGAACTCGTGTCACTATGTCCATTTCCTACGACAATAACCATTACACCACGGGCACCATCATTTGTCATTATTGATGACGAGTGTTTCTATAGCATTTTCAACTATTAGTGATGAATTTCCTATGACTTGTGGGCAATGAACGTTTTGTAAGACATCATAATGAATAATTGGAGATGAATTGTCTATAACTATAAATTATTGGTTATTAACTATGTAGGTTTCATAATCATAAGTCATTATAATTCTAAGAGTTCTCAAGTCTGATGTTATTGTTTTTGATAGAATAGATCAGCCAAAACATTGTGGTAACAAGAAAAGCAATACCCCCCCCAATAAAACAAACACAGTAGTCTCAAGTTCTCTTGGTATCTTGATAGATGTAAAGAATCATACTATGTCGACTAGAAGCAACCCTTACTCTAACTTATCAAATATTATCAATCTCTAATGGAGGAAAGGTACTTGACTTATTTCTCTGGAAATTTTGTTTACAGATTTTATCAGTGTTTAATATGGAGAATTTAGGCTTTTCCATTTTTAGAAGTGTGAAAATTTCAAAATCAAATTTTGCTACAATAAATCTACCATGTTTGATGGTATATCTTACTTCTTCAAATTGCTAAAAATTATCTGGATCTTATATACAAAATTGAAATATATGTTGTGTTAATGTTTACACAAAGATTAGTAATACTTGTACCAAGTTTAACTATAATAGTGTAAATATATTAAATGTAAGTAGGGATGGGTCTCATATGTTATCAAATATGGTAGTTTAGTGTATGTGTGTATGTTCTTGTGATGGGGTGATGATGAACTTGAAAATTATTCTGAGTAATACTGGATAACCTTTCAATTTAATATTACTGATGTCTGGACAATCTACTAGCACATGAAAATGTCAACCATGGTTCCATATCTTGACACTTTTGAAGCATGTGAAGATATTAACCACCTATCTTTTTATTATTAAAGACAAGAGTAAAAGACAGTGATTCAAACAATAGAGAGAGAGCACAGTCCTAAATGTGCCTAAGTTTTCTCATTAATATAGTCTCTTCATGGGAATATATGTATAATTAAAATTTAATGCTAACTGTATTTTTAAATCAGGAAAATCTTTACAATACTTTATACACAACAATGCAGAACAATATTAGAGTATTTCAACTATCATCTCAGCCAAGTTGGCTGCAGCTAGAGAATACACCAACTGGATCTCTGCAGTGGAGTAAGACCCAACTCCAATGAGCGATCTGGATGACATTAAACAATCTGATGGTGAGGTTCTAGCCTTGGAGATTTAGGGCATGCATTGTACCCCTTTATTGCCATTGCTCTCAGGTCCACTTGGGCCTGGCATGGTAGCACCTGATAGAATCCTATCTATGGGCGGAATGGAACTGTTCGACATTTACACTGTGTGAAAACAAATGAATGTTTAATTGAATTGTTAGTGATACATAGCAATACTTGGAACTATGTGCAAATAAATGGTTTTAGTTGTATAGAATAATTAGAGTTAGATAGCAATACTTGAAACAATTTAACAGAGTGCAAAAAAACAAAAAAAACAAAACAAAACATGAGCTCAGGTTCATTCCAAAATGTCATCAACAAAATGTGTTTACAAATATTATATATTTAATATGTATGAACAAGATTTGGCATTAAATAACCTACAATGGTTGATATGCCATAAAACCCAACCAAATCAAATATATGTTGCATTCTGGTTAGTGAACGGTTGTAATATTAAATAAAGGACAAACCACGATATGAGAGGAAATAGAGATATATTCTCAGGAAAAAGTATATACAATAGAGTAGACAAGAACATAGGATTAGTGAATACAGAATAAAGATATAGTCCAACGATAGTATTGGCTTCCGTTATTACGGTAGCAAGTAAGGTGATCTAGTGTGATCTCCAGTCTCCAACAGTCTAATACTATTCCTCTAAGAAGCTGCTCTTCACCTTCTAATCTGCCCTGGTATTAGTAGCTATTGCTATATATGGCAGATGGACTAGTTCATTGTGTGGAAAAAGGTGGGTGATACCCAACTATATATATATATATATATATATATATATATATATATTTTACAGTGCTTTATATACAAAAATGCAGAGCAGTAATAGAATATTTCATTTATCATATATATATATATATATATATATATATATATATTTTCTGTACTGCAGAGTTTGGTAATAAATAATACCTAATAAGGCCTGTTTAGATTGTATAATGCTCCACAAAAAATTATAAAAGCCTGGTACCTTTGCTTCAGAAGAAAATTAATCTTTTATAAAAGATTGTTAGAGTGAACTTATTAATGGGCAAATATTGTAAATATATTTTACATAGAAGAAAGTATTAATAATGCAAGCAGGAAAACAGATTTTTTTTTTACTTAATCTTGTGTAATATGTTCCATGAGTTGCCCCAAACAAAAGAGAAATTACTTTCTCTTTTGTTTACATCTGGTCATATTAGTTAATGTCAAAGAGAAAGAGACTTCTGAAGACAGAAGTCAGTTATCTGTAATCCAATTAATTAAAAAGCAATCTATCCTAATTGGAATCCAAAACAAGATGTCAACTGGATTTATTCAGTGTAGAAATTGAATGGTAGAGATGATGGAAATCCAGACAAAAAATACCCGAGAGATTTTGCCAGGAGACATCTAACAGACCTTGTACAACCAAGTCATCAAAAATAGGGACAATGTATTAATAAAAAAAAAAAAAAAAAAAAAATCTATGTAAGCCTTTCTCAACTTTTTATTTTATCCCAGAGGAACCCTTGGAAGTTTTTGTTTTTTTTATGTCTCAAGGAACTCTTGTAAAAATTCTTTTATCTCTTGAACCCTAGAATTCCAGAAACCCCAGTTGAAAATGCATCATAGGGTGTAAAAATAAAGAGAAGGAATGTGAAGGATCTATAGAGACATTTGAACTAATTTATTAAGGTACCTCAGGGATACTGTATTCCTTTAATAAAATTGTACAGAATGTCCCCAAAGATACAAAAGAGTTTGTTAAAGCAATTTCGAAATATATTCACTACTGATGGGTTAACCAAAATTACCTTTTCATGACATTTGGGATTCCCAGTATTTTCTTATTCTATTCAAAGTATTTTACTTTCTTTTAGTACACATTTCTATTTACTAAGTCCTTAATATAAATTAGAAAGTAATAGTTAATCTTGCAATAGATTTCTATTTCTCATTACTTTTAAAATATTCAACAGTAGGGACTGAATAATCAAAGAAGGAAAAGGAGTAACAACGTGATTATAGATTTGAGCCCTGCTTATTAATTAGTACGTTTGAATGAATTGGTTGATTGGTTTGGTTTTATGGCATGTCAACCATTATTTGTTATTCAATACCAATTCCTCTCTCTTTATATATATATATATATATATATATATATATATATATATATATATGTAAGAAAAACAAAACCAGTCACATTAGGATTATAAATTTATTTCCATCTGATATGAATCAATAACACCAAAAATAACAGGACCAAACCAAATCATATATATATATATATATATATATATATATAGATGATTTGGTTTGGTTTTATGGCATATCAACTATTATTTGTTATTTAATGCCAAATCATATATATATATATATATATATATATATATATATTAAATATATGATTTGTAAACACATTTTGTAGATAACATTTTTAAATGAGCCTGAACTTTTTTTGCACACAGTTAAACGGTTTCAAGCATTGCTAGGTATCACTAACAATTCAATTAAACATCAGTCATTTGTTTACACAGTTAAATGATCAAACAGTTCTATTTCTGTACATTTTCTTTTTTTTTTTCTGGTCATGGTAATTTAATTTACAGTTTTATTTCTAACAATTCAATTTAGCATAATTCATTTGTTTGCATTCAGTTTAGATGTCAAACAGTTCTATTTGATCCATATCAGGTGCTACCACTCCAGGCCAGAGTAGACCTGGGAACTATAGCAATAAAGGAGTACTCTGTATGCCCCAAAGCTCCATCATTACTAGAGCCTTACCATCAGATGGTTTAATGTCATATATCAGGACATTCATTGAGGGGGTTACTTCTCTGCAGAGATGTGAATTGGTTGAAGCATTGTTCACATAAAAGGAATGCCTGGTGTACAGGATGAAAGTTTCAAGGCAGACTTCATTTTGATCAATGCTGTTTACTTTCTTCAAGATTTGGTAAGGTTTCTTTGTTTTAATGGCATATCAAACTTTGTTAACTTCAAAAAACTTTAAAAAAAAAAAAAAAAAAAAAAAAAAAAAAAGGTCATTGAAATTGATCTTGTGATTCTCAGAGAAAATTAAGCTTGATCCGCCTAAAACAAACAAACAAAAAAAAAAAAAAAAAGGAAAGGAAGAAAGGCAAAAAATGTAAATTGCTTAGTACACACAATATGGGATATCAAATCTATATTACACCACCACCACCACTGCAGTCATCATTATCACGGAGCTGCACAAAAGTATATGGAATTTGTTCAGGCAAAGGAAAAAGAAATTCTTATTTTCAAGATTAACCTTTCCTTTCTCTTCCTCAATATTCAGTACTTTTTTTTTTTTTCAAAATATGCATGAAACCAACACTTCCATATTGTATTCCATACTATCACAATTGCTCAAGATTATAAAGAGTTATAAATTCAACACAAATCTCCAGTCAAATGGTCATTCCAGGAAGACTCGTACCACCTTTTTATTCTGAACTTGGGCTATAGAATATGCCAACTCCCCCCTCTGCAGAAGAGTAAGACTTTGTGGGTTGTGGATAGTAACCTGTAATGTTTGAGGACTGGATTCTGGTGGTCGAGCAATCTGTGAACTGGGAGCCAAAGTGGTCACATGACTTGCAACACTCCATTTTGGCCCTTACTGAATAGTATTTGTTAGGGTTCCATCCATCGGTCAAATAGAACTGTTCAATCATATACTAAGTTGTTGTTAACAACCATACATTTGTGTGTAAATTTTTCATATTAGGAATACTTGATAAACAGATTTATCAATGTTGATTTGCAATACTTGAAACAATTGAACTGTGCACATATGAATGTTTAATATTAAAGAGGATTATTAGTGTTAGATAACAATACTTGAAACTGTGTTCCAACAAATGAGCTCTAACTCATTTAAAAATAAAAAGGTACCTACAAACTATTTACTTTATATATGAGAAGGAGAGAGAGAGGGAGAAAAAAGACAGGATTTGGAATTAAATAAACCACGAGGGTTGATGTACCATAAAACACCAATTTATCAATCT
Organism: Sepioteuthis lessoniana; assembly: GCA_963585895.1. Taxonomy (NCBI): domain Eukaryota; kingdom Metazoa; phylum Mollusca; class Cephalopoda; order Myopsida; family Loliginidae; genus Sepioteuthis; species Sepioteuthis lessoniana. The sequence continues at coordinate 92,093,219 of OY757919.1, read as the reverse complement.
TTTTAACAAATAACAATGGTGGAACCAGCACTTCCAGTTTCTTAAAACTCAAGAACCAAATAACATACATTTTGTTTAAATTAGACTTTTGGTAACACTTTGTATATCAAACACACATGAAGCCCATGGAAAAATTTATTACCTGTATATTAATACCAATGTAACTATGTATCTACCTATATCAAGAGGATTTGGCATAGGATGGGCATGTATTATACAGACTGACCCATGTGAAACGTAACTACTTTCTACTCCACACATTTACTATACAAATCAACAAGCAAACCAGGAAATTAAATCTTAGCGTACCAGCTCTCCCAATGAAAACTTGACCCGATATATTTGTCGACTATCTTTAACTGCATCCATATATGTAATTGTGGAAATTTTCTATACCAGTTTTTCTTAAGTATAGTAAATTTTATAGAATAAAAAATTAAACAACTGTTAGAATTCTGAGAGAGGAGAGGTGGAATGTAGTGACATTCTTAGAATATCAATAATCATAAACAAGTCCTCAAAATTTTCTGTTTAAATTCAAAAAACTTTTTATATTTTTAATATTAAATTGAAAGTTGTGCAATTCAACATTACAGCTAATTTATTATATAATTAACTGCTATCTTCTAAAGCTTTTTCAGGTGAAAATTGCCCAACAAAATAAACATTTATCTTTACCAGACTCCTCCATAAGAGCAGGATGCGAGACAAAGGTCAATAACTAGACCAGAGTTACCATTCCAAGTTTTAAGAACTCAGTATGCACTAATATTTACCCACACACAGCTGGAGGGAGAATAATTGGATTCATACCTTTCCCAAGGTTATTAGCACTATGTAAAATGTAAACAGCCCAGTCTATGATTTGAACTTGGGTCACTGTGTTCATTTTTTTTTTTATGATGGCAACCATTACACCATCAAGCACCTCTATAAAATATTTTACTTGAATGAAATAAATGAATAAAAAATAAATATTAAAATTTTTGCTGTGGCAAGGTAAATTTATACTGAAATTGATAAATAAATTGGATAATTTATATCTTTATCAGTAATTGAGATAATGATATTTGACAATATGTTTAAGAAATATGACTGAGAAAGAATAAAAACAAGATGTTAAATTTAACAATTTATTTATATAACATGTTTCACTTATACGACTTCATAGAAATTTTCTTTAAAATAACAGAAATTGTTGATGTAATCATCATGGAAACATTTCTAAAGAAAATCTGGTACTATATCGGATGAGGCCATGTAAGTGAAACTTGTTGATAATAAATTGTGAAATTCAACAAATAGGTTTCCCCTCCCCAACCCTTTTTAGTCATATTTTTAAAACCATTGAAGTGACGATATAAAATTTGGACCTGCAAGACATCTGGGCATGCATTTTTGATGATTCCCAGTATTTATACATTTTTATTTATAGAGGCGTACAAGATTAAACAACTAGTTTCTCTGTACTGGAATATTTTTATCTGGGTTGTGTGATATCCAGTTACAAAGTCCATATGACAAAATCCCAGAGAAAGCATTTGAATAGCAAAGGTTCCCTCAGCCAGCCCAAAAGACGCTTAAGTTTACCAGCATACATTTTAAAAAGTAGGATCATTTTTCGTCTTTCCCTGTGCATCAATGCAGGCAACCAGAAAAAGAAAAAAGAAAATACTTTCACAAACCAAATTTGGCAAACAAGAGCTGAACAGCCCAAGATTATTTACCATCTTATACCATCTGCTGAGAAATTAAGAGTTTTGTGTTTTCCCCGGGTGTATTTGTTAGCACTAAGATGTATACTAAGCAGTTGTCTTAATCAGAGAGTTAAATACTCATACTTATTGTCATATATGTAGTTTAGGACAGACTGACACAAAGCCATAAAACACCTGGTTAGAATCAAAATCAGTAGTCAGTCATAGTACTGTATTCATATAAAGATTAGTTTGCAAACTATTGTTACATAGTTGTCCATAGATTTAACCATATCATCAAGGCATGATGACAGCACAAATTCCTTAGATCCTCTCTCTCGATCTATCCCTATCAGCCATCATACTTAGTCCTCAAGATGACACCTAGTGTCTGCAAAAAGCTGATGATTCTAAGTGCATGCTGGTTAGTCAACACTAGTGTATCCATCTGTAGAATTCATAAGAGAATGTCACTTATGAATTTGTTCTTTGTGCCCAGCATATCTTGCTCATCTTTCTTGGATAGTCTGTGGGATGGGAGGTAAGTGGCCATGCGATTACTGTTTCCTAGTGAAGTGCTAGGATTTGTTCAAAACAGCATGTAACATCTGTGTAGTTTCCATCTAGGTTTTTCTCCAATGGGTATGAACTAAGCTTAGCTTGACCAAAGAACATAAGGAGTAATCAAAAAAAAAAAAAAAAAAAAAAAAAAAAAAATCTTGTGTCATATCCTACTCATAGTGGAAAGTTTGGGTAAATACATACTCTTTTTTTGCACCCCAGTGCTTATAGTACAAGATCAAACAAAAAAAAAATGTGGGTAGAAAGATTGTACTGCATCAAGGAGAATATGGAAAAAAATCTCCGAAAAAAAAATATTTGAAATCCAAGTTTTTACACTTGGGAAACCTTGAGGAAAAACACGCAACTACTTCAGCCACAAAGTAGACCCTAATAATGTGTACCTTTTTAATGAGGTCATGAGAATATTTACCTGACTTTCTTTAAAATGAAAAAAAGAATTTAAAAAAAAACAAACAAAAAACAAAAAAAAAAACAACTGAATTTTTAAGTCAAAATATTTTGAACACAGATTGCGAAACTAACAACATATACATATCATCTTCCATACTTAGAAATAAATAAATAAAATGAATGAATTTTCTGACAGCAGACATCTCAAGTCTCCCCTGTCAGACAGGAAAGAACTGTTTTTACCAAGTTTCACTTCCTTCCCAACAATTGTTTTGACTTATGACATTTTATCATTCAAATCCTCCACCTGACATTTCCACCAAAAAGAGGGGGAAAAAAATTATATATATATATAGATATATATATATATACACACACACACACATACATAAACAATGCTCGTATGAATGATGAATGTTTGATAGATACTTTTACTTCGCCTCAAAGAAGTGGGGGTTAAATGATATTTAGAATAAAAATTAATTTTAACATTTGTCAGTTTCCTCATTTTAAAGCTTTTAACTGCAAATATTTTCAGGATCTCTTCAGACAGAATTTATCTCTAGTAGAAAAGATACAACACAAGATTATGGCTAAACCATATTTAGCATTTAGAAAGTATGAATTGGTAACTAGATAGATTGTTAGCCAAGGACTCATTATTTATACATTTTTTATAACCTCATAAAGTGATAAGGTTTGTATTATCATTATAAAAAGATTTAATATCTATGTGTGCTACCATAAAACAAAAAAATAGCACATATCACAAAGGAAGGCTGTTAAGATACTCTTAGAAAATAAAGCAATTTTAAGTTCAATCAGGCAACCAGATTAAAGCAATTCTTAATTAAGTAGTAGTATATCCAAATAGAGATAACTAATTCTATTAACTTAATTACTTTGGTCTGCCTGCACTCACTACATCAGCCATAGTGCTGTATTAGTGCTCATCTCTCTCTCTCTCTCACACACACACACACACAGAGTGATAATTTGAAAATAATTATAATATAAATTCAATAAGTAAGTTACTTGATATTAAGCAAAGGCCACTGAAGGTGACAAATTGTAATTAATATGAAATTTCTCAATTTTTTAGTAATAATTCTTTCATCTTATTCTTATTTATTTTTATAACTCTTAAAATAAGGGATTTGATCAGTTTTAATGGTATGTCAAACTGTCTACAGTTATTTTATGCCAAGGGGTTAAGGAATCACATTCATTGCACATTCATATTTTTTTTTATATAGTTGTTTCCTAGGACCATGTGCAAAAAACCTATTCAAATACAACTAATTTTAAAACAGATCTATTTGACCCCGACAAATGAGACCCTAAAAGTTACTATCATTCTGGATCAGAGAAGAACTGGAAATAATGGCAATGAATAAAAACTGGAGTTTTGCCATCACATGCAATTTCGTGTCATACTCAGGACACTAAGACATGCGAGTTTTACTAATAACTTATTGGTATCATTTCTATGTTAACTAAAATAATGACAGGTACAAAACACTAAATTCTCAACTTATATCCAATTCAGTTATATATGAAGGCTGGGAAAGAAAGAGGAAATTTGATCTATTTAAAAGAATTTCAAGTACATGATATAAAAATAGCATTAAAAAATGTAGAAATAAAAAATAAAAATTAGGTTAGATATTATTTCAAAAAGTGTGTTGGTAAAGAGGAGGAAAACTAGTTTTAAACAAAACCAATTTTTATTCACTTGCTGAACCAATAGAAATTTCATAGTTTGATTAGCATATATAAATAATTTTAAGCAATAATTACTGTGTATGTGAAGATTTAAATGAATGAAATATCATTTTCAGTAGTTTTTCTTTCATTTCAGTGTATGTGAATAAATTAAAATCAAAACTGACAATATTTCACTCATTTAAAACTTCATTATAAACAATTTTCATAAAAGTAATTCCTCTTTTTATGGAGATACTTATGATGTAATAATTATTGTCATAAGAAATGGACTTGGCTACCCAAGTTCAAATCCTGAATGAGGCTGTGTGCATTTTATATAGTACTAATACTCTTAGGCAAGGCACAAATCCAACAATTCTTCTTTCAGCTACTAGTAAATAGTAGGGCAGACTGAACTCTAAATTCAAACTAGTTGTAGACCTGGAGAAGGTTGGGTTCTATCGGGCTATTCCTGTTCAAAACACACTACATGAGTAGCACCCTCATGACCAAACCAGGTTATTGGACCTGTGAGAAATTCCTCTTTTAATGTCGTTATTTTCTTTAATGTTGGATTATATAACTTTAACATTAAAAATATATGAAAATACCTTTTAGAATTTAAACAATCAAAAATCTTGAGGACATGTTAATAAATGTCGATATTTATGGACTGTTACGGCATTTCATCATCTTTGATTGTATAAAAATGAACATCTGAGTGTGGAGATTTGATGCATGTCTTTTTGAGTAAAGTTTTTCTTTATGAAATTGAAAAAATAAAAATAAAGAAAATGTTAGTTACAAGGGTAAGTCAAGTTTTGCAATATTTTGATAACGTGAGGCACAATTTGGCAGCTCCATATGCATTTGCCAAAGTTATGAAGGAGACAAACTACACTGGACTGGAAGGTGCTGAGCATGTCTGATACTTTCTGAGTGTTACTTGCAGGATTTGCCAATATGTCTTGGAGTGAAGTCTTAGAATCCATGCTTTTAGGCCTATCAGACCATTGCAGTTCATGCAACCCAAACAAAATTTCTTAAATAAACTGGTTACTCCACTGTAATCAATACCACCTTCACCTTTAATAATAAAAATATTTTTGGTTGTTTCAGTGGCATCATAACCTTGTTCGAATTCATAAAGCATAAGTTATCAAATTAGACTACATTGTATGTTTATCTCTACAGCCTTCAAATAAAACATTTTTCTTCAATTTTTTGCACACAGTTATGATATCAAGTATTCCTATCTCATCATCATGTCGTGCCACTAGCATAGATATCCTTGACCCTCTCTCGCCACTTTTCCCTATCGTTCATCGCCTCTGGCAGGTCTTCAGGGCTACATCCTGTATCCTCACATAGCTGCTGTATGTATGTTTGAGCTGGTCGTCCTGCTTTTGCTCAGCCATATGTGGGCGTCCATAGGAGTACATCACTTATGAGCTCGCCTCTGCTTCTCCAGTAGTGTCCTGAGTGTCTGGTTCATCTAACTTGGATAGTTTTCATGATGGGAGGTAGGTGGCCGTATAGTTGGTGCTTTGAGGGGTGTTGCCACCAGGACTTGTTTAATATTGCTCTCAACATTCTTGTGTAATTGCTGTCTAGCTTCTTCTCCAGCCGTTTTGTTAGCGTCCAAGTGGTGCATCTATACAACAGCATCGATACGACCGCTGGCTGGAAGAAACTGCATCTCATTTTATTGATCAGGTTTGATTTCCATATGATCAAACATTCTTATCAAATAGGAATAGTTTTCAAACATTTTGACCCATAGATGAGATGAAAGAGTACTTTAGTCTCCAGAATTCCAGAACAGGATCCTCACCATTAGATGCAGTTTAGTTTCATATCCAAGAGACCTTTTTGGGGAGGGGTCTTAATTTGCCACAGGGGATAGCATATTTTAAGCCTCATTAATGAGGCAGCCATCATTTTAGGTGAATTTGTTATTATAGAAAAAAAAATTTTCAATTTTTTTGTGCTTTCAATAAATAAAGATATTTATATCATTCAGAAACTTTTAGATGAGAGGAAAAAAAAAAACATCAACAATTTATTTTAAGCTTAGCTCCTAACTGAACACCAATGTCAACTCCACCCTGAAGATAAAATAGTAATAAAAAGACTTTAAAGTACTCAGTTACTGTTTCATATCATGGACAGAAAAAAAAAAGGTTCATCCCAATAAGTAGAGTGTTCATGAATGGTCTTGGAGACAGGGGTTTAATCCCAGGTCAAGTCATGCCAAAGACTCAAAAAATGGTACTTGATGCTACCTTGTTTAACACTCGGCATTATAAGGTAAGAATCAAGGGTAAAGTGGAGCAATCCAAGGAATGGAGTAGTGCCCTCCCCTACACCTCAGTGTGGCAGCTAATGAAAAGAGAGCTTTCGGGTCACCCTCGACTAAAGTCACTAACTTTACTTTTTCTTACTACAGTAGTTACATTATAAACTGAAAATTCCATCTTGAAAAAGAAAAAAAATTCACAACTCAAATAACCAGACGATATATTTTTGTCTTATCAATTAAAAGCTCCAAATATTACTTAATTTTTTTTTTTTTTTGGTCATGGAACTGAAGTACAACACAAGCCACAAGGTTAGAAGGTAAGAATGAAATTCACCAATTTTAATATTAAAGCATCAAAGAGAAATTTCATTATTTAAAACAGCCTGTTTTATCAATTTTCTTTTTTTTTCATTTTATTTTATGTAGAAACTTCAATCTGTGTAGAATATATTTAAAAAAAAAAAAAAAAAAAAAAAAAATCAGGAAACAAAGAATTGTCAGTATTCATAAACTAATAAGATATTCATTACTGATGTGTGTATGTGTGTGTGTGTGTGTGTGTGTGTGTGTGTGTACTCCCTAAATGCTACCTAAAATTCATCAGTACTTGACCATGGGAAAAAAAACCCCTAAACACTGAGCTTCTTCAGACCCAGTAGAGTGAAAACCCCCAGGGTGTGTACCAGCTAAACTCTGTACTATATTTAGTTTAGTGTTCAAAATTCCAAAAATTGGGGATAGCGCGCGCACACTATATATATATATATATATATATATATATATATATATATACGAACAAGGTTAATATTTTTTTTTTTCTGCAGGCAATTTTGTGTAACTTCAAATATGATAACAGAGTTAAAATATGTACTTTAATATATTCATCCGACACTACACAACAGATGGAAGAAAAAAGAAAATAAACAAACTACACGATGTACATAAGGACAAAAATGCTGTGGCTGAAAATATATTTGATGCCCAAAATAAATTATAAGAAATATGTATATCTATTGTCCATTATTATGACAGAGCACAACATGAGTGTGTCTCCTATTGAATACCAGTATGAAAAGAGTGCTCAGAGATCCTAGAACAATCAACACAGAACTAGCCAGAGGTAAAACAGGAAGATTGTTATAAAATGGTGTCATTCCTAAGAATAGAGTAAATTCTTTATATATCAATGTTTAAAAAAAAAAAAAAAAAAAAAATTGATATTACATAATCTAACGTGACCAATTCTCATTCAAATGATCTCAAATTTTAAAAGCATGTGTTGAAGCAACACAAAAATTCTACATTTAATGTATTTTCTTTTCAGATATAGAAATGCCATTCCACAAGAAAAGAAAAAATGTTTTGTGTCTTAGAGTATATTCAAAGTTAGTTGATCAAGACTGTGCAGCAAGGGGAGTTCACATGGGATAATGGCTAAAGTGCTGGGCTGCAGACTTGAAGTAAGCGAGTTCAAACTCCAGCTGTGCTATTACATTCACTTTCAGACTAATACTCTTTGGAAAGGTATGAACTCCTTTATCCTCCACCCCAGCTATGAGTTACATAGTTTCGCAGTTGTTCGTTCTACAAGGGTGGTTTTGGCATTAAATAATCCATGAATGGTTGATATGGCATTAAACAAAGAAACCAAAACTGAAGACTGTGCCACATATATTTCTGAGAGGATTCACTAAAAATCCAGATTTGGATACAACACAATCACATAAGAGAGCGTTACCCAAAACATATTGCTGCGTGTTTGGCTGAAGCTGGACTTGATGTTTACTCGAGCACAGGTGATACACATATTGAAAACTTAGGAATTCCTATTCAAAATCTTATTTTGCCTGCTAAGTTTCATTTGCCAAGACCATGTAGTTACTTAGATATTCATGTCTGAAATGATTATTTGTTTGGGTTTTGTAGGATATTTAATGCCAAATCCTGTTTAAACATATATATTAGATATATATGATTTCTAAACATTTTGTACATAACCTTTTTTAAATAAGCCAGAGCTATTTTTTGCACAGTTAAATGGTTTTTTAGAATTTCTAACAAATAATTCTGTTTACTATTAATCATTTGCTTGAATATAGTTAAATGTTTTCAAGTATTGCTATGTAACACTAATAATTTCATTCAATATCAGTCATTTGTTTGCACACAGTTAAATGGTCAACAATTTAATATAAGTCATTGATAGGACTTTATCAGTTGCTACCATTCCAAATGAGAATGGACCTGGGAGCAATGAGAATGAAGAGGTACTCTACATTCCCTAAACCTCTAGGGCTTGAGCCTCACCATCAGACGGTTTAGTGTCACATTCAGGACAGAAATATTACATTTCTTTTTACACCACACACACATTGTGTATATATATATATATATATATATATACATATATATATATACACACACACACACATACACACTGAATGTATAGGTTTTTTATTGTTTAACCTCTGGTGTCCTGAAATGACCTCTTATATCAACCTCACATAACCTACATTGGATTTTTGCATGGGTTTTTACAGCATGTCAACCCATCTAGGGTTATTCTATTCTGAGAAGTTAGGGAATTGTATTCACTATATGTTCCTATTCGCATTTTTGTATACTTGATTTTTTTGGGGGGAGGGGGTTTGTACACAGTCTCATTGAATATAAATAATTCTTAAACATAACATATTTGACCCATAGATGAGATCCTAACAGGTACTTCTACGCCAGATCAGAGTGGCCCTAGGAGTAATGGCAATGAAGAATTATCACAAGTGGAAATCTCATGAGTCTTCCTGTCAAAACTCAAGTCAATAAGATTAGTATAAATGTTTTTTTAAAGCTCAGAGCCAGGAAACATGTTTTTCTGGCAGTAAAGTTGTAATCATAAGTTCCATAAGACTCTTTTTAAGAAAGCATTTAAAAAAGATAAGGACATCTGACCTCTGGACTATTGTCAGCAAAAGGTCATTCTCAACAAATAAATAAAAACATTTAAAAACTTTCTTAGGTTTCATTTGTAAATGTTAAGGAAAGAAAACAGTTTCTATATGATTAGTTCTAATGTGACTCCTCAAAAAAAAAAAATAAATAAAAATAAAAAAAAACAGGGTGAATACCAACCCCCACACAGCCTAAATATGCTAGAGGCTGACACCCACACAGTTGAAGGTGACATTTTCAATAAAAACCATCTTAAATATCAGAGTCAAGTTAATTTCAACCTCTGCACCATTCTCGCACTACCTCTGTCCAATAATAGTAGTTACATTTAGTGCATGAAATTTATATGCAAATTTAACAACTATTATGGGACAAAGGTAGTAATATTTGAGAAACCATTTGTTAGTGCAGCTAAGTAGTTACTGGACTGGAGGGTAAGCTGAGAGTTTCAGGGTGATTGGTTGATAACACCAATGAAAAAAAGCAAGAAGGCAGATATCCAATAGCCCAATGATTATAGTGTAGGATTCCAGGCTGAAGGATAAATAGTACTAAAAAGTCAAGTCATTGACATTGTGATTAAATGTTAATTCAAAAGGAAATCTCTTTTCACCCAGAGGGAGTCCCCATGGTGTAATGGCTACAGTATTGGACAGTGGCCTTAAAGTTAGTTCAAGCTCCAGTCAAACTATTGTTCAGTCCACTTTTGGGTTAATACCCTTGGAAAATGTATTGAACCTCTTATTCCTCCAGCTATGGGTTAAATAGTATCATTGGTATTGTTCTAAAAAGATGACTGGCATTAAATAACTCATGAAAGGTGATATGGCGTTAAACAAAGAAACCAAACTCTTCATCCAAATAAACAGTTGAATAAAAGGATTAACAGAATGCAAATAAAAAAAACGGGGAATTTGATGAATATTCTAACTTGCAATTTTGATCTCTTTCTAGCCAAGATATGCTTATTTATTACAAGTCTAGCACATGGGCACAATAATGGTGCAACCACGAAAACCAAACAAACATTAGTAAGCTTGTGGAACTAAAGGTGTCATAACCATTAGCCTTTCTTACATGAATATCAATGAATAAAAATATAAAAAAGTGTAACAACTCATCTAAAATTTTAACTAATCAAATGATTTTTATACCATATATATATATATATATATATATATATATATATATATATATATATATATATATATATAAACATTTTTTAGAAATATTTGTATGCAAGCTCATTTATAGTCAGCTAATAAAAAAGTTTTGTTTTTTTTTAGTTTTGATATTGATTTTTAATTAGAGAACCTTTTTCTTAAAAGATAAATTTTTAAGTGATTAAAATGCAAAAAGAAGCCAATGTATTGTTTTTACCCAAACTTTATTGAAATTGATCAGATAATGCAAGAAATTCATTTAACATTATTGAAAAGATCATTTTGGGGTGAAAGGCAATTCTATTTATTGACAAATCACCAAAACTGAAAAAGAAATCAAATAGAAACTAAATACAGTATGATTAAATCTTATGACAACACTAGATAATATACTTTTGATATATATGTTCTATTTAAAATATTTCTATAAAATCTCTTTAAAAATGTTTAATTCAATGTTTATCGAGAATAGCTCAGGAAGGAATTTGCATTAAGTCTACAGTAATGTAAAGGGATTATATAGAAATATAATATTTAGATTCACTTTCAATATAAGAGTAAGTTTCAGTGATTTGCTTCATTTTTTTTTTTTTTTCATGAACAGATTGTCACTAGTTAAAGACAAAATTTTGGAACTTAACTGCTCAGTAAAAAAAATGAAGCAAATGACAAACTTACTCTTATCTAGATGTTGAATATAAGTATTACATTCCTATGCATTCGCACATTACTGCAAAAATTAACAGAAAATTTCATTAAACTATTCTTGACAAGCACCTTTTAATCTATTAAAAATAATCCGTGTGTGTGTGTGCGTGTGTAGAATTAAAAAAAAAAATTTCTAACATTTTTGCATTTTATAAACTGATGTTATGTGGTAACATTAAATTCCTAATTCAGTAAACCATATTCTTAAAAACGCAAGAGATAAAAAGAGAGGCAGAATATGTAAAGAACCTCTTGCTTATATTTCAGGGTGGAATATATCCTTTTCATAAATTCCCTACACTCCTCCCCAAAGCAGACTAAATGGACTTCAAATCTATTAAGATATCCCAATATCTCTTCTCCACACCCATACAAAAACTCCTTAGCATTGAGTACTTAAAATAGTTTTTAACACACTCATCTTTCAGATATTCCCTTAAACAAAAGACTAACAAAAAAATTATACAGCAATGTGATAAAACTTATAGATTAGTTGGTTGGTTTCATTGTTTAATGACATATCAACCTTTCTAAGTTATTTAATGCCAAAGCTATTCTCCTAGAAGAACAGTCGTGGTACTATTTAACACATAGCTAGAAGGATAAGGGGGTTCATATCTTTCCCAAGGGTATTTGCCCAAAAGTGAACGTAATAGCGCGACTGGAATACGAACTTGCTTACTACGATTCCACAGGCCATCACTTTAACCATTACACCACGAGGACACTCCCACTTATAGATTAGTTTAGATTATAAGCAAATGAAGACCAATAAAACTCTGCAATGGACACATTCACCTAAAGAAGGCGAGAGGCTAGCCAGGTTAAATATTAGTATAGAATGGGATCGACTCCAGAAGCAAGGAAAATCAGGAGCTAACAGTCATATATTGAAAACACCAGTACCTGAAATATTAGAGCCCTGAAAGTTAAGAAATGATAAACCTGCTCAGCACTTACATGGGTGATCACATGATAGTCCCAGTGAGTGCTCAAGGCCAGTGCTTTCCAGACTATTGTGGTATACCAGCAGGATAGTTTTCCAATGTGCCATATCATTATGGTAAAAAGAATGCCTCACCATCAGATGCTATTTAGTGCCATACCCAAGACATCTCTTTTTGGAGTGGGGAGTCTTACTCCTCTCTAGAGGATACAGTCAGCATATTCTAAGCCCCGTTGACAGGGAGGCAGATAACTGACTGAAACTTTAAGTTATAAATTACACAAAATAACTAAGAATAAAATATAACAAAGATAATGAATAAAATATCTGTCCTAACATGTTAACAATGTGAGCATCTTTTTTAGTCTTTATTAAGTTTAAAAAATTCCATTAAAGAAAGCACTTTATAGCTTGTGTGTGGGGGGAATCTGAATTGCTAGAATATTTACCCAACCCCTCCATATGAGCAGGATGCAACACAAGGTCAATTTTTAAGTGGAGTTTAACAGGTTTGAATTCAGTTTTCCTTCTAGATTGTTGTTTTTAATGACATATCAACCATCTTGGGTCATTTAATGGCAAAGCCATTCTTCTAGAAGAACAGTAGTAGTACTATTTAACCCATAGCTGAGAGGATAACACGATTCATACCTTTCCCAAGCCTATTTGTCTGAAAGTGAATATAATAGCGCAACTGGAGTTTGAACTTGCTCACTACAATTCTGCAGTCCAGCACTTTAACCATTACACCATGAGGACACCCCCTCCTCTTGTAGACTGGTAGTCATACCAAGGTTAAAAGAACCCAATCAGCCCTACTATTAACCCAGAGCTGGAGGGGAAAATAGTTGGATGCATACTTTTTTTTTTAAAAGGTATTAATAACATGAAATGCAAACAATTTTGTCCAGGAATTGAACTTGAGCTGCCAGGTCCATTTCCAACAGTGATAACTGCTACACTATGAGCATTTCCTTAATCGCTTGTACCCCAATTTTTGTGCGATGGAATGATTACTAAATAAAACTTATGAATTGTCTATTTATGGAGTATATTGAAGATGACTGAAACCAGAGAAAGTGAAACAGAAGATAAATGAAGAAACAACTGTAAGCACAAATGTCTTTGTACATGTTATTCCAGTGTTTTTTTTCTTTTTAAGGAAATTAGCTGTTGAATAATATCAAAAATGGTTTTGATCTTTTCTTTATGAGTTGCTTTAAATTAAAGTAGTTGCCCTAATGGACTTAAGTTGACACATGCTAAGTGACTTCTTAGCACCACTTACTGTTAGAACAATTCATGACAAAAATGTGTGTTAATGACTAAACTGATGTCTAACCAAGAGCTTACAACTTCCATGATTGCCCTTGAACAGCTCAGTTATTACAATTGCCACCTACTACAGGTGGGAACTAATTAGGCTGCTCAGTGTAGTTAAAATTTAAAGATTCAAAAGTCTCAGAATGAAAGTTCACATATTAATACCCAGATTCTCTAAACATGAAAACAGTAAATTACAACATTTTAATGAATTTAGTGACTCCAATAGCACTTGAGTATAATGACCAGAAAATGAATGTTCCTATACGTTTAAATCAACATACATTCTACTGGACAAAAGTAATATCCTTTTGTTATTGAAGTGTTCAATGATTGGAATAGCTGGAAATTATCAGCATATGTAACAACCCAATTTTTCAATAAAATAAATAGCATAAGAGCATTTCAAAAATAATGTGTACACAACTTAAGATTACAACAAATATTTATTATCTCTATAAAGAGAAATTAAATGTAATGTAAAAAAAAAAAAAAAAAAAAAAAGCTAAATCTTAAATTAGTAAAAATATAACTATAAAAAAAGAAGAGATGTTAAAAAAATCTCAGTCTTGATTAACTGCATGTCAACCTGTCTCGGGATATTTTATGCCTACAGATTAGAGAATTGCATTCCTTGTACATTGGATTTTTCGAGAAATTATTTTTATGAGAATTTTTGCACGCAGTTATGATATCAAATACAAATAATTTTCAAGCTATATCAAGTATTCCTATCTAATACTAATAATTATATGGTTTTGAGTAATTATTTCTATTTAGTAGTAGTCATTTGTTTGCACACAGTTAAATGGTTTCAAGAATCTAATAATCAAAATAAGATGTTAATACAAAGAAAAGAAAAGAGAATTTTTAAAATTTTTATAAAATTTAAAAAGAAAAAAAAAAATTGTAAAAAAAAAAAATGGTACTTATTGGGTTAAGCAAAGTAAAAAAACAAAAACAACCCCAACCCAGCCAACTGATCAGTTATGAAATTAATATAGTTTTCTATAGTCAAATAGAAATGATTTTTAATAAAATTCTATCACAGACTAAAAAAAAATGTTAATTAAAAACAAGTTCTTGAAAGAAGCAATACAAACTTAAACACAAATATACATAAATTATTTTGGTTATATATTGAACAGTGAATTTTTCTGATATTTGTTTCAAACTTTTGCAAATGTAGTATCTGTGCACTTAACCTAGGATAAAACTATCTGTACCCATGAAAATCTAAATAGAAAAAAAAAATTTAAGAAATATTAATTAGAAATTTCAAATAATCTCCAACAGTATCATCCTACCAATTCTTTTTTTTTTTATATAATAAATAAATAAAATTGCAACACTGTTGGCTGGGATGGGGTTGGTTTTTGTTTTTTTACTTTGCTTAACCCAATAAGTACCATTTTTTACAACTTTTTTTATTTTTAATTTTATAAAAATTTAAAAAATTCTTTTTTCTTTTCTTTGTATTAACATCTTATTTTGATTATAACCAAAAATAAAATTGTATATTTAAAGAGTATACTTATTTTTTGACTGCTAAATTCAGATTTTTAGTTAGAGTTACAATGCAGGAGAGTTTGGCAATGAAGAATTACCTGATAGAATCCATTTTGATTGTATAACGTTTCACTAGAAATAAAATCCTGGTATCTTTTTGGTTTAGAAGATTAACATTTCATTAAAAAAAAAAATTTCTTAGGTCTGAACAGATTTATGAATACTTTTTATTAATCTGGATCTTATTCAGTATTCAATTTCTTAGGAAGTATTAACTTTTACACTCTTTGAAATAACTGTGTTCATCTGATTATTTTATATCTTTGCATTGCTACACATACGTTACCTAGACAGAACTAGCATATATAACAGAAGAAATGGAAATAAGAGTTTTGGCATTAAAAAAAAGCATAGCAGGTATTTAAAAAAAAAAAAGTGCTAATATCATGAGACTATACTTCACGCTAGATGTTTGATTAGCCATTTCCTTACATTTGATGATTGTGAGAACCACATTAAACTAAAAAGGAACAGAATTGTTGTGTCCATAGTTTTTATATATATATTTGGTCCATTGAGAGAAAAAACTAAATACTTTCAAATGAATAGGTCCACAAGAGAATTTGTTTTTAGGCTTTAGCAAATATGTTATTCTCTTTTTTAAGAAAAAAGCAAATAAATAAGTAGAATAGAATAAGATATAAATTTTTGAATACTAATTACGTTACATTTTGAAACAGAGTGAGACTAATGATCAGAGAACGTTAAGAATTTTCTCATTTTTTCATTTTATTGTCTTCGTTTCAAAATAACTGGTTAAATGAAAATGGTTCCCCCCCCCAAAAAAAGGAAAAAAAAAACCCAACTTTGAATCATTAAACATTGGTATATATATTCAAATATATTGTTCACACACAATCATTCAGGAAGGAAGATTGGTTTGGTTTGGTTTTATGGCACATCAACCATTGAAGGTTATTAATGACAAATCCATTTTATACATACAAACAGTTCTATTTCAAACAATTCAGTTTAGTATAAGTAGAATTTTTTGTTTACACACAGTTAAATGTCAAAACTGTTCAGTTTAGCATAAGTACACAGTTCTATTTGACCCATAGATAGGACCCTATCAAGTGCAACCACTCTGGAACAGAGTGTACCTGGGAGCGATGCAATAAAGGGATACTCCACATTCCCCAATCATCACATTGTTTGTGTTATATCCAAGACGCTCTTTGGGGAGTCTAACCCTTCTGCAGAGATGCAGTCAGTGTATTCTCCAGCCCCAGCAGACTGGGCCAGAAGGAAGATTAGTAGTCAAACTTTATGGCATATCAACAATCATAGATTATTCAGGGGGAAAGGAGTAATAAAAGAGAAAAACCAAAAACCCAGAAAGTATACAAACCATTTACTTCTTGAAGTCAACATAAAGTAAGTAAAGTTGGTGACCTTAGTCGAGGGTGACTGGAAGGCTCCTTTTTCAATAGCTACTACACCAAGGTATATGCAAGGGTGCTACTCCATTCCCTGGATTGCTCCACTTTACCCTTGATCTGTACTTTATAATGCTGAGTGTTAAGCAAGGTGGAATCAAGTACCATTTTTTAAAATCTTTGGTATGACTCAATCTGGGACTGAACATGGAATCCCCAGACCATTGGCAAACACTACTGATTAGGCCAATGGCCCAGTTGAAGACAACATAAAACATCAAAAACAGGTGTTAGAGAAGAATAAATAACCTAAAAACAAATTCTCAGGTGGATCTATTCCTTTTAATGTGTGTGTGTGTGTGTGTGTGTGTGTATATATATATATATATATATATATAGTAGCGTCCAAAACTAAGGGACAAAATTTTAAAACCTAATATTTGTTAGAAATAACTGTGAAAAGCTGAAATTTTGACAACTGGTAGTCGTTATCATCCATAATAACATACTAAAATTTGAATCATTTGCAAAGGATAGAAAAAGAATAACATTTATTTATTTTCAAATTTGGAACGTCCAAAAGTAAGGGACAAAATTGAGAAAAACAATGTAAAGAGCCAAAAAACAATAAAAATACATGTACAATCAATATTTAGTAAATGAGCCCTTGCTCTCAATAACAGCTGCACATCTTCGACTACAAGAACGAATCAGTTCTTGACAATCCTCGATACTAATTTTAGACTATTCTTCTTAAAGCTTCACCCACAAATCCTCCGTGTTAGTGGGATTTCATTCCATAACTTTCACTCCTAAGGTCTTCCAAAGATTTTCAATTGAATTTAAGTCAGGGCTTTGCAGTGGCCAATCCATAATTTTGAAATCTTGCTCGCCAAGGTAACTCATTACCACCTTTGCCTTGTGACATGGGGTATTATCTTGCATAAAGGTAGCCCTATCGAAACCTGAATTCTGTATGATTGGCACAACATGATATTGAACAATGTTTTTATAGATCTGCGCATTTACACGAGTTTGTAACCAGACAAAAGGCGTTGTACCTTGGCTAGAAAAAATTCCAAATACCATGACGCTTCCGCCCCCAAACTTGACAGTTTTCTTAGTACACTTTGCACTTAATCTTTCACCAATACATGTCTTTACATTGTTTTTTCCATCATTTCCAAATAAATTAAACTTGCTTTCATAACTGAAAAATACTTTTGCCCAATTTTCATATGTCCAAATTACATACCTGTTTGCAAACTCTAATCTCTTCTTCAAACTAACAAGTGGTTTCTTCCTTGGGGTTCAATTAAACAGCCCTATTTCTTGCAGTCGTCTAGAAACAGTCTGTTTTGACACATTAACACATGAGGTACTATTTATAACCCTTTTAATTTCTGTGCAAGACTTAAAACGGTCCTTTAATGACACATGCTGCGTTATTCGATCTTCTCT
This sequence comes from Sepioteuthis lessoniana, assembly GCA_963585895.1. Taxonomy (NCBI): domain Eukaryota; kingdom Metazoa; phylum Mollusca; class Cephalopoda; order Myopsida; family Loliginidae; genus Sepioteuthis; species Sepioteuthis lessoniana. Next base: position 92,075,040 of record OY757919.1, on the reverse strand, counting down.
TGCCAAAGTTTTGCGGGGTCTGCCAGTTTTAAAAGCACTAACTATTTTGCCAGTATCATTGTAGGATTTAACAACCCTGCCTACAACACTCTTGGAACGTTTCACTTTCTCTGAAATCTCTCTAATGGTGTGCTTTTCCTTGTGTAGCTTCACAATAGCTTGTCTCACAGAGTAATCAAATTTTTGGCGTTTCGCCATGGTGCCGGCTGATGCAACATTTACAAATGACTAAGTAAGATTTATTCTTTAGAGGAAATCAAAAAATTTGAATATAGCATACTGTTTACATTGTTTTTCTCAATTTTGTCCCTTACTTTTGGACGTTCCAAATTTGAAAATAAATAAATGTTATTCTTTTTCTATCCTTTGCAAATGATTCAAATTTTAGTATGTTATTATGGATGATAACGACTACCAGTTGTCAAAATTTCAGCTTTTCACAGTTGTTATTTCTAACAAATATTAGGTTTTAAAATTTTGTCCCTTAGTTTTGGACGCTACTGTATATATAAGATCAATGTTTAAAAAAACAAAAAAAAAAAAACAATAGGTACTAGGAGACTCTTAATTAGAGCCTCTTAGGCAATTAATATACTCGTGTGGAGATTGAACATAGATAGATATTTTACCTTAGTTTCACATTTACTGTAACTTTAAAAAATTCGAACTGGATTTTTTTAGTTTTTTATGATAAACAATTTTAAATAGTCATAAAAATACTCTAATCAATTACATGGCATATATTTCCAGACTGTTACTATTTATACAAGTCAAGTTTGGACATCTACTGTAAAGAAATGCTTAGTAAAAGTTTGTTTTTAGCCAGTTCAATACTAGTAAGTATAAAACTAAGCTAAATTTTATAACTATCACTATCTAGACAAGCCAGACTGGTTACACCAAGGTTTCATAATTTTATATAAGCATAAGTGTTATATGGTCTATACTTCCCATTTTATGACAGAACAGCATTTTCTCCCTCTCCTGCCCATTCATCCTTAATGTAATAATTCATTGCCTGGTATTAAGGTTTTTTTTTTCTTACTTTCCCATCAATGTATACACATACCTGGAAGAAGAATTTATACCAAGTCATTTTACAAGACTACCTGTCAGCTCATTAAGTTCCCATTGTAAAATCAGTCCATGATGATACTAATACTTCTATCTAGGATTTCTTTTGTTTAATGGCATATCAAACTTTGTAGGTTATTTAATGGCTAAGCCATCCTTCTAGAAGAACAATAGTAGTACTATTTAACCCATGGCAGGGAGGATAAGGGGGTTCATACCTTCCCCAAGGGTATTTGGACGAAAGTGAATGTGATAGTGCGACTGGAGTTCAAACTTGCTTGCTACGATTCTGCAGTCCATCACCTTAACCATTACACCATGAGGATACTCATCCTTCTATCAAGGAAGAGTGAATGATTCTAATTAGCTTTTCATAGTTATGTTAGGATTAAAAAACCAAACACCACAAAACTCATTCAGCCTGAAATTGCTTTATACTTTAAGAGCATTGTAAGTGTATTGCTCTAATAAAAATCTTGCTATGATGTACCATTTTTTTCCAAGTTACATATATATGAGAATTGTAGTAATACATAGATATTAGATTTGATACATTTATTTCATTGTATGTGGTTCGCTTCAACTGATTTATTCAACCTTGTTGTTTTTCTTTGGACATCTCCCATCAATTCTTTATTTATAGAGATGTTCTTAGCATAATAGTTATCTAGAAATGGAATCAGTGAACAAAGATAAAAATGGTTAAATGACTTTACCAAAAATTAATAGTGAAAAGTATTAGATTGGCCAAAATGTTTCCCCTGTAATTGTCATTATTGGACATTAGGAATATCTTCAACTTCATTCAATAAAATTAATTTTCATTATTTTAACTTATCAAACCAAAGAAACTTTTTCGTCAATCATTCCCTCATTCAAAAAAAAAATCTATTTTATTTCAAGATGACTAAAAGAAAATAATGAAATACATATGAGTCACGCTTAATGTAACTTATCATTGTAAGAAATAGCAATCCAAGTTCAAATCTTAGGTAAGACTGTTAACCCTTGTTTTGTTTTTTTTTTGGTTTTATGGCATATCAACCATTGTTGGTTGCTTAATGCCAAATCTTGGTTTTACACATTAAATATGATTTGTAAACACATTTTTTAGATACACACAGTAAAATGATCAAACAGTTCTATTTCTAACTATTCAATTTTACATGTCATTTGTTTGTACTCAGTTTAAAAGTCAAGCAGTTCTATTTGATGCACATATAAGAGCCTATCAAGTGCTACGGCTCTGAGCCAGAGTGGACTTGGGAGTGATAGCAATGAGGAGGTATCCACATCCCCCGAAGTGCCAGTGTTACTGGAGCCTCACCATCAGACTGTCTACTGTCATAACCAGGACACTGGTCTGGGGGGGGGGTCCTTACGACTCAGCAGAGATGCTGTCGGTGCATTCTACAGTCCTAGCTGACTGGACTGAGTTTTCCCAAAAGAAGTCATAAATCTATCTGCTCTCCCCCACAAGCTATGAATAAATAGTACATTCTTCAGACTAGGTTCTTTAGCCTTGGTTTGGCAACCAGTCTTTGAGAAGGAAGACTGAATTCAGCTTTACTCCATGTAAAAATTGACCTTGTGTTACATTCTGATAGTGGCAGAGGGGTTGGGTAAATCCTGCCCAATATCCATCCTTTGTGACCTCTGTATTCTGAAATATTATTGAAAAAAATTTTTTTTCGGAATATAGGTGGGGAGGTAACAAAAACAAGAAACTGAGACCAAACCAGCTAAATACAATGATTAAAACCACCATCTTCATAAATTCAAATAAAAACGCCTTTTATTTTTTCCCCTTAAGATGGACAATTTAATTCAAAAAGATCTCAAAAGACAATTTTCTTCTAATATGGTCAAAATATAAAACAATTGTATATTTTACTTATAATAAATAATCCATCCCCATTCATACTGTGGATTATATTACAATCGATAATCATTAATCTTCGACAAGTGGAAAAATACCTTAGAATAAAAATTTAACTGCTGATCAATTGCCAGGATAGTTACTGGCAGAGAAAGGTAACACCAAAATAAAAATAAAAGGCTTCTTGACAATAAATCTAAGTAAGAGACAGAAGTCTAATGAAGATGTGAGATAAAAAAAGATTGACATTAGCCTTAAATAATAACCACTATAACCACCTAACATAAAAATAGTTCTTTCATTATATCAAGCTGGGTGTTGCTGAAGATGGGGCTGCTTATATTATTTAAAATAAAGTTACTTTTCTTTTAAATCAGAGATAAAATGATAATGTCTTTTACCTTAACAAACCTCCATTCAATAACATAGGTTAAATGTGTATTTTATCAAGTCCCAACCAAGAACATATCTTTGTCTTGAAGAATATTAAAATAGCCACATATATTCTAGGCAACAATGCATGTAATTGGTAAAACAGAGAGTGTTTCATATGAATATAAGCAAGGGTGTTTTTGTTTTTTTTTTAAAGAAGTGAAGGAAATATTGGTTTCTTTTTAAACAGGGCAACTCAAGCAAAATGTCAAATATTTTTGACCATATATTTTAAATAAGTTGGCAACCTTAGGCGAAGATAACCCAGTCACCTTTTCAAGAGCTACTATATTGAGATGTAGGGAAGGGCGCTACTCCATTCCCTGGATTGCTCCACTTTACCCTTGATCTGTACCTTATAATGCTGAGTGTTAAGCAAGGTGGCATCAAGTGCCTTTTTTTTTTAGTCTTTGTAATGACTCGACTCGAGATTGAAGCCTGGTCTCCCGAACCATTGGCGAACACTCTCAGTGTTTTAGAGAATAGTATAGACCACACTATCCATTAGAAATGGACTATTACAAATATTTGTCTTAGATAAACCAGGTTTTTGAAAGCAATTTATTAACTACTTGCCTGGTACTTTGCTTTGCATGTGAGTGGTTGATGATCACTTGGTCTCCAGACCGTAATTACTTTGAAGGGTTGAGTTTATTGTTCAGTGCAAGAGGTGACCCAATAGGAAAAAGCAAAAGGTGACTAAGCATTTTGGGGTCTAGCTGTGCATGAGTCTCAATTTGTGTGTGGATCCCCACTATAAACCAACATTGTGTCATATATTGACTTGTTGGATTAAATATCTTAACTACTTGCCCAGTGAATCTAGATCACTACTACTTTTCTCTGTTAGCACCCAGTGGTGGTTAAATGTTTACAACAGGAATTTCAACATCTAATGAATAAACAAAAATCAAAAACAATTTCTTGATCATCCATTATATTTTGGTACATGAACATTAATATGGACCATGTAAAGCTCTAAATTTGTTTTCTAGAATTTTATTTTTCTTATTTAGTTTTTACACTGATAAAAGCTTAATTATAGCTTCTTTTTTTTTAATGAATATTTTAGTGCAAATGATACTGACCTTTTGTCCCTACTCAAAATCCAGGCAGAGAAAAACATGGCGAAAATCCAATAGAAATAAAGTAATTAATATTTCAACTGCATTGAAAAATCAATCTTATGATTTTGAGCAGCATATAAAGTTTGAAGATAGAACATCAAAAAGGTTTAACAAAAAAAAAAAAAAAAACATACATTTGAATGTATTTCATGTATTATACAGATGTTATCAGAACACTTCTCATCAAGGAGTAAAGAATTGAGGTTTGTTTTCCCCCCCCTAGTAACTAAATAAACAGAAGTGTGATGTAAATGATTACATATGAAGTGAATGGTGCATAGAATGAAGGAAGAAGTGATGCATGACTAGTGATAGATAGATAGATAGATAGATAGATAGATAGATAGATAGATAGATAGATAGATAGATAGATAGATAGATAGATAGATAGATAGAGAGAATGAAAAAAAGAACACAAGAAAAGGAAAAAAGACAGAAGAGATGGAGGGATGACAAAGAGAAAGAAAAATAGAAAGAAAGAAAAGGAGAGAGAAGACAGAATGAAAGAAAGATAATGAAAATGAGAGAGGGGAAAATGAATAATGACTTCATGAGAGAGAGACTGAGAAAGAGAGAGAGAGAGAGAATGAGTAAAAGAAAAAAAAAGAACAAGAGAAAGGAGAGAAGATTGAGAGAGGGAGACAGAGAAGAGAAAAAGAGAAGAAAGTGAGAGAGAAAAAAAAAAGATGGAGAATGAAAATGAATGATAGAGAAAGAAAACTTATGAAAACTAAAATCCTTGGATTGAAGGGGAGAAAAATATAATCAAGGGACTGATGGGGTAGATGAGTTAGAAGAGGTGTTGGTATTCACTTGGGATCAGTCAAAGAGTGCTAAGTTGTTAAGGTGACTTAGCCAAAGTTATCTATGATCTCCTGAGACCTTACCCTCCCCTCTATGTTGTCAGAAAGCAAAAGAAACTTCTCACATTGTTCTCTTAACTCCAATCCAAATCTCTAGATTGTTAAGTTCAAGATCAGTTCAGTAAAGGAGTCTTTCAACATTTCATATGCTTGCCTGACCACAAATATTAAAAGAAGGACAACACTTTTTACAAAAATAATAACATTCTTAGAAACCAAGACCTTTCACTTTTGATTATATTAAGCGGGGGGGGGGAGAAAAAAATCATCCACTCATTTGTAGTTTAATTTAGGCTGATAATTTTATTGCTTTATTTGAATTTAGCAAGGCATTTAATTAAGGACAGACTTGCATAGGAATAAAGAAAAGTAAACTTGAAATAGAGCAGAAACCCTTCTCTTTATATTAACTAAATAAGAAATTATTTCCTCCTTTTTTTGTATTAATTCAATTATGAATGAGTAACATTGTAGTCAACTAATATGGAGAAACATGAAAATTTGAATCTTAACTACTGAATTAACAGTATAACAGACTTTAACAGCATGTCACAAGTTATTTTATGATAGAGGTTAAGGAATCGCATTCATATTATGTATCAGGGGTTTGTTTTTTTATGTAGTTTTTCCTTTAGAATTTTTTTTTTGCACACAGTCCTATTAAATATGAATAATTTTCAAATGGATCTTATCAACTAAAAAATTTGACCCTTAACAGGTACCACCATAGGAATAATAGCAATGAAGGGGTACTCCACACTCCCCTGATCTTCAGAACTGGCACCTCACCTGCATTTCTGAATGGTTAGAAGTAGTCAATAAAATGAGATAAAAAAGGGTGTGTTTTCCATTGGTCTAATGAGTAGAGTATTCAGTGGTCTGGGAGACCAGGGTTCAATCCGAAGTTGAATCATACCAAAGACTTAAAAAATGGTACTTGATGCCACCTTGCTTAACACTCAGCATCATAAGGTAAGGATCAAGGGTAAAGTGGAGCAATCCAGGGAAAAGAGTAGCACCCTCCCCTATACCTTGGTGTAGTAGCAATTGAAAAGGGAGTCTTTGGGTCCCCTTCAAGTAAGGTCAGCAGACTTTACTTAAATGATCAACAAGTTGCATTGTAAGTAGCAGTTGACATTGTAGGAAATTCAAGTCCTGAACGAGGCTGTTTGCATTTTATTTTGCATTAATGGTTTTGGGGAAAACAATCAACTTGTTCTCTCTCAGATGTGGGTAGGGCAGACTGGGTTCTTTAGTCTTGATTGAGTAACCAGTATAAGGAAAACTGAATTCAAACCTGCTTTACTTAACTTAAAAATTAACTTTGTGTCATATCCAGTCAGTGGCAGAGGTGTGGGGTAAATCCATACAGCTGCATATAAGGTTGTCATGACAACGTAATTATGAACGCTAACCCTTATGAAACTTTCAAAAGGTCCCAAATTATGCTTATGGCCTATATATTAATTATGAATTAAATGACTTAAAATTATTCTCATGTGAAGTGAAATATCATTCCAGTTAAAATTAAACTCTCTTACAGTTAAGCTCTTATTATAGTAATGGTTTAAAAAGTACGTCAAATTTAAGTAGACAATTCCAAATCATTTAAATCATACATAACCGATTTAGTGACTATATTCTTAACCTGCCATCACCAGCCCCCAAACCTCATACAAAGACTTAATGTTTATTGGTGGCACAATAAAAACTGACATAGTTTCACTATTGCAGTGGCATTGACTTTAAAACAAGATCAGATAATGAGGAAACTTGTAGCAAATAATACCGGACATGAAAGAAAGACTATAAAAGGGAAGATTGAAGTAGGCTACATTTACAAAAGTTTGGTAAATGTGGCGAGGGAAAAAGGAGAGAGAGAGAGATTGTGTGTAGTGATGGGTAGTTCTTGAGGACATGAAAGCAAGAATGGAACAATCAAACAGAGGAAGTAAATTTGCAAAAAAAAACAAAAAAACAAAAAAAAACCTCGATTCCCCACCCAACACTGACAGTAATGTTTTCTATATAAAGGAACCAAATACTTCAAGCGTTTACTTTCGTTACATTCTGTGGCTTCATGTAATTTCAATCACTGTCTCCAATTTAGATAATAAAGAGCAGGGAGTAGGAAACCTGCTGCCTTAAGGCCACACAAACAACCTTCTAAGCAATTTGACCACAATTGTGCATATCCACTTTATAACATGATATCCCAATGCTTTCTTGCAATTAAAAAGGTTAGTAAAATCCTTCATTTTTTCTTTTTTAAAGTAGAAGACATTACTATAACCAATTGATTTTCAGATTAGTTGTAGATATATCAAAAAATTATTGAACACAGCCTTCCTAGTAAACAATAAAAGAAAAGGTTTCTCCACTCCTGGGCTTCAAGTAATATTGCAAGTATCAGTAATACCAAATAGGTTGGTTGGTTGGTTGATATGTCAATCATTGATGGGTTTTTAATGCTAAAGTCAGTCTTTTCCTCTTTTTTCTTTCTTTGGGCAGCAATTTTTTTTTCTTTGTTTAATAGCATATCAAGCTTTATGGGCTATTTAATGCTAGTCATCCTTTGAAGAATAGTAGTAGTGGTACTATACTAGCTTAGAAGAGGGTCTATGACTTTCCCAAAAGTATTAGACTAAAAGTGAATGTAATAACAACTAGAGTTTGAATTCACTTACTATGATATCACAGTCCAGTATGTTAATCACTACACCACAGAGATTTCTTTTACAATTAAATGGTTGAAAATAACTAAAAATAATCATTTATAAATAATTATAGTTTGCAGTAACTATTCCTAATACAATCAATTTAAACACAATTTTATGGTTTCAAGTAACTATTCCTATTTAATAAGTTGTTTTCAGTTATATGGTTTCAACTATTCAAACAAGTTTATTTGACTCATAAACAATAACATAGCAAGTACTACCACTCCTGTCAGAGAAGGGTGACTTCACACTCCCCAGAATAGTAGCTAAACCACCGGGTGCAGTTTAGTGCAAGATACGCTAACCCCCTTCAAAAAAAAAAAAAAAAAAAAAAAAAAAAAAGTGTAAGATTTACTTTTCTACAGAGGATACAGTCAACATATTCTAAGCCCCATTGATGGGACACACCCCAGCCACCTACCACCTATCATGAAAACTATCAAAGTTACACGAACCAGACATGCAGGACACTGCTGGAGAAGTAGGGACGAGCTCATAAGAGATGTACTCCTATGGCCCCCTTCACATGGCCGAGCAAAGGCAGGGTGACCAGCTCACACCTACATATCTGTGCTGATTGCACAACAAGATGATGATGATTATGGAGGTTACATTACTGGAGGCCTTTTTATCATCATCGGACCCTAGGTACAAAATTGTGTGGTCTAGTTCCATTACTGTGTCAATGAGGACTATGATTCTACCACATAAGATTAATGAGGGAAGTACTTCCTAAAAGATGAATCTTCAGTCACAAATGAACAGGGATTTGGGGGTTCCTCAATCTAATGATGGCACTGACCAAGAACTAATATACTTATGTTTAAGTTGATCTTGTGTAGGCCAGCTCTTATGGTCAAAATCACTTATAAAATTCATTTCCATTATGCTTGAATTACAATCTTGTAAAATAAATTATTGTATAGGCTGACACCAATTTTTTGCTTAAAAAAAGAAAGACTTAATATGCAATCATTAAGATAGAATAAAAGCATAAATAATTGTCTGGAATTTGGTTCTATGAAACCAAGGAAAAACTAAAACTACAATACACCCACTATATATATATATATATATATATATATATATATATATATATATATATATATATATATATACACACACACACACTGAGGCTGTCTTCTTGGTTTTGAGAGTGACCACCTATTGAGTTTTGTGAATTATGAAGGAAAAAAAAAGAAGCTGGTATGCACCCATGGATGCCAAGTTGTGACAAATTTTACCCCAGACTGGACATTTTCTATCACTTTGGCTCACATAAATGTCATGATGCAGAGCAGCAGGTTGGATATGTTTGCGCATATGGCTTTTAAGACCAGCAAGTGAGAGGCAGAGTTATCCACATAATCACAGCAGATGTGGCAACTTTGTGAATCTGGTGCTGGTCCTTGTTTGCCCTTATGAACTGATTGTTTGCAAGTGGCAAACAAATATGGCTATTCTCAAAGTATACTACGCCCATATGAATCTGTGCATCACTGATTTCTATCTAGTGCCATTTTTTCCTCCCCATTAGTCTACTGATATGCAGAATTGTCTTAAAGCAAAAATTCCTATCCTGAAATCTTTTCTTTGGTTTTAATACCTTTCTCTTCCCTTCACATATTTCACTGTAAAACTGTTGCTTTGGCAGACAACTGTCATCCAATTGAATGACAGGATCAGCCAAATGAAGATAACTCTTCACTCTCAAGGATTCAATGCTTGGTAGCCCAGCACTCTCTAATATGGGATTGCCATCCAATACAAAGTATCTCTCACAGACATCGTTGAAATGTTCAAGAGTCCTCAGTTATTGCTTTATAGACCATGACCTTTTCTTAGAGTTTGATGCCATGCTGGGTCCAATCATGTTTTTCAAGACCCAAAAAGGATCCATATATACATACACACAAGTGTAGATCAATGAAAACCATGGGAAGCAGTATAGTAGATGTGAACTAAAGATAAATCCAAAGGTGGCCACTTCACGAGATGAAGGACAGAAGAATTTCATAGGTCAATAGCCAGGATCAAATAGTTCAGTCAGGAAACTACAGCTACTCCTCTATAAGGGTGGCATCTATTGACAAGGGGGAAAAAAACATCAAACAAAAGATTACCATTAATCCATGTTGTCAGTGTGACTTGATTATGATGAAGATAAAATTGTATGTCATTTATATATATATATATATATATATAAGACAAATCACAAATCTGACTTAATGTCAGAAAAATAAGATGAATTAGACATTCATGTTGATATTGAAATCTGAATAGCACAATAGCTTGAATCTAAGCCAATTTTTTTCTTTATAACAGGCCAACTAGTCTCTCTTTAGAGGACTGACTAATGTATTTCTTGAGATTTGACATTGTCAAACTTGATACCTCATCAAAAGTTAACGTCTCTTGATTGGTTAATTTCAAATGACATCATCTCTTAAAGACCAATGCATATTACTTCTTTCATTGTCTATTGGAATTTATCCAATACATGCATAAGCAGTTGAAACTGATAACTTCCCACACAATCAATGAACAATGTTTAGAATATATTTAACAACACTTTGGAAATTATAAAACAAGTATAATACAAATGTTACTTAATTGATAAAAGTCAATTAACTAATTGTTAACCTTTAGAATCCAAACAGACAGTGTTTGTGCCACTGCTTAAAAGTACATATACCTAGACAGCCAGAATTTCAGCCAGAGAATCTCAATTTCTACATCACTATCCCCAATGGATGTAATCTTAAGAGTCAAGGCAATCATCTTTAGATAATAGTTTTTGGCTACACAATGTAATTTTATTGAAAGGCATTTCAAATCTTTGGGTATAAAATTTTGATAAAGGCAAGGAGATATATTTGAAAGAATCGTCTCACAAAAACTTAAGAATTTTTATTTTTAAAGTGAAAACAGTTATAAATTTACTTTTCCCTAAATGATACGTAAACTCATTTGGTTCCCATTGTAACAGATGTCCATGATGATATTGATGCTTCTGTTTTGGAAAAAGTGAATGATTATAATTAGCATTTCATAGATATCTCTATTATGGTGAGAATTTGGATGATCAAAAATGACATTCAGCACAAATGAAGATTATAAAATTATTCAAGAAAATTGATTTATTTTCTCAGAGCATTTTAAGTACTTTGCTCTAATAAAAACTTTGATGGAGTATGGATACATAGATACAATGAGTCTTTCCACGAAAGCATCTTACCAAGAAGGAGGCATGGTTATTATCATAGGAAATGGAATTGGCAACCAGAGTTCAAATCCGAGACAGGGCTGTTTGTATTTCCCTTCATGAAAATGCCCAATCCATCTATTTCCTTCTCAACTATGGGTAAACAGTAGGGCAGATTGGGTTCTTTAGCCTCGGTTAGGCAACTAGTCTTAGAGAATGAAAAACTGGGTTCAAACCAGTTTTACTCAATTTAAAATTTGACCTTGTGTCACATTCTGTCCATGGTGTAGGGGGTTGAGTGAATACATACAATGAGAATTTCAATATATACATAAATTTTTGAACAAACGGTCATTTTGTTTTGAACAATTTACTTTTATTTTTCCATGGACCATTGGCCTAATGAGTAGTGTTCACCAATGGTCCGGGAGACCTGGGTTCAATCCCAGGTCAAGTGATACCAAAGATTAAAAAAAATGGTACTTGATGCCACCTTGCTTAACACTCTGCTTTATAAGGTATGTATCAAGGCTAAAGCGGAACAATCCAGGGAAAGGAGTAGTGCCCTTCCCTACATCTCGGTGAGGTACCTATTGAAAAGGTTAAAGCGAGGAACTGCGGAATCGTAGTACGCGAGTTCGTACTCCAGTCGCGCTATTACGTTCACTTTCGGGCAAATACCCTTGGGAAAGGTATGAACCCCCTTATTCTCCCTCCAGCTATGGGTAAATAGTAGGACGGACTAGGTTCTTCAGCCTTGGTTAGGCAACTAGTCTAGGAGAAGGAAAATTCTGAATTCAAAACCTGTTAAACTCCGCTTAAAAATTGACCTTGTGTCATATCCTGCCCGAGCGGAGGGGTTGGTAAATAGTACCTATTGAAAAGGGAGCCTTCAGGTTACCCTTGACTGCAGTCACCAACTTTACTTTTATTGTTGTCACAAAATTTTGACTGATATATTATACAACGTTCTTCAGGTATACAATTCATTCAGAAAGTCATTCATTTTAAGTGACAATGTTTCAAACAAAAATGAAATGAGGGTTAATATACACACATAAATATTAAAATAAAAAATAAGTCGCCAGCAAGTTTTGAACTCACATCTGTTACCCTTATGAATCTGCTTTTCTATGATACTAACTTACTAATTAATCATAAAGGTCAACCAGTAGGAGCCATCGCAGACTTATTTTCAATCTGATCTAAACTACTTAATCAAAGAATGATCCCCAGTAATTGTTGCAATAAGAAAGCCATAGAAATAAGATGAAAGAAAAACTAGTCAAAATTACTAAGTTCAAATACTATTATATCTAATACTACTAGTATGAAATATAAACATACAAGATAGCAGTATTGAAATTTGGAAAAATAAAAATATAACCAAATATGGAGGACTTCTAAAAGGTTAGTCTTTGTGGCCTCATTGGTAAGATGCTATCATAGAAAAACTGGCTCCCAAAGATAAAAGATAACATTTATTTTTTTTATCTGTGCTTACTACTTATTGATTGTGAAATAATATTTTGGAACTTATGATAAAGAAACAAATAATATTTTGGAACTTATGATAAAGAAACAAATTAAAATGAAAGAAATATGAGTTAAATACTATCACTGATTTTAAATGCATTTGTTTTGAATTATATAGAGCACACAAAATCTTCAAAACAGGTTGAGATTTTATCAGAAAGGGCTTTTGCAAGTTTTATCCAGTCTCTTTATATTTTAACATTTGTATCAAACAACCTTATCAAACATTTACCTATTACCAAGAGAGTGGATGAATTTTGAGTTTTCCTGCATATGATACTAAACTGCATCTGATAAGGGTCTGCGAATTGTAGAATCACACCTTCATTACTATTACTCACACACACACACACACACACACAATTACTCCTAGATTCACTCTAACCCAAAGTGGTAGTACCATCTATAAGTGAAATAGATTTGTTTCAGATGATGTTTAAAATGATTCTGATCATACCTTTGCTCTTGAAATATGGATATTGTAATTAAGTATGAAATTTTTACTTGTTAAAATCATTACAAAGTTTTTTTTGTACCATATATAATTGAAAACGATTAATGTTAAACTGACTTTCTTGAATTCTTACAACCATGCTGGAATACCAGACAGAAGTTGATTGCTATTGGCTGTATCCCAGTGAGAGAAAGAATAATGTTGCAAAGACCCAAAATTTTTGATAACCTCAGAATGCAGAAAATATAATTGTGTATAAAACAAACAGAAGACTATAATTTTTAAACTGACTTTGACACAAAGTAACCCAACAAGGATTGATATGTGAAAAAACCAACCAACGCTTCAATAGAATTATATACTTGATTAAATATCTAACCTCATTTACATTTAGCAATAAATCATTTATTAACAAGTAACAAAAAAAAAAAAAAATGCAATAAATTGCAACCATAAAAAGAGATTTAAAAAAAAAAAAAAAAAAAAAAAAGAGCAAGTGTCGAATATATAAACAACACCTGAGTTCTTAAAACCTACAGTGATATTGTGCCAAACTTCCTCACCCCGCCCTCCATCTTCAATCCTTGGATCAGACAGTAAGCAATTATCATACAGACTTAATTGAGATTCAAAAGAGAAATAAGAGATTTAACAGGTGATCAACAACAAAAGAGAACCAAAAAGAATGGATTTTAAATTGCTTTGTCCACTTAGAAACTCAATTATGTTCAGTTCTCATTGAACTAATCAATTCTTTTCCATGTAATCAATCAATATATTAACTACAGATCAGAGAATATTAAGTCTGGAAAGAGAAGGGGAGGATTAATAGGTAATCCTACTAGAAATACTAAGTAATTTGTAACCTTAAGGAACTAGGTGGTTTTGTTGTGACACTAAGAAGATTACAAAACAATAAAAAAAATTTTTTTTTCAAGATTAAAAAAATAGTTTTTTTTTATTAGATTCTTCTTGGTCACATTACAGCCTACCAACAACTTAACATAAATTGAAAATAACACTCAAACTTCCAGTGATCTTCCTTCTAAACAGATGTATCACACTGAAAGCACCAATTTCCACAAGATTACCAAAGTTAAACAACAACCTGTTCAGTACTTGGATGGGTGAATACTTAGAAACAGTTTAAAGCATTTCAAACAGCCTAAGACTTGTGAGCGAGACTAAATAAAGCTTAGAAAACCTAAAGTGCATTGTATAGTGTAATAGTTACTGAGCTAGACTAGCTAACCATTGATAGTGAGGTTAATCTTTTCTGGGCACTCAATACACTCTTCTCTTGAGGGTTTACCTATGCAGCCTTTCACCCAAATTGTAAAATTTTCTCTCCAGCTTTTGATATTGACAGAAGTAGTACCATTATAACAGCAAATAGAACTCATTGATCTTCAGTGTGCATAAGTTATGAAGTCCAAGTTTCTTGATTATCACAGCCCCAATTTTTTTAAGCAAGTTCTTCTATCTGGTTGATTCCCCAACCTTATCCCCCACACTCTGCATGTAGGTTGGTTATTTGGGTTTTATGGCATTTCAACCTTTGTAGGTTATTTAATGCCAAATCTATTTTTATACAAATAATCAGTTCTATTTCAAACAATTCAGTTCAGCATGAGTTCACAGCTTAATTGTCAAAAACATTTCTATTTCAAGCTATTCAGTTTAGTATAAGTATAGATTTTTTTTACACACAGTTAAACGTCAAAACAGTTCTATATTAAACAATTCAGTTTAGCATAAAAACAGTTTCAATATCAAAAATAGTTCCATTTCAAACAATACAGTTTAGCATAATTACACAGTTTGTCAAAAACAGTTCTATTTCAAATGATTCAGTTTATTCAAACAGTTCTAATTCAAACAGTTCAGTTTAGCATAAGTATGCAGTTAGTTCTACTTAACCCTTAGATAGGGCCCTCTCAGGTGCTACCATTTCAGGCCAGAGGGGACCTGGGAGCAATGGCAATGAAGGGGTGCTCTGCATCCTCCAAAGTCCCAGCATCACTGGAACCTCACCATCAGATTGTTTAGTGTCATATCCAGGACACTCGTTTGGGGGGGGGGTCTTACCCCTCTGCAGAGAAGCAGACGGCGTATTCTACAGCCACAGCCAACTGGGTAAACTCTGCATGTAGTGAGCATATTTGGCACTAGATATCACTGAATAATTGTTCTCCAAAATGAAGCAGGCCAAAAACACTGTATCTGCCATTGTTAAATCATCACTTGTCTGAAGTGCTCTTTCTCTCAATCTTTTCATTTAACCCCGATATTAGATGTTTTTGTGATTGCAAACATCAAATGACTCGTCAAATTGTGACTGCTACCTTGTGAATTTAGCTCTTTTTTTTTTCTATCCTTTTCTGATTGCAGCACTGGCCCTTGGGCTGAAGAGGTTGGAGACCACTGGTTTAACATCTTAGCTACTGGGAATATAAGTGCCAAAATGAGGCATGCAAGCTGAAAACTGTAACCTGCATCCTTTGCATGCAACATTAGAAATAGCAAAACACTTCAAATTATGAATACTACAATTGACAACAAGTACAGTAAACTTATCACAAATATTTAATCAATGTGTGAAAGCAAGTATATTCAGATATAGATTAAAGGTTAAGCTAAAATTTATGAAATTTAAAAAGAATAAAAACTTACCTTTTAAGGAAAGAAGTTAAATATAAAATTTAAATTGTAAAGAATAAATAATGAGAAGGAAAAGTTTATTCCTGATTATTGGAATTCTTCAAGTTCTAATTCTAAAACTTTATGCCTATTATCCTTACTTCCAGAAAATTATGTTGCTATAATAATGTAACATTACCTGCATCAAGTGCTGTACAAAATTTACCCTTCACATAAGGTGCATTTCTCTAAGTTGCTAAAAAATCTAATTAAAAATATGCACATTTTATGACATGAAATGAGGTATTAATTCTTTAGCATATGTATACATTTAATTTTTTATCATCAGTCGTGCTGATAGCACATTCCTTTGTCAATCTCTCATCATTGATCCCTGTCAGGCATCATTCTTGGTATGTCCTATGAGACTGCAACCAGAGTCAGGGTTAGAGCTGATGAATTTAAGTCCTTGCTGGTCAGCCAACATTGGTGTGTCCATGTGTAGAAGTCAACAGAAGAACACCATTTATGAGTTTGTCCCTGATTCTCTAGCAGTGCCCAACATGTCTTGTTGGAGGGCTTGTGAGATGGGAAGTAAGTGACCAGACAGCAGTTTCCAGGATTTGTTCTAAACAGCATGTAACATTTTTGTATAGTCCTCATCTACCTTTCCCCCCCCCCATGTACTTCATAAAAGTCCAAGTGACCCAACTATACAATACTACTGACAAGGGTACACTTTGGGAGAATCCTTTTATTTTATCAGAGATCAGATTTCTATACAGCTGATAACCTATCAATAACAGTCTATGTCTTTCCTATGCATGTTAACATCACTTTTAGTAGAGGAGATATTGCTACTAAGGTATGTGAAACGGTCTACGAATTGCAGAGGTTTGTCATTTAGTATGGAGATGGCTCTATCACATTTAAAATATATGAACTGTGTTATCTGAGTTCACATAGAGGCCAACGTCTATGTGTAGCCTATCTCGGTTATGTTACAAAGATTCAACATCATTGAATTTTTTAAATTATGTCGTAAATATTCAGCAAAGATTCAATGTCTCCACATGTAACCTACTCTAAGTAATGTAGCATCTGTGAAATCATTGAATTTTTTTTTTAAATTTCAGATATTTCAAAGAAAGAAAGAAACAAAAGAATCTCATATTCAAATTTAAATCAATGAAAATTTTTTTTTATCTCTGCTTTATTGACAATTGGAATCTTCAATCTCAAAGAATTTAAAGTATTTCATCTTTAATACTAAATTACTTATGCTTATATTTCTAAAGACTTTATCATTTCTTTAACCACTGGGAAGGTCCAATGAATGTAAAATGTCTCAACAGGATTTACAGTGATTCTATCCATAATAGAATGTATCTTTGCTTTGAGTGTCACCAAAAATTTATCCTTCACATAAAATGCAGGTATTTTTAAAGACCCAAAATTTCTTTAAAACTCCTTTTTACCATCTGAAATAGATTTTGAAAAAAGATTATCACCCTAAAGTGCATATCATTATCAGATATAATACTTATAATATTAGGATAGTTTACTACATTTATAAATTAAAAAATGCTTAATATAAATAAAAGAACATAAGTAAATCTAAGAACAGCATCTGAGTCACAGAGTACTACTGGCTGTCTATACACACATACCGTAGTCAAGGGCAACCCGAAAGCTCCCTTTTCAATAGCTACAACACCGAGGTGTAGGGGTGGGCGCTACTCCTTTTCCTGGATTGCTCTACTTTACCTTTAAAACATACCTTATAATGCTGAGTGTTAAGCAAGGAAGTATCAAGTACCACTTTATGAGTTTTTGGTATGACTCGACCTGAGATTGAACCCCAGTCCCCCCGGGCCATTGGCGAACACTCTACGACTAAGCCAATGATGTAGTTTTCCAAAAATATTTTCTATTTATTTTAGAATGGTGGCAAACCAGAAGTTTCTCAACTACAGTGTAACCCGGATATAAGAGACCATGATATAAGAGAAACCCGTATATAAGAGAGGGTTTTTTTTGTTTTGTTTTTTAATCTGGTCCCAATTTAGAGCCTGTGTTACCTAAACAACTCTTATATCCGGGTTACACAGTACTTCATGCACAAAAAAAAAAAAAAAAAAAAAAAAAAAAAAAGATTTTTAAATATGCAAAATAAACAGCGAAATGTGATAAGATCAAGAAAGAATTCTTAGTGAATAAGTTATCATTGTAAGAAAAGGAATTGGCAATCCAAGTTCAAACACTAGACGAGACAATTTGTATTTCTCTTCATACTAATGCCCATGAAAAAGGTATGAGTCAATTTATTCTCTCTCTAGTTATTGGTAAATAGTAGGGCATACTGGGTTCTTTAACCTTGGTAAGGCAACTAAGAGGAAAACTGAATTCAAATCAGCTTTACTCTGCTTAAAAATTAACTTTATGTCACATCCTACCCATGACAAAGAAGTTGAATAAATACAAAGGAAAAAGAAAAAATACATATTTGTACCAATGAACACCATAACTAACAACCTTGGTAAAAACCCAACTCATCTCAATAAATATAGTTAAAAAAAAAAAAAAAAAATTCACAACAATCAAAAATATAACCAACAATAGGTTCCACATCTTAAACAGGAATTTACAATAGACAGTAAACAATGCCCCCACCCCCATCCCACAAAAAAAACGCACACACATTGGCAAAACTTCCAGTAACTTGGGGGGGGGAAGAAGAGATATGAACATAACAGGAATTTAAACACACACACACACACACGTATCACTCAAAAGTTCAAGGTATTTGAACAGATTGATTAATCTATTTATCAGTCAAATTACTCATTTGTTTCATATTTCTCTTGAAACCTTTCCAACAGGAAATAACTTTGAGAAAGCCATTTTGTGCTTTATTTTATCAAATTTTCTTGTATATACAGGGTGTTTCAGAAATATTGATATCATTTTGTAATTTAATAACTTGACCAATTCTAATTCAAATGATCACAAATTTTAACTCTAAATCCTCTGTTTAAAACCCGCCCCCCTGGACCTCCATATAGAAATGCACTTCACACGAAAAGATGTTAAAACATTAAGCAGAACATTTTTTTTGAGTTGTTTTTACACATGTTAAGATTTGAGATTATTTGATTTTTTTTTTTTTGGTTTGGTTTTATGGCATATCAACCTTTGTAGGTTATTTAATGCCAAATCCATTTCTATGTAAATAATCAGTTCTATTTCAAACAATTCAGTTCAGCATGAGTACATAGTTTGTCAAAAAACATTTCTATTTCAAACTATTCAGTTTATTCAAGCAGTTATATATAACAATTCAGTTTAATGTAAGTACACGTTCAATGTCAAAAATAGTTCAATTTCAAATAATTCAGTTTAGCATAAGCACGCAGTTTAAATGTAAGTACAGTTTAATTGTCAAAAACATTTCTATTTCAAGCTATTCAGTTTAATCTAACAATTCAGTGTAGCATAACTATGCTGTTAATTCTATTTAACCCATAGATAGGACCCTTATCAGGTGCTAACACTCCGGGCCAGAGTGAACCTGGGAGCAATGGCAATGAAGGGGTACTCCGCATTTCCCAAAGCTCCAGCATTGCTGGAACCTCACCATCAGACTGTTTAGTGTCATATCCAGGACACTCATTTGGAGGGGGGGTCTTACCCCCTCTGCAGAGGTGCAGTCAGTATATTCTACAGCCCCAGCCAACTGGGCAAGAGATATCAACAAGAATTGATCAAGTTATTAGAGTATGAAATGATATCCATTATAAAAAATTTAAAAAATACTATATATTATATATATCTTAAGTTAAAAAAGTTCACATCTATTGGTATAGACAATCTATTATAGAGAAAATTAAAAACAATATCAAATCATACATGATGTGAGTGTTAAGTAACAGCAGAATTTAAACCATAAACATTAAAAAAAAAAAAAAAAAAAAAAAAAAAAAAAAAAAGAAACAAATGAAGTAAATAAATAAGTCCATAGCCAGCCATGTAAATATTAGCTGAATTTTGATCTGAAATTTTCACTGTATAAAGTTATGTGATTAATGAAGCAGCATTGGGTTAAGTAGATTGACAAGGAAGGCAATTATGTTGAAAAATATTTATTGTATGAAAAATGTCTTATGATCAGTGTATGAACTTCTTGAGTAATCTACATAGTGACCAATTTTAAAACAAGTATATCTTTCTCTGCTTTTATCATTTCAAAGATTTAAATACTCTTTCAGACATTACTTTTCATTATTGTCTCTCTCTCTCTCTCATATATATATATATATATATATATATATATATATATATATAAAATCACATTATTTCCTTGACCAGTTGGCTGGGGCTGTATAATATACCAACTGCTTCTCTGCAGAAGGGTAAGACCCCCTTCCCCTACCCAACTAGTGACCTGGATATGACACTAAACAATCTAATGGTGAGATTCCAGTAATGCTGGAGCTTTGGAAAATGCAGAGTACCACTTGATTGCCATCACTCTCAAGTCCACTCTGGTCTGGAGTAGTAGCACCTGTTAGTGTCCTATGGGTCAAATAGAACTAAACTATGCTGGTTGTGATGGGACTGTTTTGACATTTAAGCTGTGTATTTATGCTAAACTGAATCGTTTTAAATGAAACTATTTTTGTATGCTAAACCGAGTTGTTTGAAGTAGAACTGTTTTGACATTTAAGTGAATGTAAGCAATTAACTAAACTTTATTGTTTGAAATAAGTGTTTATATGTATAAAAATGGATTTGGCATTAAATAACCAACAATGACTGATATGCCATAAAACCAAACCATTATTTCCATCAGATTTTTATCTATTCCCTTCATACCATTGTAATATGTTTTGTTTCAAACAGTATGAATGTATAAACTATTATATTTACCTCAAGAAAAACCTGCTTATTTACAAAATGATCAGCAATGTCACAGCTTCATAAACTGTGCACCATTACATACACACACACAAAAAAAAAAGGTATGGCTGTGCAAAGCAGTGATATCACTGTTGCTAATTATACAGAAAAAAAAAACAAACCTCAAGACAGGATTTCTCATACCACTTGGTGCGGAGGATGGGTAGGAGAAAAGAGTGTATGGGAGGGGGGAGATATGTTTCACAGAACCAACCAAGTGCAGACTAATGTTGTTTTTTTTCTATTTTTTTCTCTTCCAACAGGTTGTTGTGCCAACTCATACAGGACAGACAACCAGACTCAAGTCACAAATGGACCAAGGATTAACAAAAAAAATAAAAAACTGTAAATGATATCAGCAAACTTTTTTTTTTCTTTTTTTGCATAGTTAATGTCAGATTCATCTTCTATTCCTATCATCTATAAATACTGACTTTCCAAATATTGTGCTGGAATCATAAAAGCAAAGAAAAACAGAAAGAACCAATATAGGTTGGATTGAGCAAAGTTCTATAATTACACAGCAGAACATATAAAGTCAGAAAGTCTCTGGTTTTGGGGGATTCAGGAGATGGGAGAGGAAAAGGTTAAACGAATAAAATAAAATGTATCTAAAAGCAGCAAATGGCAGAAATGTGGGGAGGGGAAGCTTCTTAAGTAAGAAACAGATAAAAAATACCAATAGATTATATAGTATCAGTTTTATATTACTGCTAGACAAGCCATGGACTCTGACAACCATTAAAATGGTTATGATGAGAAGAGAAAGATTCTAATTAGCATTTCATAAATTTATCAGTTATCAAAAATGAGAGGCTTTGAACTGAGCATTCATTTAGTTTCAAAAGAAAAACAATGCACTGAATATCTATATTGTTAAGCATGCAATCCCCTGATACTCTCGAGAAGAGAAGGCATTATTCGATGACCGGAAGTAAACAAACGGCCATATTGGTTTATGTGTGAGTGTAAGAAGAAGGGTGTAATAAAGGCGTCTCCGTATGCAGAGAGTTAAAGTCTGAGTTCTTTGTTTTTAACATATTTTATAAAAATTCTTATGTGTGTGTCTAATGCAACTTAGCAAAAATAGCACAAATTTTTATGAGAACAATACATTTAAAATGCACTTTCCCCCCAAAAAATCCTCTGAATTCTCTATAACAGTGATTATTGCTAGTTTAGTACATACATTGTCAAATGAGAAGGATTAATTGATTGATTTTAACAGCATGTAAACTTGTTTAGGGTTATTTTATGCCTAGAGGTTAGGGATTTACATTCATTATACATGTATATTTACATTTTTTGTGCAGTTGTTTAAAAAAATTTCTGCACACAGTTACCTGATATTAAGTATTCTTATCCAATACAAATAATTTGCACACAATTATGTTTTCAAGTCACCAATGATAATCCTTAATAAACTAAGCTTCAAGTAACTATTCTTAATATAAATAATTTGCAGTTATATGGTATCAAGTATTCCTATCAAATACAAATCATTTTTAAACAGATTTATTTGACTTATAAGACCCTAAAAAGGTTCTACCACTCTGGGTCAGTGGACCTGTGAGTAATGGGAGTAAATGAGCACTCCACAGTCACCAGAACTGTTACCTATCCATCATATACAGTTTAGTGTCATGCCTAAACACTCCTTTTGAAGGAGCATCTCATCTACTTTTTTTTGTATTCTAAGCCTTCCCAACAGGGCAGCAAATGAAAAGGAAGAATATTGGTGAGAAAACTGGGATGGAATTACTTGCCCGTTTAGAAAATCAGCATTAGAAATCCTGATTTAAAACATCAATCTTAGTGTCCAACCTGATGCACTCCACTCAATCAGAAATATAGAATTTCTATCACAAAGCACAAGACTAGCAGTTTTGATTCAAAAATTTTTTGGTTTTAATTTTTTTATTATCATACATACATACATAATAAATTGCTTTTTTGACTATTCTCAAAAAGATTTAAAGAGCTCAAAGAATTTAACATTCACAAAACACATTGAGATCAAAATGTAATCTGCTTGGGAAGCTTAAGAAAATAGATGGAAGAACAAGTATTAGAGAGACAAAGAAGAATCATAAAAGAAGCAAATTTTGCTGAAAACACATGAAAGGATGTAGTGGAAGGCCATGATCACCCATGTCCTGAAGAGACCTGGCACACTGAGAAAAACAAAAAAACAAAAAAAAAAAACGTTTTAAGAATTATCAATGTACAACTAGAAACCTTCTGTTTTTCTTTCCCTGTGCACGTGCCTGGGCAAACATATAGAAGCATAGGAGCAAGAGTGGTGAATGTATATGTGTTGATAGAAGAATAACTTGTTTATTCCAATAGTGGGCGAACACAAGAGCAAAGATAAAAGGCCACAAGGGATTGGCTTATTAAGAGAAAAAAAAAAAGATTGAAAAAAAAAAAAAAAAAAAAAAGTTGTGTGATAAGGTGGGTACCATTAGATGGTACCAATTTGAAGAGTTGCAACCTTTTCTTTATTTATACAATTAAAACAGATAAGCTTTATCAATTAAAAACAAAACAAAAAAAAAACCCCAGAAAATTCAGATCAACTATAATTAGTCCACAAAAGCAGACCCAGATACAATCCAAATGTCATGTCCAGAAAACAAGTTTTAATAGTACAATATGCCTCCCCTGCCTCCAAAGTTTCAGTTCCCCATTGTTAACCCCAAAAATAAATAATTTATAACTTTTACTCAACAGTCCCAAAATTCAAGATTAATCATGCAGGTAATTTAGATATGTAAAAAAATAAGCCATAAAATGCTTCCTTTACCTGAAAAATTCATTTTTTAATTTAATAAGAAAATAAAACTCTTACTGGGGGGGGGCAAGATCTACAGTAAGAATGAATCTATCAGTTATTAATTTTTTTTCAGTTAATTGTTCAGTTTTATTATTGTTGTTGTGTAAGTTTAAGGAAAAGTCTTTGTCTATTCTAGTCTTCTCTTTCCTTCTCTACTACAATCCACTGGACTTTCTCAGGGAATGACAAAAGTTCTCCTGACAATAGAAAAAAAATTCACTCTGGAGACAAACTGCCCTGGATGAACCGTTATAATTAATAGGGCTGATAGATTTTTTTTTTTTATTACTCATAACCTAGAGGTTCTGAGTTCAATCCCTGTGCTAGACAATGCATTTCATTTTACTTTCTCTTCAACCACATGTTCTTAACCTCATTGTATTTAATTTATGAACAAATAACTTATATAGAGAATTTAGAGGATTGAAAACAAAAAAATACCATTTTAAATGTATTCTCACAAAAATCGGTGCCATTTTTGCTAAATTGCATTACACACACACACACCCAAAGGTGGCTTTGGCATTAACTGTTTAGGGTAAGTAAAGAAAAAATTCAGTGTCCTGACTATGGTTTTCAAGCACTACTGGAGATCTCGAAACATGTCCCTCGTGAATAAAGTTACAACTGGATTTGAATTTCTAAGAAAGCATTATCAATTAATTTTTATTAGTATTTCTTTCATGTTATTTCAGTCACTTTTACACCTAGGAGTAAATTGACTAAATTTCTTTGATAAAACAATTTAAAATCATTATTATTTTTTTCTTTTTAAAACTAGTATTTACTCAAAAATATTTTATAATTTGCTTGAAGCACTGCACAAATTACTTCATTTTATTGTATTTATTTAGAGGGCTGTTTCAATGCAAAATAATTATTCGGATCTAATTAATTTCAAAGTAAAAACTTCAGAGACGTTTTTTTAAATGAACTCAGTGTTGTAGGTTCAATTTTTTTTTTTTCATATCTAAAAAAATAAATTTGAACATACAACACCAAATTCATTTAAAAAAAAGTCACTGATGAAGTTTTAATTAGACCCGAATAATTATTTTGCATTGTAATAGACCTCTAAATAAATACAATACAATAATATTTACTTTTTTTTTTTTAAAATTGATATTTTTTTATAGTATTTTTGTTGCTTTTTTTTTTTTTATAAAACTCCCAGATCACTATTAGAAGAGTTAAAAAATGCAAATGATTAAAAATAAAGAATCCTCCTCTAGCAAGATTTCAATTTGTATCATTTATCATCAGGAACCAGTCTTTCTGGGAAGTTCTGTTTTATGACTTACAAGATGAAGGTGAATTGGTACTCAAGAAAAAGAATATATAGCTGTATAAAAGAAACACAGGCTCCCAATAACATTGGTAAGGCATATCAGTTTTACAGAAGGAAAATCCTTAATTCAAACTGGCTGTACTCTGCTTAAAAATTGATTATAGTTCTATACTGCTTGTGGTGGAGGGGTTTGCTAAATACAGACATAAAACATTTCATTTTACGAACAATGTCAAACCATTTCTATTATTCTCACTACAATTTGACAACTACAAAAATCAACACTGGGATGCGACATCATAGTAAGCAAGTTGGGACTCCAGTCACGTTATTACATTAACTTTCATACCATGGGAAAGGTATGAATTGCCTTATACCTGCCCTCATCTATGGATCAAATAGTACCACTACTGTTCTTCTACAAGGATGGCTTTGGTATTAAATAATAATAATAATAATGATATGCTATTAAACAAAGAAACAAAATTAAACCAATCAAGTCATGAAATCTTCAGATTATTTGATTGATAGAAAACCAGATTTTTTTATAAGATTCTAAAGGGTTCTATTCTAAGCTGTTAATCTTTTATAAAATGATGTTTTTAAAGAAAGAAAAATGAAAAACTGAATATTCTTAATAATATTGATATTAAATACACAGGTTCTTTTGTTGTAAAAGGTATTAGTGTATCTCATCTATTATGAAGACATAATTTTGTATGTTCACAAGAAAATAAAAAAGGGAAAAAAAAAAAAAAAAAACACAAGGTGTCATTCAAAGAAATATTCATTTGAGTTTTGTTTAACGGCATATTAACCTCTGTGGGTCATTTAATGCCAAGAAAGGTTAGGTTGGTTTTGTCTTCTACGCGAGTTTTAGGGCATGGTTTTTTTTTTATAGTTCTTGATTCTATTTGGCCAGATATTGGTGAAAAGGTTGATTTTGTCAGATTTCAGTGAAAGGGTGAAGTTTTTTGAAAGCCAAAAATACTCATTTACAAAATACAAAGACGTTGATATCTATATAAGAGGAGAGAAAAATAAAGAATGTGCCCCGTGTGTAAGCTACTCTTCTATGCACTGGCCAAGTCCAAAAAAAAAAGTTTACGTAACTAAGAGCAGCTCAACACTGCTGTTCTGTACAACAAAACTCAAACTATCTCAGTAATATATTTGGGGTTCATATGAAAAAAGATTTGAAACCATTGTTCAATCCGGTACTTAGATGAGAAATGCAAAAAAGAAGGAAAAAGCTCTTTATTTTATTGGTCAATCTCAAGTAAACTAACATCCTTTTTATGATCTAAACAGAGTGACTTGAATTGTCCTACATAAAAAGATGATGTCAAAAACAAAATGAAAAGCTTCATTCTATGAATAGATAATAATGGCAAGTAAATAAAGTTATAATACTTGTCGTGCAACAATTTCTAAATAACCTGTGTACGAATTGTCCCAGTTTACAGCTTAGCATCAAATGACAAGCCATTTACTAAAGGAAATATTTTAGACATTATCACCAAATATGTCAGCACCATTTTATACATTCAAGCCCTACATGATAACCCTTAAAACATTAAACATTCTCCTCCACCTCAACACTTGATTCTTAATTGAGAACAAAAGCAGAGATTTCAAAAGTTCCCACATTAGAAACCAGATAATATTCTTTAATCATTCAAATAAGGACATTTTAAGTTTTAGCATAAACTATGTTTAATAAGAACATAAATGATTTCCCTCTTTCCCCCTCCTGCAAACAAAAAAAAAAAAAACACCAACATTTATAATTAAAGACATTGGCATGATGGTTAGAGTGTTCGCCAATGACCCAGGAGACTGAGGTTCAATCACAGATCAAGTCATACCAAAGACTAAAAAAAAAATGGTACTTGATGCCTCCTTGCTTAACACTCAGTATTATAAGGTACGGATCAAGGGTAAAGTGGAGCAATCCAGGGAAAGGAGTAGCACCCTCCCCTACACCTTACGGTTGCCAACTTTACTTTACTACTTACTAAAGACAAATATCTAAAAACTATTTTTATGATAAATATCTAGTATATTAAATTACTGTAATCCATTTCTTTTATTTTGTTATGCATAAGTAAACCATCAACTAATTAGAAAGCAGACCTCTGATAAAATAAAATGGGAAATCTTCCCAAGTTGTAGCCATATCAGCCGGAGAAAAAGCGAGATGGGAACCACACAAGGATGCTGCATGCTTTTATGAACAGAACCTGGAAGTAACACCCTAAAAAAAGAAAAAAAAGAAAGAAAGAAAAAAGAGCAGTTTTACAGCCATTTACCTCCCATCTTGTGAGCCAACCAAGAAAAACTAGCAAGACATGCCAGGCACTGCTGAAGAAAGACAAACTCATAAGTAATGTTCTTCTACGGACTACTACGCATGGACACACCAGTGTTGACCAACCAGCACCAACTTACATTCATCAGCTCTGTGCAGATACCGAGTTCCATCTAGAGGACTTAACAAGTGGGATTGCAACAGAAATTCAAAAGAATCTGTGGTGTCAGTACACTTTGATGATTGCAAACCAAAATGTTGATTGACATTTGAAGAATTTATGCTGCAACAGTCTCAAAGTGACTACATATGCACAAAATAAATGCAGCTATCTAGAGAAGATAATGAACAGGTTTCATTACCTTCTTTCTTTAAAAAAAAAAAAAAAAAAAAAAAAAGGTGTGCATTTAAGAGCTTCATTATTTCCTCATTGTATACATCATATTTCTAAGAGTTTGGGAGTTTTGAATACACTAAGTGACACGTAATTTTATTGTCTAAAAGGTTGCTCACAAAAAGATCTATTGCCTGGTTAAAGCAGCAATGACAAATTGAATATTCACATATTTGGTTCACCAATAAGCATCAGTGAATCAAATAAAGATGGCCCAGACAGCCAGGGCTGGAGAATACACCAACTGCATCTCTAAAGAGGAGTAAGATACTACCCAACAAGCAGCCAAGATATGACACTAAAAACATCTGATGGTGAGGCTCCAGTCCTGAAGCTTTGGGGGAATTACTCCTTCATTGCTATTGCTCCCAGGTCCACTCCGGTTGGTTGGTTGGGTTTTATGGCATATCAACCTTTGTAAGTTATTTAATGCCAAATCCATTTTTATACAAATAAACAGTTCTATTTCAAACAATTCCGTTTAGTATGAATACAGTTTAGTTGTCAAAAATATTTTTATTTCAGCTATTCACTTTAGTCAAACAATTCTAATTCTAGCAATTCAATTTAGTATCAGTATAATTTTTGTTTACACACAGTTGAATGTCAAAACAGTTCTATTTCAAACAATTCACTTTAGCATGGGTACAGTTTTAATGTTAAAAAATCTATTTCAAACAATTCAGTTTAGAATACAAAAACAGTTCATTTCAAACAATTCAGCCCAGCACATTGGTTTGTTGAGTTTTATGGCATATCAACCTTTGTTGGTTATTTCATGCCAAACCAATTTTTATACATGTAAAGTTTAGCATGAATATGCAGTTTAAATGTAATACTGTTTAATCGGCAAAAACATTTCTATTTCAAGCTATTCAGTTTAGTCAAATAGATCTAATTTAAACAATTCAGTTCAGCATGAGTACGCAGTTTAGTTCTATTTAACCCATAGATAGGACCCTATCAGGTGCTACCACTTGAGGCTCAAAGTGGACCTGGGAGCAATGGCAATGAAAAGGTGCTCTGCATTCCCCAAAGCTCCAGCATCACTGGAACCTCATCATCAGATTGTTTAGTGTCATATCCAGGACACTGGTTGGGGGGAGGGGGTTTAACCCCCTGCTGAGGTGTAGTCAGAGTATTTTACAGCCCCAGCCAATTGAGGAAAGGTCCACTCTGACCCAAAAAGGTAACACCTGATAGGGTCCTATCTATGGCTCAAATAGAACTGTTTGACATTCAAACTAAGTGCAAACAAAAGACTTATGTTAAATCAAATTGTTAGAAATAGAACTGCTTGACCATTTAACTGTGTGTAAACAAATAACTGTCTACGTAACAATACTTGATACCATTTAACCGTATGCTAATAAATGAGTGTTGAATAGAATTATTAGCGTTGATTAGCAATACTTAAAACTCTTAAACTCTGTGCTTAAAGTGAATAGTTACTCTTACATGGCAATGCCTGAAACCATTTAACTATGTGCAAATAAAACTATTTATGTTAGATAGCAATATCTGAAATCCTTTAAGTGAGTGCAAACAACTGATTGATACTAAATAAAACTATTCATGTGAGAATATTTAGAACCATTTAACTGTGTGCAAACAATAGTAATACTTGTTTGCAAACAAATTAGCTCTGACTCATTTAGAAATAAAATTACCTACAAACTATTGGCTTACAAATTATATGTCTAATCATTCAACTGTATGCAGACAAATGAGCTTTGGCTCGTTTAACAATGTTATCAAGAAACTATGTGTTTAGAAATCATATATATATATATATATATATATATATATATATAAATAAAAAGAGTTTGATATGCCACAAAACCAAACAAGGAGAGGAAATCATAAATATATGCCTACTGGTAAAGCCTTTGTAACCTTCACGGAGAGACAAGAATACAGAATACTAATTTAAGCTTAGTAAATATCAATATAAAAATGAGAACTTTGAGCCCAAAAAGAACAAAATCTTAAATGCAGATGGTCAAGACAAGTAGATTCGGAAGACCGTTAAACCCAAATAGTGGGAAAAAGATTGTGTTATGCCATAGTAATCTACACTAAATATGGTAATGTTAGACTACATAAAAAAGAGCTAAGATCTCAAATGCTGATTTTCAAGGCAGGTAAACTTGGTCCTGTTAGAAGACTGAATTGCACCAATCTTTCAACTCCAACTTGTCTTTGTGTTGAATTCAACTCGGCTTAAATAAAAAGTTTTAATAAAAATATTGACAAGCAAAACTCTTAAGTTGATTTGACATGTACATGAGTGTATGTATGTTATTTTTAATGGTATATCAACTCTCGGGTTATCTAATATCAAATCCATCTTTTTTTTTTTTTTTTTTTTTAAGAAGGACAGTAGTAGTACTATTTAACCCATAGATGGGAGGATAAGGGGGTTCATACCTTTCCGAAGGATAGTTGTTCCAAAGTTAATGTAATAGTACGACAGGAGTTTGAACTCACTATGATTCCGCAGTCCAGCACTTAAACCATTACACCACAAGGATACCCACTGAATTGATGTGCTACAATATATAGACACACACGTTCACTATATGATCCTACATACAGACACACATACAATTATATATAAGCATTTCATAGGTCTGGCCACACTGAAGAGTTGTGATACGAAACAGCGTTTGTGAATGACAATATATATGCTCCCCACACCATGGGTTGACCATTTTAGTGGGAAAATTTGTCAGCTGCCACATGTTGCATATTGACCCTTGACATAGCCATCAATCAGAAATATACCTGAGTAAATAAGTGGAAGAAGATCACGTGATTTAATCGCAAGTTTGTGGGCATTATGAAATAATATATGCAGATGCCTGAGGCAATTGGAGTTGGGGTCAGTGAGGGTCAGTTGAGTCAGAGCCAGTTTGCAGTCAGTGAGAGCGCTCCACTGAGGGCTGCTGTCCTCACCAGCCTCCAGTTGAGCAACCCCAGCCAAGAAGCAGAAGTGCTAAGTGGGGTCTTGAAGATAACAGCATGCTATGGTCAAGAGAAGGAAGTTGTTATTGGTCAATATAGTAATCTGTCTTAGTCTGTCCTTGTCTTCCTCACACACCACAGAAGCTTCAACCTCACTCGAGAATTAAGTGTGAGAGTTATATTCTTATAAAGAGAGTTATGGTCATTCTTTATCCATGTACATCCCTCATTATGGCTATACAACACAACATACACTGAAATTCAATAGCTCTTTGCAAGAATTGAGTACTTCAGATAGCCAATAACATACACATAGAAAGATATATGTAAAAAAGTCCTTCACTTATGCTGAGAATGATGATGGCTGTGGGGTATGATATCTGACTGACAAAGTCAGTCAGGTTTCAATCCCAGCTGGAAGTATCTCACAGGTCTAGCCACACTGAAAAATTGCGATACAATGAAATATATATATATATATATATATATATATATATATATATATATATATATACACTGTGTGTGTGTGTGTGTGTGCGTACACACACTTTCAACTATAAAATAGAATGATAAAGAACTATAAAAAAAAACTAAGTTTCACGATACCTATCCTGATATTAGCTCACCTGAGCAGCATAAAAAGCAAAGTGGACAGTTTTATCCTTTTTGTATTATTATTCTGTAATCACAGCTATATGGATGCACTACTTGGACGCTAACAAAACGGCTGGAGAAAAAGCTAGACGGCAATTACACAAGAATGCTGCGAGCAATCTTGAACAAGTCCTGGAGGCAACACCCCACAAAGCACCAACTATACAGCCACCTACCTCCCATCACAAAAACTATCCAAGTTAGACGAACCAGACATGCAGGACACTGCTGGAGAAGTGGGGACGAGCTCATAAGTGATGTACTCCTATGGACCCCCCACATATGGGCAAGCAAAAGCAGGACGACCAGCTCGAACATACACACAGCAGCTCTGTAAGGATATGGGATGTAGCCCTGAAGAGCTGCCAGAGGCGATGAACAATAGGGAGAAGGGGCAAGAGAGGGTCAGGGATATCCGTATTGGCAACACGACATGATGATGATGATGATGATAGAATACTGTCAAGATCTTACCGATTAAAGAGGTTTTTAGCATTAACTTTAATAAGTGTGTGTGTGTGTGTGTGTGTGTGTGTGTGTGTGTGTGTGTGTGTGTGTGTGTGTGTGTGTGTGTGTGTGTGTACACAGATTCAATGATTAATCTGTATGCCAACTATTGCTCTACAGCAGGCATCTGTATACACATATACAATTACAGAGAATTAAAAAAAAAACCTGATAGAATTAGCACACACACTATGCTTACATAAGCAAATTGAGCATTGACATTAACAACTTGTAAAAGCCATTGTTAGAAAACAAGTGATAAATTTCAGGTTCCAAAATCCAAAAAATAAGAGTGTTTGCAAAGTTTAACTGGCTCAGTGAAAGGTTACAGGTTTAGTAGAGAGAAGGCAAAAGAAGACAATCCCTAGAAAACACAGGTGAATCCCCTGGAGGGGCATCTGCTTCCTCTTTCCTCAAAACAAAATTTGATATTCCAGAAGAGACAGCCTAAGAAAGCTGGAAGGTATGCATGAAAAACATGATAAAGACCAGCAAAAACAAAGAAATTAATCTGAACTAACAATAGAAGTCACAAACTTTTGCAATGGATTCAATCTCAATCATTCTTAATGATCATTTCAAATTATAAAAAAAACAAAAACAAAAAAAAACAAACGAGTTCAATCCTTTCAATGGGCTTCACAAATACAGCCTTATGTCTCGTTTAGTATAGTCCAAGTAAATAAAAACTGATAAGTACTTTTATCAACATTAGATGAATGAAAGGCTTGACCCAGTAGAACTAGTTTTGAACTTGGTACTGTATAGAATAAAATGCTTGCCTTTATCAAATGAGCAATTATCCAACTTTAAAATGTACAGATATGGCATAAACAGACATCATAATCCTGTCATCGAGTATAATAAAAAAAAAAAAAAAAAATCACAATTCTTGTAAGACCAGTTAAGAACTTAAAGAGAACAAGAAAAACCAGAGTCAAAGGTAAAACAAGGTGAGAGAGAGAGATGGCAGGGGAAGAAGACTGGCCAACCCTAAAATCTTGAAAATTACCAAATTAGGCCATTCCACCTTCTTCATGAAAGGGAAAATATTTAACTAAGAAATCAGATTTCAAATACTGTTGAAGAAATTGAGTCCTCAAGAAAAATGTATTTTGTCACCAAAGCTTAAAATAAAAAATACAATTACAATACTGGTAATCTGTATTACATACATACATACATGCATGCATGACACATCCCATATACACCATTGCAACTAAGTTTGAACTTAACTGACTGCCTGATTGCCGAGACTTGATACAATACATAATCATAATTATTTACTTTTTGTACATTATCTTGGTCTAGTTAAGGTTATCAAGTTAGTCACACAAGTCATTGAGCCCAGTCAGATGAGGCTGCAGAATACACCAACTATATCTCTGCAGAAGGGTAAGACCCCACCCAACAAGTGTCCAGGTTATGACATTAAACAATCTGATGGTGGGGCTTAAGTAATGCTGGAGCTTTGATGAATGCAGAGTACCACTTCATTGCTATGACTGATCCAGAGTGGTAGCACCTGAAAGGATCCTATCTATAGGTCAAATAGAACTGTTTGATATTAAAATTGAGTGCAAACAAATGCCTTATGCTAAATTGAATTGCTTGAAATAGAACTGTTCAATCATTTAACTGTGTATAAACAAATGACTGAGGTTTAATTGAATTGTTAGTGATACATAGCAATACTTAGAACCATTTAACTTTGTTGACTTATACTAAAATGAATTGTTAGAAATAGAACTGTTTGATCATTTAACTATATGTATCTACAAAATATGCTTACAGACCATATATATTTAACATATATGTAAAAACAGGATTTGGCATTAAATAACAAATATGCCATCAACCAAACCAAAATATAAGTCATTATAAAGTAAGTAAAGTTAGCGACCATAGTCGAGGGTGACCCGAAGGCTCCCTTTTCGATAGCTACTACACCAAGGTGTAGGGGAGGGCGCTACTCCATTCCCAGGATTGCTCCACTTTACCCTTGAACCGTACCTTATAATGCTGAGTGTTAAGCAAGGTGGTATCAAGTACCATTTTTAAAGTCTTTGGTATGACTCGACCTGGGATTGAACCCAGGTCTCCTGGGCCATTGGCGAACACTCTAACCGCTGGGCCAATGTCCCGGTATTTAAGTCATTATAGAGAGTCACCCCCCCCCCCGTCATGGCTTTATACTCTCTAATACTTAGCAAATGTTCTATCTCTTTACAAATGGCAGAAAGAAGCACTTTTGACAAATGATTTTTTTTCTAACCAACAATTAAGACAACAGCAACAAAGATTCTGTCGAAAAAGTCATTTTGGGCTTTAATTAAAGTTTATCTTATTAAAAGTAATCTTATTAACCACTTGGGAGCAGCTGGCGAGATATCTTACTTGAAATGTCTGTTTTGTCTCTTGTTACTCACATGATGAATCCATTATTCATAAGTTGGGGATTGTGATAGAAGCAGTGAAAACAATGATTGTCCTGGAGCAACTGATGAGATATCACATGAAAGATAACTTTTTCTAGGTCCTATTTATTCAAGTAATAAATAACATAGTGATTCATAATCAGAGGTAGAAAACAGTGAAAGAAAGGATTGTCTAAGGAGTGTCTAATTAGATATCACATGAAATTTCTTTTGTCCTGGGTTTTCTTACTTTGGCAAGTGGATCAGGTAGCTAATAAAGATAATTCATACAAAGTGACGAAGATGGTAAAGGCAATGATTGTCCTGTTTTCAGCTTATTAGATATTTCATTAGATATATGACATTATATATGCCTACGTCAACCCTAAGTGGTTAAGGAGCATGAGGTTCTTAGCAATTTCATTTTTAATCATTTTTAACAGTAAGTAAAGTTGGCAACTGTAGTCAAGGGTGACCCGAAGGCTCCCCTTTCAATAGCTACTACACCAAGGTGTAGTGAAGGGTGCTAGTCCTTTCCTTAGATTGGTTCACTTTACCCTTGATCCTTACCTTATAATGCTGAGTGTTAAGGCAGCATCAAGTACCATTTTTTGAGTCTTTGGTATGACTTGACCTGGGATTAAACCCCGGTCTCCTGGAACAGTGGCAAACTCTCTACTCATTAGGCCAAAGTCAACAAAAATCATAATTCTGATGGAATGTTTCTTTGGTATAAGCCATAAACAATTTCCTGTTGGAAATATACAGCAATTTGACATTATATTCTGGAAAAAATAAATCTTCATATCATTATAAAATGACAAATCTGTGACAGCCATTTTAGATTTGAAGTTTTGCTTATAGGAAGCATCCATCTTGTGACTGTAAATACTGAAAACTGAGTATTGACTTGGGACATTGACCAACCATTTGTGAGTTTGCAAAGTTTATTTTCTGTATTGCTATTCAATAAGTCAAAACTTTCAAAACCAACACACAAAAATCAATCTACTCTATTCTTTTGGTGAGAGGGGTAAGAAAAATGCTGACTATATCTCCTATTGGGTGGTGATACACCTCAAAAAGAGTCTTGTTATGACACTACTGCCTGAAAGGGTTCTATCTATGGATCAAATAGATTTGTTTAAAAATTATTTGTATTCAATAAGACCATGCGCATAACCCCCCCTTGAGAAACAGCTACACAAAAATAACGTAAATATGTTATTACTAACAATTAGCCATAAAATAACCCAAAACAAGTTGTCACAGCATTAAAATCATTCAAACTACTATAATCCTTGATATGATAAACTAATTAGGGAGAGATTATAGTTGTTAAAGCAAAAGAGTTAGTTATATATGATGGTTGCATCTTATTTGATAATCACAGCATTTTCACAATTAACATCTTAGTTTCAAGGCCCCTCTCCAGGAAGCAGCACCTTCTCACACTATTAAGCCTGGGTTTATCACCCCCAGTGCCTAAGGTATCCTTGAATGGAGATACCAACGAAATCCAATTAATTTAAAATAGTTCTACTGAAGGATTACATTCTACAGGCCACCCTACATTAAACTGACCTTGTCTCCTGTTCTGACCACATGGGGAATTGGATAAAAAGCTCCTTCATACAAGTATAACATTTTCCTACAAACGTTTCCTCTCATAGCTATAATAATGCTTCAAACCAGAAACTTTTTCTCTTTGATCTTTCTCACCTTTGCTAACTAATACATTTTACCAGTTACATTGTTGCTATGACATTTGTCCCTTACACAATTAACTGACATTAGTTTTAGTTACATTCATAAGCAAATTCAAATATATGGCCTTACTAATATTTTACAAATCAGATTTAAAGGGAATCAAGTTCAATTCATTATATATATATATATATATATATATACACACACACATACACACACACACCATATCACTCAATAAGTCCCAGGCCTAACTAATAAAACAATTTTTAGGCAAAATTCGACTTTATTCGTCAATGTAGGTGAAAAAACTGATTCCAACATTCCTCTAACAATTAGATGCCTTTTTTGTAGAAAGATTTGTCTTTGGCCTCAAACTACTCCTCAGTTTCTAATATCACTTCATCATT
This sequence comes from Sepioteuthis lessoniana, assembly GCA_963585895.1. NCBI lineage: Eukaryota > Metazoa > Mollusca > Cephalopoda > Myopsida > Loliginidae > Sepioteuthis > Sepioteuthis lessoniana. The sequence continues at coordinate 92,038,660 of OY757919.1, read as the reverse complement.
GGAGCTAAATCTCTTTCCCTGGAGCATTCTTTTGAGGTCTGCAAACAGTCAATAGTCACTGGGAGCTAGATCTGGAGAATAAGGTGGGTGCAGAAGCAGTTTGAAGTACAATTCATATACTTTTGCCATCGTTGCGATCGACTTGTGACATGGTGCATTGTCTTGGGGAAAGAGCACTTTTTTTCTTCATTTGTGCCATTTTTTTTAATGATTTCTGCCTTCAAACACACCAATAATGCTATATAATATTCACTATTGATGGTTCTTCCTTTCTCAAAGTAACCGATGGACAAAATACCTTGTGCATCCCAAAATATGGAGGCCAAAACCTCACCAGCTGATGTTTGCATCTGGTCATTTTGGACGACTTCCACCTGCTGCTATCCACTCAGTTGACTGCTGATTTGACTCCAGAGTGAAGTGGTGGATCCATGTTTCATCCATTGTCATATATTTACACAAAACCTTCTTTTTGTTGAATTGAAACAGTTGCAAACAACACTCTGAATCATTGATGCGTTGTTGATTTTGATCAACTGTGAGCAAACACACCACCAACTTTGAACACAGCTTTCTCATTGACAAATGTTCATGCAAAATGGTAAATACACTGCCTCATGATATCTTCAACTCCTTTGTTATCTCTCACAATTTCAATTTACAATCAGCCAAAATGAGTTTCTGGAGGTTTTTGGTGTTTTCCGGGACAACTGCTGAAATTGGGCAACCTGAGTGTTCAGCATCATTTGTTTCTGTACGACCATGTTTAAAGTTAGCATACCACCTCTTAACCATTGTTTCCGACGGAGCAGAGTCCAAATAACACTTATCAAGTCATTGCTTTACTTGAACAGTATTTTTTTCCACATCAGAAAGCAATGCTTTATCAACACACAAAATTCAGATTTTTCCATTGTTTTGAAAATTTGCAACAATAGCTTCACTTAAATAACTGTAATTTGTAAACCTTAGTATGGCAACCAGTCTAGGAGAATGAAAACCGATTTCAAACTAGACTTGGAAAGGGACTGAGTAGCACTGTCATAACCAAACCAAGTTACAGGAAAAGTCTGAAAAGTATTATCCTCAGCAGGGTAACTTCTGTCCCTTACCCTGTAAACTGACATTAGATTAAATTTTATTCATAAACAGATAATCAAATATACTACTTCTACTTTACAGGTCAAATTTAAATGCCATCTAGGTCAATTTGTTTTATACTGAGATCATATAAACAGTACTGACCTCAGTTGTTTCTTACAGCTGTAACCATACACGTGCACTGCAGAATTCTTTCATGTCAATGTATTCCATATGTGTTGGCATGTGAGTGTTTGATAAAGAAAGAAAGATCATCATGGTCTTTCGTATTCATCACCTTCATTCGATAAATCCAAAGTCAGTTTGGATGAATCCACAAATTGGTCAAAGCTAAAAGTGGTTATACTGAGCTTCATTATATGTTAACATGATTTACTAAGACATTTAGTAGATATCTAATGTAAATCATGTTAGTGTATATGGTGGAAGTACAGGACACCTAGTGAGAATCAAACTTACAAACAATGGTTTCCTAATCTAGCATGCTGGAAATTACACAATATGAGATGCCCAAAAATTTTTTGAAATATATTAAAAATAAGCAAAGCTGGAACTATGGGGCACCCAGTGAGAATCGAATACTAACAGTGGTTAGCTAATCACCACATAAGATACCTTTATAAAAAATAAAATAAAACTAAGCATAGCTAAAGTTTAACTCAAGGCCACAACAACAGAACATCTAGTGATAATCGAATTCACTGTTTGGTAGCAATGAATCTGCGAAGCTAGCTTGTTAACTATTACACCATGGCAGATACCTAACATAATTTACAGTAACATAATTCAAGCATATGTAAAATAAATCTTAAAAATACACATATACACTTGATACTTATCTTTTCATTTGTGTGTCGGGGAGGATAAAGAAGGTTATTGCAGGTGTCTGCTTTTTGTAAGACAGAAACTGGTACACAATTGGATTAAAACTGAATAAACACAAAGAGAAAGAAAGAAAAACTTTCTTCTTTATTGGGGTGAGGACTGGCATTTTTGAGAGATAAAAATTGTGTTGAGGTAGTAACCTTAAAAGTGTGTATAGTCACCCACTTAGCTTTCTAGAAAAGCTGTGTGCTTACTGGGTGGGGTGGGTGGGAGTTAGAAACTTGATAGTTACCTTCTTCAAATGGGCTGGTACAAGATCTTGGATTGAGATGCCGGGGGGGGGGTCGAATGCAAATGGAAAAAACAAGCTTTTTAAATAGTTAACTTGTTGTCTCCAGTCCCACATCTTCAAGAAATGTTTAACCATAAAACATCTGTCAAAAACAAACTAAAAAATGAACAAAAAATCTCTTTAGCTATCACTCCACCTAGGTTGGTGGGTTCATCGGAACTTTTCCCAAGGAAATCTCACAAACATACACAACGGAAACGAAGTGATATCAGAAGTTCACTTCAGATCGTATCAACTTGTTTAATCACTTGGAAATAAAAAATAGAAATAAAAAATTTAAAAACTGAGCTCTAAAAGTAGTTTGGTTTTATGCCATATCAACCATAGGTTTATTTAGTGCCAAATCCTTTTTATACATATGTATTAAATATATGATTTCTAAACACATTTTGTAGATGGCATTCTTAAGCAAGCCTGAACTCTTTTTGCACACAGTTAAATGATTTCAAGTAATGCTATACAACAGTTACAATTTAACATCAGTCATTTGTTTGCGCACAGTTTGTTCTATTTGAAACATAGATAGGACCCTATTGGGTGCTACCACTCTAGGTCAGAGTAGACCTGGAAACAATGGCAATGAAGGGGTACTCCACATTCCCTAAATCTCCAAAGATGGAGCCTCGCCTTCAGATGGTTTTAGGTCATATTCAAAGACACTTGTCAGCAGGAGTTTTTACCCCCTTGGCAGTGATGCAGTCGGTGTATTCTATAGCCCCAGCCAACAAGGCTGTCTAAAAGTGTATTACATACTTTTGTGAATTGTTAACAACCCTCTCCTCTCTCATATATAATTTTTGGTAACTTTATAATTCAACTATTAAAATTAAGATGCAAACTTTTAAAAGAAAAATATGACATTTTCAAAAATTCAGTCAGATTTTGATTATCATCAAAAGTCTTTTTCTCCCCCGTGACCAAGCTTGAAATATTGAAAAAATGATTATTTTCATCTAGAAATACAAAAACTCATCAAAAATTATATTTTATGAAACATTTTGTTTTTACTACTCTGCAATGAGGCTTACAATATGGGGTAAGACTCCTTAAAAAAAAGGAGTCTTGGAAATTAAATTGTATTTGATGTACTCTACATTCTCCAAGCTCTGGAGAATGTAGAGTACAGCTTCATTGATATTATTCCCAAGTCCACTCTGACCTGGAATCTTAGTACTTGTCCTATTTATCGCTCAAATAGATCTGTTTAAAAATTATTAGCATTGAATAAAAATACATTGTAGGACAACATGATAAAGTAGGAGTTACTTTTAAAGCCAGTTCTTTAAAAGAGCAGTATGAAAAGGCATGTTTAGTGTAACTTATCGTCATAAGAAATAGAATTGGTGTTCAGAGTTCAAATCCTGCATGAGACTGTGTTATACTTCACGTCAATGCCTTTAGGAAAGGCATGAATCCATCTAATCTCTCTCAGTTATGGATAAATAGTAGGCCAGACTGGGTTCTTTAACCTTGGTAAGGTAACCAGTCTTTAAAAGGGAAAACTGAATTCAAACAAGTTGTGCTTAAAAACTGACTGTCATTTCCTGCTCAAGGAAGAGAGATTGGATGAATGCATATATGAGCAGTATATATGCTTTTTATTCATTGCTAGGAAAATACATAACCTATGGTAATAACTATACAGAAAACTAGTATTTTATAGGTGAAAACTTGCTCTATCCAATGGTGTTATTGTGTTCCCTGTGTTTAGGGTTTTATGCAATAGATAGGAGGCTTCTTTTTGCCAATATTTAATAAGTCCAGTTTAAGCCACAAATATCTGTCCCTACAGTAGTTTGCTAACCATTGCTTAATGGTAAGGTATCAGTTTTTCATCAGATCTTTTAGTTTCAAACATTTGTTTTTATGGCAGTATATTTTTGGTATAGATACATAGCAACCAACTAGATCCTCTTTTGGTCATATGCCATTTGTTTTTTAATTATAATTTCTTTTTCAATTTAAAAAATTTTTTCTCAAAAGTCAATTTTTAAAAAAATTTTCTTTATTAATTATTTTTTTTCTTTTTTTATTAAGTAATTTTTTTTTAAAACCTCTGCTTTAACTCTTTTCTACTCTATTTTCTTGTCAGGCTGAACCCTGTAGATTGATTTTTTTTTCAACACCTGGAAATTTGCCAAATGAGAAAAGTTTCACTAAAAGAAATGGTGAGTATCCATCTTCAGATAACTTGAAATTTTATGGTATATAACCTGTGCATGTTACATACACCCATGCAGCCAAATGGATTATTAAGAATGAGGTTCAATCTCTACTGCGATATCACCAACACCTGCTTTACATGAAAGCATCTCTTTATTATAAATTGCTCATCTGTACATGTCTTTATTTACATTTTAAAATATTTTAAACTTAAAGCTTCAGACTTAATACTTCTGCCTAAGCCCAGTAGGGTGGAACTAGAAATGACATTGATTGTATCTCAAAAGAAATGTACCCCCCCTTCACCAACAAGTGTCTTGGGTAAACTGCATTTGACAATGAAGGTCCACTCTTGGAGCTTTGGGAATTGTGGAGTACCCCTTTGTCATTACTCTCAGGTCTACTGTAACCCAGAGTGGTTAGGTTAGGGTTACTACCTGTTAGGGTCCCACCTATGGGTCAAATACAACTGTTTAATCATTTACTAGACTTGAAACCATTGAACAGCATGCAAACAAGCAATTAATATCAAATTAAATTATTAGTGTTAATTAAATAGCTTCAAGTATTGCTATCAAACACAAATAATTCAATATTAATAATTTGCACATGGTTAGATCGTTTCAAATATTTCCGATTGCAAATAGAAATATTAGTGTTAAACAATACTTGAAACCAACTGTGTGCAAATGAGCTCTGGCTTGTTTAAAAATTGTTACCTACAAACATATATATGAATAAATGGCATTAAATAACCTACAAAGGATGAAATACCATAAAACACAACCAATCAATTTCTCTCTGACCACTCTAATCAATGCTTATGTTTATACCTAAAAAAATAAAAATAGGTTGTCCAATAACAATCTCCACTGTTATCTTATGCACAAGTGGTATAGTGATTTAATGTCCTCTATACAATATCATTCACCTCTTCAAATATTTTGATAACTTCATTTTAATTGTAGAATTCTGAACTAATGTATCTTAAGAACAATATGCAAACACACACACACACACACATATATATAAGTGGAGAGAAGGACTAATAACATCAGCAAATTTTTTGTGATTTCTTGAACTCTATGCAAATGCAAGCAAAGGCATTCCAGTGACTTGGAAAATCAAAGTCATGTGGTAGCTCTTGGGAATTCATGGCTGGATTCTCAGAAATTGAGCACAAGAATAATATTTTTACCCAACCCATTTGCATAGTTAAGAAATTAGAATCTAGTTATAGCACATTTTACAAGTATACAGATATTCTAGTTGATGGAGAACACAAAATGTAAATTGATATATTACCCACAAGGAAAAGCAAGAAAAGATGGATCATCAATTTAAATTTAAATTTTAAAGAAAAAAAAAAAAAAAAAAAAAGATTTTATAAAAGGTTAAAACCAGGATACATTTGAAGTGCCTAACATGTCTTGCTCATCTTTTTGGGATGCTTTGAGTGATAGAAGGTAAATGGCCAAACAGTTGCAGTTTTGAAGGATGCCGTATCAAGGACTTGTTCAAAACAGCACACAGTATCCTAGTGTAGTTTTCATCAAGCTTTTTTTTTCCCCAGGGGCTTTTTTAGAATCCAAGTGGTGCAACTATACAGTAGTAGTGATATGGCTACATTCTTGGAAGAATTAGCAATATAAAGTCTATGATGTAGAAAAAAATGCAGGTCAAAAGTACGAAACTTGGTGAAATTTAAGTTTTATTTTGAGGAGTCTTAGTTAAATGAAGAATCATTGGTTTGTAGAATGTCAAATCCAACTTAGAAACCTATCCTTTATTCTGCTTGTCAATCTTATAACCATATTTTTCTTTTTATACTAGTTGTATTAATGGCACCTTTCATAGGCTTTTACTTTTAGTAATTACTATTGACAAGTATTTTCTACCAATTTTTAGTTGCATTTTATTTTTCAAATTACAATTGCTCACATTTGTCATTTCTACAACAGCAATGAACAACATGAATTGGAAATAATCTTAGCAATTAGCTTTTTCATGGATTTAATTGATTGATTTTAATGGCATGTCAGCTTATTTAGGATTCTTATTCCAAGAGGTTAGGAAATCACATTCATTGTATGTTCAATATTTACAATTTTATGTAATTATGCAAGTTCTTTTTACACACAGTCCAATCAAATACAAATAATTTTTAAACAGAACTATTTCACCTATAGATGAGACCCAAACAGGTACTACCACTTTGGGTTTGAGTAGACCTGGGAGTAATGGCAAGGGTGAGTTACTTTAAACTGTATTTGATGGTAAGGCTACAATATTGGAGCTCTGGGAAGTGTAGTGTCATACCCAGGACACCCCAATTTGAGGGGAGGGGTCTTACTCCCTCTGCAGGGGATACAATAAGAATATTCTAAGCCTTACTGACAGGGCATTCATTGATTTGGATTTTAAATCTTGCAACAAATAATACATAATAAATAACAAATTATAAATTTAAAAAAAATAAAAATAAAATCATTTTTTTCTTTTTTAAAATCAAATAAAGCACCAATACACTGACTATGTACGAATTTCAGTTAAACTTTGTCCAAACTTTAGAAATTCAAAAATAATATATGAACTAAGATTCATCTAAAACAATTGAAAAACTAACATCCAAATATTAATTCATTTTTATTTTCAAGGAATTTTTAAACCTCCTCCCCTTATTTTTTTCATTCCAAATCTTGATTTGAGAGAGAGAGGATGCAAAGAAAAAAAGAAAGAAAAAGAATGCAGAGAGAAAGAGAGTAAAAATTGCAAGCAAAGAAAATTTTTGCTATTTCCTGTTATTCAAAGTCAATCAATTCTGCAAGCTGGTAAGTCAAGTAGATTACCGGTTCTAACCTCCACCTACACACCTGTTACTTTATTTAAACAGGTATTAATAATGTCCAGATTATCCAGGGAGTGGGATGAATGATGGGTATTGTCACTTGGGAGAAGTCTGTATTTTAAAGCCCCCCCCACACACACACACCAATGAATAATGTTCAAATTTTCATGAATTATATTCATGGTGGTCAGCTTATTCATAAAACATGTGGTGGTAGTGGAGGAGACAGAATTAAGAAAATCAGAACAAAAAATTTTTCCTAAAATAAAACTCAAAACTTTCAAAAACTCAGTTTTTATTTGTTAACTTCAAAGCAATTGATATTTCACAAGAAATTTTTCATTCAGGATCTTTTTACTCAGGTTGGCAGTGAATCAGGTTGGAATTTAAGACAATAAATAGTAATGAAGACAGTAAAATAAATATCTATCTTGGAATGATGAAATACAACAGGGTGGCACCATTTGGGTGGTACGAGGCATTAAATAGTTGGATCTTTATTAGAAAACATATCTAAGAAGAAAAAGTTGATCTTATTAGAATTAAATAAAAGAAAAAAGATTCAGAAAAGATAATTAGGAATTTAAAACTGAAATCATAATCAATGCGAGTGAGAATTGAACCCGAGATGGAGCTAGTAAATTTGTATGAAATTTAGTTTCACCCACCTACACTTACAATCCACTGATAAGTGGTTGACATGAATAATACGTCTGAAATTGAATAGCAACCACAATATATCTAAGTTTACCATCCACCTAAATTCCTTTATATTAAGAGGTCAGCGGAAGTTTTTTGTTGGTCAGCTAAGTGATTCTCATTGGTGGCTGCATATGACATTGAACAAGAAAGCTTTTATGAAAGGAATAAAGATAAATGTATTTTGAAATTAATTGCTCTTGATTTGAAATATGCAAAATGGGTCTATCTATGAAGCAAGATTGGACAAGCTTATCAGTCTTTGTGGGTTGTAGATAGTTACCAGTCTTCCAGCCTTCATGGGTCATCCAGAAAGTCTTTGACAGACTTTACTAGCAACTACTGTGAAGAACCAAGCCTATGATAAAGTATAGTATCAATATATCACTGCCAAAGCCACTTAGAGTTGAAGTACATTGAGATTATGTATGGTGGACTTCAACTAAATAAACTGTGGTAAAAATTTCAACAGCGTGTTCATCATTCGATTCCATGTCGAGTATTTTGTTCCAGCATTACTCTTAACGCTAGTCAGTGTTAAAGAAAAACCACAAACGATACTAAACAGCACCCAAACTTGTAACACTGAGAGGACATCAGGTTGTGAGAGGTAAAGATCCCTTCTCATATAATTATAGTTGATACTGTGCTTCAGACACCCTCCAGCCCTAAAGTTAGTCCCCTTTCAATGTTGTTATAATATTTCTGTCATACAGACAGGAATAGGGTCAATTGGAAAGTAGAACCTATTCATGTTTTGCCAAATATTTTGACATTCAAATATTACCATATTTGATGATATATAAGACCCCCCCCATTAAAAAACATATTTTAGTATGATAGATTTGGATTAGTTGGGTTTTATAACATATCAACCTTTGTTGGTGACCTAAGTCAAGGGTGACACGAAGGCTCCCTTTTCAATAGCTACTACGCCAAGGTGTAGGGGAGGGCACTACTCCTTTACCTGGATTTCTCCACTTTACCCATTATCCATAAACATTTTCTTTGACATTTTTAAACGAGCCTGATTTTTTTTTTTTTTTTTTTTTTTTTTTTACACGGTTAAATCGTTTCGATTATGGCTATCTAATATGAATAAGTCTATTATTAATCATTTGTTTGTATACAGTTAAATGATTTCAATATAGCTATATAACAGTATTGTAGAGTTGTCTAATTCAAGACAATTTGTAGATGGTGATGGAGATAGTGAAAGCAATGTTCTGGACCAGTTGATACATTGCACAAAAATATCCCAACTAAGTCTTGAGACATATGGAAAAACCTAAATAGCAATGTTAACATTCATTTTTTCTCAATAGAAAGACTGATGACACCCCAATGACATCATTTAAGATATCTGATCCAATACAGAAAAAATACATCTAATAAATAGGATTTGTAATTTCTAAGAATTCATCTTTTAATAACAAATCATGCACAAATAAGAAAAAGTTAATTGTTATCAGTAGTCTATGATGATATTGATGCTTCTATTTAGAAAGACGTGAAGAATTTTTATAAGCATTTCAGTTTTGTTATATCAAGAATCTGTATGATTTAAAAAAAAAAAAAAAAAAAAAAAATGACATTCAGTATGAATGCAGACCCCCATGAATTATCAGTCAATTGGAAATTGCTTTATTATCTTAAAAATTTTTTTATGTGTATTGGTCTAATAAAATTCTTGCTATACTATAGATAACAGTAAAAAGAGTAATAGAAATTCTAAAGACAACTGAAACATGCTGGTATTATTGATTTTAATGGGGTTAATTTTTTTATTAGAGAATTGTATATTCACTTTTTTTTTTAGTACTTTAAATTTTTTGCAGACAATATTCAGAAATGGTTTCTTCAATTACATAAAAGAAAATTTCTAAAAAGATTTATGAGAGAATTTGTCCAGTTGGTTCACAAAGACCCAGGATGTACGGTTCACTGAAAATCCACAAACCTCACATCCCACTTCGATCCATTTTGCTAATGTGCAGTTCAGTACGAGTTAGCAAAATGGCTTGTCAAAGTTCTTAATCCTGGTTTACAATTTCATTCTAGCTGTTGTGTTCCGGATTCCTTTTGATTTACATCAAAGGATCCATCAACTTCCGTGTTGTGTAAACTCTGGGTTACTTGAATCATTTGATAAATCATCTCTGTTTACTAACATCCCATCGGATGAGACCATTAATATTTGTGCCGATTATTTATATCAAAACCATTTAAAACCTCCACTTGATGAAGGTGGCTACAAAATCAGTTTCATTTAGCTTTAATAACATCATGTATAAGCAAGTTGACAGAATATCTATCAGGATCCCCTTTTTTGCATATGATATCTGGTATTCCAATTTAATACAAATAATTAGCAAACATCTATTTGATCCATAGATGGGACCCTAACAGGTAGTACAACTCCACATCAAATGGCCCAGTTGGCTGGGGCTGTAGAATTCACCAACTGCATCTCTGCAGAGGGGTAAAACTCACCCCAACTAAAGTCCTGGATATGACACTAAACAATCTGATGGTGAGGCTCCAGTAATGCTGTTATAAAATTGCAAGTGAATATAGGAAAACAGATATTGATGCAATCAAGTTGATACCGTGCCCAGTTTAATCTCTAAGAAGTTGTTATTTATATGACCTGATGACTTAGTGAGTATATTAAAATGCGTCCTGAGTATGACACTAAGCTATATCCAGTTTTGAAGCTCCATTTTTGAAGCTGAGTGTTGAATACCCTTTTCATTACTCCCAGGTTCAATCTGACCTGGGTTGCTAGTTCCTGTTAGTGTCCCATCTATGAATCAAATAGGTATGTTTGAAAATTATTAGTATTTGAAACAGGAGCCCCCCCCTTTTTTTTTTCTTTTTGAGAGGGGTGGGTCTTACTTCTCTGCAGAGGATAGAATTCTAAGCCCCACCAACAAAACTAAGAATAATCAGAGATGTCATTCAAAGGAAGATGTGGATTTTCATTTATGACTTATCTTCTGAAGATCCAGCAATTGGTTAAAGAGTACCACTACTGGTCTTCCCCAACACATGAGCTTGGTTGTGGAAATCAGTCTCATGCTCTCAAAGAATTCCTCATGCTGGTACAAAACTATCCCAAGAGATGAGGAATGTATCGGAATGGTTGTAGAAATGCAGCTGTACAACTAATATGTAATCAGAATCAGTGATTTTGGCAGAGTTCCCATCCGGAACCAACAGCATCTCTGGAAATTCATACCTTTTAACTCAATCACATATCATCTCAAATATGAAAAGGTGGGACCCAGCATGTTCCATTGACTCCACAGGTAGCCAATCTATAATAATCTCACAAACTGATTAGCCATAAGTTTGCCAATTACAGGATTTGCCTCCAAAATTGATGCCAGTCAAACTTGAAAGCAATACCTCCCAGAGTTCTGACATTGAGGAAGACTTCTCAGCAGCTCTCTCTAGTTCAACCAGAACACATTCCTATATCCTTTGCCTGCTCCTCTTAATGAACAGAGCAACAGTGTCTGGTTATCACATACACTAGTCAGTTTCCAACCTCATAACAAACCAGGGACCAAGCAGCTGCCAATACTATCCAGGTTCAGACAGATTTGCCGTGAAGAATAAGTGAACTTAAACCCAGAAGTACTGCCTGAAAGACAAATGCTTGCTATTCATTTAGTTGTATTTGTACATGCAAAAACTCATCCCTGGAAGAGATATAAATAACCCTAATCATTTCTGTGTTTCTGGTAACAGTCATCTTTTCCCCATATTTGTCCTACACCAGACTTTTATAAAACATTCTGATGTCAGGAAAGAGAGTAGTAAGTAAAGGTGGCTACCTTAGTCAAGGGTGACTCACAGGCTCCTTTGTCAATAGCTACTACACCAAAGTGTAGGGGAGGGTGCTACTCCTTTCCCTGGATTGCTCCACTTTATCCTTGATCCCTACCTTATATTGCCGAGTGTTCAGCAAGAAAGCATCAAGTACCATTTTTTGAGTCTTTTGTATGACTTGACCTTTGATTGAACCCAGGTCTCCTGGGCCATTGGTGAACACTAACCATCATGCCAATTTTCTGCTCAGAAGTTATAGAATCACGTTCATTGTCCATTCATATTCATATTTTTGGTGTAGTTTTTTTTTTTTGCACTTGATCCTATCAAATACAAATAATTTTTAAACAGATCTATTTGACCCATACATAGGACGCTAAATGAACTTGAAAACAGTAATGGTCAAAAATGTTATGTTTTGTCACAGGATTTAGATTCTGATATTTTGTTAGACAACGTTACCAAAATTGGTTAATTTCTAAAATTGATTATCCAGGGCACAAAAGTAAAGTTTGAAAAGAATAATGACCATTTTCTATACTTATACAACATAAGCAATTAATGAAAGATAATCCAGGAATAGAATTTATGTTATAGTGTTATTGGTGAGCACGAAAGTAGACGAGACACTATTATTGTGGGGGTGTGCACCATATCATTGGGGTTTAAAATTTGCCAATGGCATTCTCTACAGATAGGCAAAACCTACTCCTTGGAAAAAAAAACAACAAAAAAAACAGAATTTGATCAGCAGTTGTGTGTCCTAGTATTATGCTAGCATGAAAACAAAGCACTCCCCTTTTAATGATATTTTGCAAAGCAACCTTTACACAATGCTACATTACAGTAGGGCCTCCTAGTAATATTTCTATACATTAACATTGAATTGGTCAACAAGCAGTCATTAGGAAAATGCCTTACATTGAGCTATCAATAATAAAAATTCCACTCTACTTGTGTACTGTTAGCAACAAAAATGTCGCTCTGCAAAAGGGTTAATCATAAACTGCTTACATCAGTGTTGAGTAAAAAATAAGAATCTATTATCCTTGATGTGAATAACTGAGGTTTCATTCCAGTCAGAGATTAAGGGGAGATGTTTTTTGCATACAGACATCTGTCTTATCCATATAGTGAAAGGTAAAAGGGGATAGCAAGGGATAGATGCTGCATGCATAGAAGAGGTTAGTGTAGGGGGTTTCTTCCTGAATATATCCAGATTTTTCCTTATTTTCAACATGCACAGAGATATATAATTACCGTTGAAGTAGACTTAAGCAGAATAGTAGTCATTTTTGTGCTTGTCTCATTGGTTAAGATGATACATGAGAGTTTTCTAAAAAAAGTTTTTTTTTTGTGAGGGTGGTGGTGCTTTTTGGTTGGATGAATAAGATTTTGAACTTTTCTTCCAAATACTGTGGCTCTGTTGATGGGGCTTAGAATATGCTGATTGCATCCCCTGTAGAGGGAGTAAGATCCCCAAAAAGGAGTGTCCTGGGTATGAAACTAAACTGCATCTGAGAGTGAGGCTTCAGTTTTGAGGAGTGTAGTGTACTCCTTCATTACCATTACTCCCAGCCACACTTTGATGCGGATTGGTTTGGTTTTATGGCATATCAAGCATTGTAGGTTATTTAATGCCAAATCCATTTTTATACATATAAAAAAGTTCTATTTCAAACAATTCAGTTTAGCACAAGTATGCTGTTTAAATGTCAAAACAGTTCTATTTCAAACTATTCAGTTCAGCATAAGTACAGTTTAGTTCTATTTGACCCATAGAAAGGACCCTATCAGAAGCTATAACTCCAGACCAGAGTAAACCAGGGAGTAATGGCAATGAAGGTTTACTCCACATTCCAAGTCTCCAAGCCTGGAGCCTTGCTATCAGATGGTTTAATGTGATATCCAGGAAACTTGTTGGGGGGGGGTCTTACCCCCTCCGAAGAGATGTAATTTACGAAGCTCTTTGCTTCGATGTGGCACAAGGTCGAATGAATGGGGCACCCAATGAGACTCGAACTCACTCGTGTAGGTTTGCTAGACAAGCTTGCTAACCATTACACCACCAAAGGTGCCCCCCTCCGAAGAGATGTAGTTGGTGTATCCCACAGTGCTAGCTGACTGGGTTGCTTTTCTAATGATGCAACAGATTGGTGGTTCTCAACCCTTTTCACCTATAGCCCCTTTGATTCCTCTCTTATAATGGTTGTCTCCCTTAGCTATTCAATGTTTAAAAAATCTTATTGTATTTTGATAATCAAATATTCTTAGAATTTGTATAAAAAATTGTTAAGATATTTTGTGTATTGTATAACTAATTTATCAATGTTTACTCGTAAAATAAGTCATATATATATATATATATATATATATATATATATATATATATATATATATATATATATATATATAGACAGTTATTTGAAAAATAAAAGATAATTTATTGCTATTTTATTCAATGCAAGCCTTGAGGTTAATGCCGCTCTGGTAGTTTTGCAATTACTGGTTCCAATGTTGTCAATGATAATCAAAGATCACCACTTTGTACAATGTCAAGTTAGTAAAGAGATTTTGATAGTAAGTTAGGGACAAAGCTGAAACCAATATGTAAATGAACTTATTTTCATTCTTGTTGTATCTGAAAACAAACTATCCATAAAATTTAATTGTTTCTATAGTAAACAAGACGAACAAATTTCATCTATTTGTCTCAAAACTTAACTGATAGATTATTTGAAAGGAGACCAATTGTGAAAGTATGAAAAACTAAAAATAATTTGATTTCTTTGTTGACTGATTATTAATACCACTTAAACAATTTTATCATATTTGTTTGACAATGACGACTAAATCAATTTATTTCAACATACATTTTTGGTTATTTTTCTCCTCTCACTCTATTCTGAATAAGAGTCAAAAAGGAAAAATCCATAGATTTCCAGATTTGAATAGAGAGGACATAAAAAGTTTCATTCGAATTGCTATTATCATTTTGAATTAGAAAAGTTATCACTTCAATTTCAAATTATGTATAATATATATTTTAATGCTGATTATATCACAAAGTGCTTGGCTTGTTTTTTAAAAGAGTCAAAATTAAATTCTGGATAAACATCTAGATGTCCACATGTTTAAAGGCTGTTCTAACAGAAACCCAGAAGATCTTCAATATTTTTATTACATTAATTCTGAGGAATGTTCTATGCACATTTTTAAAAGTATAGTGTACTAATGTAGATAATAGATAGAAAGTAGTATACATATTCACCAAGTTTAATTTAGTAAGGCAAAAGATCAAAAGGATTAATTTTAAATGGAATGTCATTCCATCTAGGGTTATTTTATGCCTAGAGGTTGGGAAATTGAGATCCTTGCATGTTCATATTTACATTTTTTGTGGAGTTGTTTCTGAAGTTTATTCTTTTTGCACACTGTCCTATTGATTACAAATAATTTTCAAACAGATCTATTTGACCCATAGATGGGTTCCTAACAGGTACAACCCACTCTAGATTCAAGAGGACCAGGGAGTAATGGCAATGAAGGAATATTCCACAGTTCCCAGACCTCCAGAATTAGAACTTTACCATCAGATATAGTTTAATGCCATACTTAGAACACCCATTTTTTTTGGGGGGGGGGATACTCCACAGCATGAAATATCAGTGTATACTAAACCCCACCAGGGCATAAAGTCAAAACAGTATCCATAGTGTGTATATATCTCAGTCATATGATAGTAGGAAAGTCTATTGTTTGTTAGGAAAGACAACAAAATGGCTATGATGTTATAAAGAAATGGAATATGTTGCTATAATCTGGAGGTAAAATATGTCAGAAAACAATCCAATTATCTCAGTAAAATTGGTCACCTATAGTGTAAGTCTCAAACTGACATTGTAAATTAAAATGAACCAATATTAGGATTTTCCCAACAGCACACAAGATTCCTTTGTCAGCATGGAGCTTCCAGTGTAGAAAAAGACAAAAAACCCACACATTTCTACTTTAATTATATAGAATGTTGTGTCAACTTTCCAACTGAACCTTATGCTCACTTTCACTGCCTTGACATCATCTCATCAATTCAAATATTACATCATAAAATTAATGCTTCATTGCTGTGTTTATGTACATTGATTGAAAAAAAATGGTAAAACAAAGAATTACATGATTAGGTAGCATTTCCATCTGGCATTCTGTCAATGTAACAAAAACCAACATGGTATGGTGGTAACTAAAAGATACTCCTGGGGTGCTCTTGGTTTGTGGTAATGATACTTCTATCCCAAAACCTTACCCCAGAGTTATGATGAAGGTTTGGTTAGTAAAACAGCTGGGGGTTTTTGTTTTTTCTTTCTTCTCCCTCACAGAACAGCACGTGGATAGAATATATTTACTAAGTTTAGTTTAATACTGAGTAAGAAGACCGTGTTGTGCCAAACCTCCATATGAACAGAGTTTACCAACTCTAAATATCAGCAAATGAAATTCTAGCCTTTCTACCTGGGCTTAAACATCCACCCATTTGCCACTAGCATTAGAGGTAACTATTTCCACTATGATAAAAATCACTAAATG
Source organism: Sepioteuthis lessoniana (assembly GCA_963585895.1). Taxonomy (NCBI): domain Eukaryota; kingdom Metazoa; phylum Mollusca; class Cephalopoda; order Myopsida; family Loliginidae; genus Sepioteuthis; species Sepioteuthis lessoniana. Next base: position 92,022,251 of record OY757919.1, on the reverse strand, counting down.
GAAAGGAGTCTAGTTATCAAGAGCCTAAGACTAGCTTCTTTGCAGATATATTATTGCACATATATAGTACTGTTTGTAAAAAAGAATAAAAGTTTTTTGTTTGTTTTTTGATAAACAAAAATCCCTTCTTTTGGAAGAAGAGGATATCTAGAACCAATGAAAATTGAGGAAGAAAGTAATGGATGTACAACTGATCTTTTAATAGAGACTTCAAAAAGTTAAGTATCTTTATTCCATTTTCTCAACTGTATACTTTTAAGGGCTTGCGTAAAAGGGAGCTAAGTAAAAATATGTAGAAAGAAATTTAATTCCTTAAACAGAGTATCATTCATTTTTATCCTCGTATTTAGATTAAAAAAAAAAAAATAAAAAAAATCCGGTTTTACATTACCAACCAACCATATATGCCTTCCTCTCACACAAATAAGCATGTCTGTAAAATCAGTACATAAAAACCTCAAACTTCTACAGGGTGCGGAAGCAAATTAGAAATATCCTTGTATAATAATAATAAACAAATCTATTATAAAACAAGATTAATTCTAATTCTAAAAAATAAACAACAAAATAAGATGGACAAAACCATAAATTTACTCAATATGGCCACTATTTTTTTTTCAATTATTCTATCAATACGCCTTCGAAACAATTTGCATGTCTTCAAAATAAATTCTTCATTTTATTTCATTCCACCTGAATAGCAGTCTTAAGCTAACGAGTATTTGAAGGGGAAGTTGCATTTATTTTGTTTTCTAAAACACCCCATAGAGCGTAATCAAGGAAGTTATTGTCTGGGCTTGATGGAAGCCATAAAGAAACTCCAATTATTTCAGAAATTTTTTTATGGTTTGGTTTCAGCATTAAGCAAATCATTGATTCTTTGTTGTTTTTCTTACTTGCTCATATTTGGCTGAATTTAGATGAAAAAGTGCTGGAATAATAGAGCGAATCATGAAAATTTAGATTTATTGCATTTTTTCAAAAGTTGGACAAATTAGATTTTAAAAAAGAAAAAAAAAAGTGTTTTAAAAATTGTTTCATATTTTCCTTCTGCACCAATTTATAACACCTCTCATTTTTGACTCCTTTACATATCAATATAAAACTTAAATAACATACTAATTATTCATTTTCTTTACCACACAGCAGACAAAGTTTTTCATCACTGCCATCTTTAGCTTCTTATACTTTATCTGATCAAATTGACAAATTTTGGAAGCCCAATTAAAATCTTTTGTTTGAAAGAAATTCAAGTATAATAACTAAACACACTAATACATTCTACAATAAAGTGAGTAAAGTTAAGTCGGCAATCGTAGTCGAGGGTGACCCGAAGGCTCCCTTTTTAATAGCTACTACACTGAGGTGTAGGGAAGAGCGCAACTCCTTTCCCTGGATTCCTCCACTTTACCCTTTTTTAAAGCCTTTGGTATGACGCGACCTAGGATTGAACCCAGGTCTCCCGGACCATATGCAAACACTCTACCCACTGGGCCAAGTCAAGCAGATCAGTATTACTTTATGAGTTCAATCCTCATTGGGTGTACCTCTCTTGTTTCCTTGAGTAAAAGTAAGCTTAGTACACACAAGCAAGTTTATTTGATGTTGCTCTGGCCAAAATGACTATACTTGCATTATAAAAAAATAAAAAATAGCTTTTAAAATTTATATCCACATTTCTAAAAAAATAAAAACACAAATATAATCAACCTTTTCACTTTGAATTTTTGGATATTCAAAATTATGGTTTCAGTACAACATTATGTGTATCAAAATGAAAGTCAACTTGGAAACCAATGTCCCACATGGAGGGAAAGAGTTAAATTTACCAGTGTATTAAAAAGAAAAAAAAAAAAGAAAAAAAAATAAGAGAGATTTAGAATAAAAGCTCTTTGTACGAACTAGTGAGTCTAGTACTTGTAAAATTCTAAGACAGCCTGAGCACTTTAGCCTTGGTGCAGCGACCGATTTCAGAAGGAAAATTTAAAATTCAAACCAGCTGTACTTTGCTTAAAAATTGACCTTGTGTCACATCTTGCCTATGACAAGAGAGTTGGGTAAGTACATTCTTATAAAATACTGCAGGAAATGGACAAAGTGATCCGAGTTCAAATCCAAAGGCTGTTCACACTTCACAAAGTACTAATACCCTTTGGAAAGATACAAATCCAACTATTCTCTCTTCAGCAATTGGTAAAATAGCAGGGCAGACGGGACTCTTTGGTTTTGGTATGGCAACTGGTCTTGAAGGAAATCTATGGATTCAAACCTCTTAAACTCTGCATAAAAAACTGACCTTGTGTCGCATCCTGCTCATGTAGAGGAGTTGGATAAATACATACAAGCAAAATTTTGCCATTGTTGAGTGAAAGTTCACTCCCCATATCCTGCTTGACAATATCTAATAATAACAATTAAAAGACTGCACCTTAAAAAACAAAAAGATCTTCATAAATGTCTCACTGATAAAGGCTATGTTACTTGATATTCTGACATCATTGCATCTAAACAAATAGATCAATCAATAATTGAATAAACACTCAAGGAGTACTTAGTCATAGCTATTAATGCTGTCAGTCAAGACCATTCTTTGTCACAAGAGTTGACTTCTCGCAGCTGATTCTATTAAGATCAACTGAAATTTGTTGATATAACTTGAAGTATCAATGGTCCTACCACCTAACTGTCAACAGAAATGGCCTTTTATAGTAATTAATCTACTTAGAGATTACGCAAACATTTAGTTAATTTAGTCTGACACAAAGGTATAATAGTAGGGTATTCTGTTGTAAGGTTCAATGAACTAACTGAGTGATGGTCAGTAAGATTTGCTTGGTAATTGTTCTATAGCAGGAGCCTTATCTGCTCAGAGTAGAAATGTGCCCTGCACCCTCGAGGGGCATAGGGTTGCAAACACACCATGTCTGCAATGGTGCTCCAGTTTCATCACAAGTAGGTTTTTGTGAGATGGAGTTGCTTGCCCCCACACACTGGTTTTGAATTCAGAGGGTTTTTCCTTCTCCTAGATTGGTTGCCATACCAATCCCAAAGAACCAAGCCTGCCCTACTATTTACCTATAGTTGGAGAGGAAAAGAGAGGAATTCATGCCTTTCCTATGGATGTTTACACAAAAGTGAAACAAACAGTCTCATCCAGGGCTTTGAACTTGGACTGTCAAAGTTATTTCCTTAAAAGATAACATGACTCACACACCTCTGGCATCTGAATATTTATGATTATAAAGATAGAAGCCTAAGATATTTTTCTGAACTTAACTTACTAGTTACAAGAAATTGGAACATAGTGCGAGGTTTTATCTGAAGTTAAAAATGAATACAACAGAGTCTGGTACAAGGACAATAAGAGGACACTCAGTAAGGAATTAAACTTAGAAGTATTATTCTGCAAAATATTTTAATTGATCCCTGACAAAGTGGATGAATTTTTCTATTACTGTATGGCCAAGTTAGGTAGTTATGAGAGAGTGGTTTTATTTTCATTGTCATCTTTCAAAAGGTAGACTATTGGACTATAGAGATAACAGATTTGTGCTTGTATGGCCTGGATAACTCATCATCAAGGCATGCTGACAATATGGAATCCATTGACTCTTTTGGCCATCTGTCCCTATTGGTCATCACTCCTTTGACAATATGGAATCCTTTGACTCTTTCATCTGTCTATATCACTCTTACATTCTTACTTCTCCAGCAGTGCCAAGCATGTCTGTTTTGTTTTTTTTGCTTCGATGGTTTGTAAGATGGGTGGTAAGTGGCTGTACAGCTGCTGTTTTGAAGGATGTTGCTTCCAAGATTTGTTCAAAATAGTAAATAGCATCCTTGTGTCGCTCTCTTTTAGGTTTTTCTCCAAACATTTCTTTAGAGTTCAAGAGATGTAACCATATTTGGTTTGGTTTTATGGCACATCAACCATTGTAGGTTATTTAATGCCAAATCCATTTTATACATATAAACAGTTCTATTTCAAACAATTCAGTTTAGCATAAGTACACAGTTTAGTTCTATTTTACCCATAGATAGGACCCTATCAGGTGCTACTATTCCAGGCCAGAGTGGATCTGGGAACGATAGCAATGAAGGGCTACTCCGCATTCCCAAAGCTCTAGCATTACTGGAATATCCAGGACACTCACTGAGGGGGGTTCTTACCCCTGCAGTTGGTGTATCTTACAGCCCCAGCCGAGAGGGCAATGTAACCATAAAGTAGTACTGTAATGGCTATGGTAGCCATAAGGAAAGTGGTTTGCGAAAATACTTTTCTGCTTTCTTTATCCATTGTGGCATACAAGTGACAAGATATTCTGTAAGGATATTGCAAGTGAACGTAATACTACAAAAACCACCTTATGAACAATTTGTCTACTTTAGGTAACACTTTCCAAATTGAACTGGCTCATTGGCCTAATGGGTAGAGTGTTTGCCAATAGTCCGGAAGACCTGGGTTCAATCCCATGTCAAGTCATACCAATGACTTTGAATATGGTACTTGATACCTCCCTGCTTAACACTCAGCAATATAAAGTACATATCAAGAGTAAAGTGGAGCAATCCAAGGAAAAGAGTAGAACCTTCCCTTAAACCTCGGTGTTGTAGCTATTGAAAAGGGAGCCTTCTGGTCACCCTCGACTACAGTAACCAACTTACTTACTATCATGGTCTAAGCACCAAAACAGAACTATGAATCTAAGTTTTAAATCTTGGGTTAAAACCAGCAATTTTCTGCTCTAATCACTAAGCCAAACCTTATCAGAAAACACAGAGTGAGAAGAATGGCAATAATTCTCACCAACTCCCATTGGAAAACAATCTTCCTTATTGAAAGGATTGTTAAAGACATCACAATGAGTAAAACCTCAAATCCTCAGTCTGCTACTCTAATCATTAAAAATAAATTATAAACAATAGCTAAAGAAAGCATTAAAGAAATGTGGAAAATTATCCTTTTTTTCTTTGCATGGGGGTAGGAAACCAAAATTGCATTGGCAGACAGAGAGTCACAGATCTAATAACGCATTGCCTATTAAGTACATCGTTTGAACAAGAATAGCTGAGAAGACATGTCTTATCTTTTTCTACTTACAGTATATATACAATGGTCTATGAAAAACTGTACAGAAGTGTAACTAAAAAAAATGTACATCCAGGTATGTGAATAAAAAATTTGTGTGCATGAACGTGTAAAAATTACTATGTCTGAAAAATGTGTGCATGTGTATGCGCATATATAATTGTGTGTGTGTGTGTAAGAACGCAAAAAAAAATTTGTATGAAAGTCTGTATGAACTGTAAAATTTGTGTGTGTGTATATGGTAAAGGGAAAATGTGCGTGTGTGTGCACATATATGCGTGGATAAAGGTAAAAAAATGTGTGTGTACATATGTATATGTTTGTAAGTAAGAATACATAAAAATTAGTGTATTCTTGTACGTATGAATGTATAAAACTTGTTTCACCATTCACATGAGTAACGTAAGTATGTCAAATGAAAAAACATTGTTTGAAAATCTCTACAAATAATGCTAGATATCAGAAAATAGACATAATGCAGACAACATGATTCCTATTGTTGAACAATCTGACCTGGTCATGTGAACTGCATTATTAATAAATATAAATACAAGGATGATGATGATGATAAGGAGGAGGATTGCGATAATGATAAGGTACAATGAATAATGGTCAGAGATGCAAGTAAATAGTTACATTCTTTAAACTGACCAATCAGCTTTATAAAAAAAAAAAAAAAAAAAAGTCTCTCTCTCTCATATATATATATATATATATATATATATATATATATATATATGTGTGTGTGTGTGCATGCATAGCATTCATAAAGGCTGTATGTAGCATAATTCTACAATATAAAGAGCAATTCTTTACTTTAGCATTAGTACCATACACAGAGTGGCTTAGTCACAATGGAATTCTTTAGTCAAAAGAGAAGAACTAATAGGTTAGAAGAAGAGGTTTTACTAATCACATCATTTGACCTTATTATGTAAGCGGCAACCCACATGATTAAGTGGAGATCATAGAGTGGAGAATAGATTGGCCAACGAAGTTGGGCAATGTGTTAAAAAGAGATCAACAAATCTTGCTTAAATTTCCTTTCTGTCTTTAGGAGATGCAATTCAAAAAACACTTGCCTTAAGAACGAGTGAGAGCTAAGTGGTTAGAGCATTGAAGTGGTATCAAGCAGAAAATGTTTGAACTGCAATGTTACACTGCATTCAAAAATTATTTACCATGAGTTACAAATGAAATCAACAGAAAATATGCATATATTACTTAAATTATCATTATATAAAGTTAGGACGGCATAGATTCAGCGAACAGTGCTTGGTGACAGTTTCTCGCCTATACAATCATCAGACCAAGTACTTGGTCTGTTAATAAGAATCCTACACTCCTCCCCAAGTAGAAGAATTAATATGATCATGAATTGTTGTTGCTGTGGAGACCCAGTGGATTTACATATCACCTAGTGACAGAAAATTAAGATTTCCTTCTTTCAAGATACATCAACAAGCTTTACAAATGGTTTGGTTTGGTTTCTTTATTTAGTGGCATATCAACCTTTGTAGGTTATTTAATGCCAAAGCCATTCTTCTAGAAGAACAGTAGTGGTATTATCTAAGCCATAGTCGGGAGGATTTTTATAGAAAAATCTGTTCAACAAAATGAAAAGAAAAACAGTTTTGGGTTTTTATAACACAAGAAAAACTAAATAAAAAATTTCACATATCATTGAAATAAATATATAATCTGAATTTCAACAGGAGCATCAATACTTATTGTATCCCACCAGAGCAAAAGTCTAGTAAAATACTATTAATATCATAATAGCATCCATTATATCAGCTATAAAATGACTATCAGAAAGCAAACTGAAAACATTATATAAACATGGAAACTTAATATGGGCAATGACGAACACATGAAAATGTTTTAAAATGGAAATAGACTATTAAACTAGAAAATTATTGGATGTTAGGCCCTTCCAACTAGGAAAGTTGACTCAATACGATCTTCCGATACCAGAATCCCATCATACATCTGGCCCTGGGCTGAGGTTCCTAAATATCTAAATTATTTGGTAACTAATGGGTTTTAAATCTTTAGTAATTATAGCCTCTAAAAATAAATTATTTTTTAAACCTTCTCATACGGCTTGTAAGAATCTTCAGAATTTAGTAGAGCCTAATGATTGTGAAAACAAAAATAGTAGCAAAACTGCTGAAAGAAAGAGTGCTGAAAACTTTTCAGCCAGACCATACAATTCAATATTCAACCTGTAGTTTAATACATTGTTTCTAAAGTTTCTCTTAAAAAAAAAAAAAAAAAAAAATAATAATTACAATCTAAAGAACATTTCCTTTTTAGTTGGTTCAAAACTTTTAGAAGATTGGCTCATTGGCCTAATTGGTAAAGTGTTCACCAATGGTCTGGGAGACGTCGGTTTAATCCCAGTTCGCATCATACCAAAGACTTTAAAAATGGTACTTGATACCTCCTTGCTTAACACTCAGCAATATAAGGTACATATCAAGGGTAAAGTGGAGCAATTCAGGGAAAGGAGTAGTACCCTCCCCTACACTTTGGTGTAGTAACTATTGAAAAGGGAGCCTTCTGGTCACCCTTGACTACGGTCGCCAACTTTATATATAAAAATGATAGATCTATCTATGTTACAGGATAGAGTTAATGCTGCTTGGTGACTGTCAGTTCCTAACCTATGTAAATATCAGACCAAGAGCTTGTGTGTGTCACTAATCCTATTCTATGCACAATACTTTTGAAATTTTTTGAAGCCTAACAAACAATCCTAACTTATTCAGCATTTAATGCTTCATAAGATAAACAAGAAAAATAAAAAATGTATATTTATTTGCCATATGGAAAATACTGACTATAAAAATGCTTATATACTAATTTAGAAACATTAAATATATGCTCCTCAAATTTTGACATTCTACAAATACCATTGCTGTTTTATTAAGAAAATCTGTACATGCACACTGACATAAATACACACAGCATCATATACTGTGTATCAGATACACTCAGTCTTACATTCTATATATAAAACTATATACACACATGCACATAGAGTACCATATATTAGACATGTAACCATTGAAATGAAAATAAATCTCCCCAATGAACACAGATGGTTCACAGAAATCCTTAATAAGCAGAAACTGCGGAAAAAAAGCAGAGTCCAATAGAGATACTATTCAACCAGAAAAAAAAGCCTTATTCTTCTCACCATCCTCTTCACACCCAACCAGGATCTACCCTTGAAAGACCATCACTTGAATGAGTCCAGATGATGGCTGTTAATAGTAATTAGGGAGAGCAAGCTTCACACCTGTAAAGATTTACTGTGGCAGCAGCAGGCTGCATCAAAACCAGACATTCAATTCTACACTCCTGTCCCATCCTACCCCTATGTGTTCAGTTAAGAAGGGCAGAAAAAGATTTTCAAGACAAATGAGAAAAAAAAAAAAAAAAAAAAAAAAAAAAAAAAATCAAAGAAAGATGTAAGATCATAAAAAACATCAGGAGTACCTGCTCCATGCTTTAAGATACTTAAACATCATGAAGAGTGGTTTTTAGACATATGGTCAAATCATACTGAAATTAATGATTCTTGTCAGATCACCAAAGTTGAGCAGCACTGAGCCTGCTCACTATTTAGATGGGTAACCACTTACAAATAGCAGGTACTGTAAATAATCCAAGGCCTCCATGCCAAACTAAGCAATTCTAAAAACAGTGGTTCTTAGAGGACTAAGCAATTCTAAGAACTATTGTTCTAAGAGCAAATGTTAGCAGAATTTTTTTTTAAGAGATCAGCAAAGAAAATTTCATTTCTATGGATGTTAGAACACTGGAATGGGAAGAAAAGAAAAGTGTTTACCTGCGTAACATGATTGGGAAGATACATTTCTGTACCATATAAAATTGGAGACCATAATTTTTTAACCCTTTGGGCACTAAATGCCAAAACCTAAATTTACCCTTTACCATTTGAACATCATCAATGTGTATTTACCCAACCCCTCTCCAAGAGAGGATGCAACACATGGTCAATTAACAGGTTTGATAGAGTTTTCTTTCCAGATCAGTTACCATACCAAACTTAAAGTGCCCAGTCTTTCCTATTTACCTCATAGCGGGAGAGAGAATAGTTGAATTTGTGCCATTGTCAAGGGTATTAGCACTATGTGAAATGCAAACAACTTCCACAAGGATTTGAACTTGAATCGCTGTGTCCATTTCATATGACACTAATCATTACACCACAAAAACCTTTATAAATACTACTACTGTAACAGGCTCAAGGGGTTAACTTAACTTTAGCATAAAATAAGCCAACAGGAGTTGACATGCCATAATATGAACCAACCAACAATAATTTCAAGAAAATTATAAATAAAACAGCAAATGCTGAGCAACTTTCAATTTCTTTTATAATTAAACAAAATCCTAACCTCTCAATTGAGCTTAGTATAGTCTGATAAAAGGCAACAAGTGCTGAGTAACTAGTAAGAACCAAACTATTATCTCTTCATATTTGTTACATGGAAAATAGCTGGTCTTGAAAAAAAAAAACAAAAAAACCCATAGAAATGAGGAAGCCAAAAAATTGTTATAATCAAATGATTAGATTTTTGCATGCAACCATTACACAAAACCCAGCTATGGCTTAAACAGTACCACTACTGTCTTTCTACAAGGATGACTTTGGCATGGAATCTGACGGTGAGGCTCCAGTTCTACAGGTCTGGGGAGTGTAGAGTATTCCTTTATCACCATTACTCCCAAGTTCTTTCTGACCAGGAAAGTTAACTTTTAGGGTACAACCTATAGGTCAAATCTGTTTAAATATGGATCATATTCAATAGGACTGTGCACAAAAAAAAAAACCCCAAATACACAAAAAAAAAATATCAATATGAACATACAAGATCAGTTTAAAAGAAAAAAGTGTTTATGTATTTAATATTATCAAGATAGATTGTAATTGAAGACCATAATTGTTAAAGCTCAGTCCCTAGGGCTGTAGAATACACCAACTGCATGTCTATAGAGGGTTAAACTCTTCCAATAAGTGTCCTAGATAGGACACAAAAAAATCTGATGTTAAGGTTCCAGCCTTGGTAGCTTTGGGTAATGTGGAGTACCCCTTCATTGCCATTGCTCCCAGGTCCACTCTGACGCAGAGTGGTAGCACCTGATAGGGTCCTATCTATGAGTCAAAAAGAACCATTTGACATTGAAACAGTGTGCAAACAAATGACTTATGCTAAATTGAATTGTTAGAAATATATCTCTCTGACAATTTGATTGTAATAATGTTACTGCACCAAATATGACATTGTAACCTTGCCATGGTGAAAAGTGATGAACACACAAAACTTGATCTTAGTTCACTAACACAAACGTTTATTCACTACAATGCTTTTAAAGTAATTATCAGGAGAAAGAAACAGTATGAAAACCAAGTAATCTGCATTAGCTGGACAAAGAAAAACAATGTCATGAAAGAAAGAGAGGGCAGATACAGATCTTGAGTTTTTTTTTTTATTTTGCTGGTTTTCTGTTGTAGTTCTAACCGGCTTGTTCACTGGGATTGTCTCCACAGCTGCACATCTGGTCTGAGACCTCTTTTTGGAGCCCACTTGAGTCTTTCCCTTACTTCTGTCTGGTATCTGAGGGAGGACACCCCCCCTGGTTTCATACACATACCTGCACAGAAGATTTGAGACCTGGGGAGGGTCCAGGTAATTTTTATTTACTGGCTGACCTACAACAAGTGCTTTAGCCTGACTCACCAGAGGCCAGCTGGCCGTTCTATAGACTGTGTCTGCTTTTTCTTAATTTTTTCTTTCCTCTTTCTCCTTCCCCAGAAATTCATCTCTCATGGCTTTTGACATTGACACTCCATATTACATTGTGATACATAGCAATACTTGGAACCATTTAACTTTGTTGACTTACACTAAATGGATCTTTTAGAAATAGAACTGTTTCATCATTTAACTGTATATGTGTTTACAAATTATATTTAATATATACAGTGGGATGAAATAAATATTTGTAGATATGAAAATTTTTTTTATTTTTTATCTTTCAAACATAGCCTGAACAAAATGTTTATATACATTTACTGGATAAGGATATATACTACTAATATGTGTATATAAACTTGGGTTACAATTAATTTTACAGAAATTAATGCCATTTATTCATTTTCATGAGTGAAAAAAAAAGTAATCGTACAGTGCAAAAAATAATCCATTATCTTCATTTAATACTTTGTAGAATACCATTTATTGACTTCAACAGCCTTTAATCTCTTCCTGTAGTTCTCAATTTCTTGCAAAAATTAATAGGTATTTTGTACATTGGATTCAAATCCGGGGATTGACTTAGCCATTGCAAAACCTTAATGTTATTTTCAGACAACCAGTTCTTCGTAGATTTGGCTGTATGCTTGGGATCATTATCCTGCTGGAAAATGTAATCGGACGGTAACTCAAGACTCAACAGAAGACATCAAATTTTCTTGCAAGATCTGTTTATACTTTTGGGCAATCATTTTACCGTCTATTACTGATATTTTGTTCACACCTTTCGCTGAAAAACATTCCCAAATCATTATACTGCCACCACCAAATTTGACAGTTGGTACCGTGTTCTTTGTTGAGTAGGCTTCACCATCTTTCCTCCACATGATTTTGATAATTATAACCAAACAACTCAATCTTAGTTTCATCTGTCCATAATACTCTTTCCCAAAACATTTTCCTTAAGCTGTCTTATGAATTTCAACCTTGCATCTCTGTCATTTCAATAGGAGAGGAGTTTTCTTTGGTTTCCATAACTTTAGACCATTCCTCAGCATTTCATTACTTATTATTTGTTTGGTTACACTATATTCTAATGAACACAAATCTTACTGCAGCTCTTCACGCGTAACCATTGGATTTTGGTTAATCAGGCGTCCTAATTTTCTTGATAACCTAAGAGAAATCTTCCTTGGAGCACCTGCTCTCTCTCTCCTGTTACATATTTTAAACCTTGCAATGAATGAATTTATCATAATAAAAGGAATATTCAGGTGTCTTGAGATATTTCTATAACTTTCTCCATCTTTCCTAAGATTAACAGTCAGTGCTTTTTTGTGAATTACTCAATTCTTTACCTCTTGCCATCACCAGAACCTTCTTATATGATAAGCAATTGCAAAAAGTTCTGGTTAGGATTTTAAGACTAACTATAGTTAGTGATAACCTTCTAGAATGTTCCAATAATGTTAGCTATGGGCACTTATAGCATTATTGGAACATTCTAGAAAAATATTGCAACAATGTTGTACTGTACGATTATTTTTTTCTCTCTCATGAAAATGAATAAATGGTATTAATTTCTGTAAAATTAATTGTAACTTAAGTTTATATACACATTAGTAGAATATATTCTTATACAGAAAATCTATATAAAAAATTTTGTTCAGGCTATGTTTGAAAGATAAAAAATAAAAATTTTCATATGTACAAATATTTATTCTACCCAACAGTATGTATAAAGAAGATTTGGTATTAAATAACCAACAAAGGTTGACATGCCATAAAACCAACCAACCATTTCAATGGCTTTTCATAAATATCTATTTATATTATGAATGTTAAATGCTTAAAATATCTCATGTTAAACAATTGTTTATATGAAAAGAAAATATAATAGTTACACTATCATGAAAGGTTCATTTGATTATATCAAATGTATCTAATCCTTTCTCTGCATCACAGTCCAACTAAGTGATAATGAAATGTTTGGAGAAAATGATATTTTTTAATCTTTCATTTACAAAAAACTAAATATTCATTGAAGTAAGTTATTCTTTTTCTCTTACGCTTAAGTCTCATAAAATTTAAGAATATGTTCTTAAAATTAACATCATTTGTCTTAAGAAAACTCCTTCATTCTCCATACATGAGTGAGAAGTAGAGAAAGTGGCAAGAGAGAGAGAGAGAGAAAGATAAGAGAAAGTGGCAAGAGAGAGAGAGAGAGAAAGATAAGAGAAAGTGGCAAGAGAGAGAGAGAGAGAAAGATAAGAGAAAGTGGCAAGAGAGAGAGAGAGAGAAAGATAAGAGAAAGTGGCAAGAGAGAGAGAGAGAGAAAGATAAGAGAAAGTGGCAAGAGAGAGAGAGAGAGAAAGATAAGAGAAAGTGGCAAGAGAGAGAGAGAGAGAAAGATAAGAGAAAGTGGCAAGAGAGAGAGAGAGAGAAAGATAAGAGAAAGTGGCAAGAGAGAGAGAGAGAGAAAGATAAGAGAAAGTGGCAAGAGAGAGAGAGAGAGAGAGAGAGAAAGATAAGAGAAAGTGACAAGAGAGAGAGAGAGAGAGAGAGAGAAAGATAAGAGAAAGTGACAAGAGAGAGAGAGAGAGAGAGAAAGATAAGAGAAAGTGACAAGAGAGAGAGAGAGAGAAAGATAAGAGAAAGTGACAAGAGAGAGAGAGAGAGAAAGAGACAAGAGACAAGAGAAAGAGACAAGAGAAAGAGACAAGAGAAAGAGACAAGAGAAAGAGACAAGAGAAAGAGAGAGTGGAGAGAGAGTGGAGAGAGAGTGGAGAGAGAAGTAGAGAGAGTGGAGAGAGAAGTAGAGAGAGTGGAGAGAGAAGTAGAGAGAGTGGAGAGAGAAGTAGAGAGAGTGGAGAGAGAAGTAGAGAGAGTGGAGAGAGTGGCAAATGAGAGAGAAAGTAGTGAGACGAATGAGAGAGAGAGAAAGAGACAAAGACAAGAGAGAGAGGAGCATGATGAGAGAAGAATGAGTAATAAGAAAGAAAGGGAGAGGAGAAAAGCATTACGAGAATGAGAAAAAGTGACAAGAGGGAGAGGGAATGAGAGAGAGAGAGAGAGAGAGAAAAAGAAAGAACCAGAAACAAGGAAGAGAGAAAGAGATATACTATTTATTGAGAGGTCATCATTAATTCACGCATACACATTTCATACAAATGAGAAAGCCAGGCAAATATCCAGTTATGCAAAGCACACATTTTTTTAATTCATACATGACTTTTTTCTTCTTTGCACGCCCCCTCCTGCCTTTTAATGGATAAAATTCTGTTTTTCATTAAAGGATATCATTGTTTCTTCAACCAACTGACCCCCATCATAATAAAAACAAATTAAGCCCAAATGACAATACACATGGCACTACTTTAAATTGACCAACTTGAACATAGTAAATTTTTTATTTTTTTTAATCCTAGATACACAGACTTACACATAAATAAAAAGAAATACTCTAAAACATAGAAACAAAGATATTTCAGATGACTTAGATGGAGATGAACATGGGTCAGTTAACAATATTTAAATACAATATCATGCATATTAGTTCACTTCAAAACTGAATTAACTGCTTATCTCCAACAAGAACTAGACGTCCAAGATGAAGTCTGGTTAAAGTCAGGATTTCTGATTTTTAAAGCAACAACAGTTTACTACTTTTTTTCTTTCTAAATTCAGCCTTATGCCATACTAAACTGATTTTTTTTTTTTTTTTTTTATTCTTTTTAATTCAAGAAGTAAATAATTGTTTAGCAGCCATCCCTTTCCAACACTGCCACAAACCATCAAGCTACTTTGCAATAATCTTTATTTTGTTTATAAACAAAGCTGACTGGCTACACAAAGAAACAATCACAAGAATGCACATGCATTTTGAACCCAAAGCTGTGACACTGAAAAACTATGAGATAAAATAATTGTGCTCAAGTGGCAAGTTGCTTATCAAATATTCCTTTGATTCCGGTTATATTATTCTAATATTGATGGAGGAGAGCGAAACAACCCTCTAAAAATAAACCCATGTAAAATATGGATGTACATATATGCATATTAGGTATTTATTAAGTTTAGATTAAACTAATACAGGGCTATATTTAAGAATTGTTTTCATATGAACTTAAACATTGCACCACAACATACATACACACACACACATATATATATATACACATACAGTTTGAATTAGATCGTGATAATCTTTCATTAGATCTTTTTTCCCCTCATCAATTGACACCACTATTATGAGTAACAATAGTTTTCTAACTAAGCAATTTGAACCTGGGCATTGACCTGAGATTCTTCCACCCAACATCTGAAGTTCACCATTGACTCAACTTTGGATTCATCCACCTTACTTCACATCTACCATGCTGCTTCCCATAGCTTTTGGTGATATAAGTTTAAGTTTTACACTTCATCTACTCACTTTTTGCTTTTAAAAGTGTTAGTTTTATTTCAGTTTGTTACTGAAATTTATTTACATCCTTAAATTATTCAGACCAAGAGCAATTAAGTGTTATTAGTTTATGATTAGTGCACTAAGTTTCACATAAGTTATATTATTTATATCTCCTGTATTTGCTACTGATTAGGGGCTAGGTTCTTCTATGAACCCCAGCACATGGATGTGCCAATGTTAGCCAACCAGCAAGAACTTATTTACATCAGCTCTGCAGACAGAGGATGAGGTTTGGAGTACCTATAGGGAGCAATAGATGGAGAGAGATTGAGAGAGAGTCAGGGAAATCCATGCTGTCAGTGAGATTTGATTACACACACGTCATTCAGTAAGCTGAATTTGATATTTCATGCAAAAAAAAAAAAAAAAAGTTCTTGATTTTTTTTCTTTAAAATACTCCTCCCCGCAATCAAAAACAAGATTTTGTATTCCTTCAGCTGAGAAATCTTTAGACTCAGTTTCTAGCCATTTGCTCATGGTGCTCTTCACTTTATTGCTTGAAAACTTGATTTCATTCTTTGATCGGGTCTGATCTAGACTGGCAGCTGTTCTCAACCAAACTGACTAATGGTTTCCTGTATTTGTTCTCCCTCGAGCTATTGATGAAATACGAGAGCAGACTGTCTTCTTCAGCTTTGGCGAGACAAAAGAAAATAATTTAAACCTTAAAACTCTTAAAAATTGACCTTGTGTCACATCATGCTTGTGGTGGAGGGCTTGGTTTGGTTTGGTTTGATGGTGTATCAGACATTGTATGTTATTTAATGCTAGATTCAGTTTATACATATATATTAGATATGATTAGTATATATAAGCCAAGAAAGTTAACTAATTCCAGGTATTGCTATATATTACTAATAATTCAATTATACACGAGTCATTTGTTTACACACAGTTAAATGATCAAACAGTTCTATTTCAAACAATTCAGTTTTGTATAAGTCACTTGTTTGCACTCAGTTTAAGTGTCACACAGTTCTATTTGACCCATAGGACCCTATCAGGTGTTACCACCGTGTCAGAGTAGACCTGGGAACAATGGCAATGAAGGCTACTCTGCATTCTCCAAAGATCTAGCATTACTGAAACCTCAACATCAGACATTTTAGTATCATATCAAGATACCCCTCTGCAGAGATGCAGTCAGTGTATTCTACAGCCCTAGCTAATTGGGCTATGTAATGAAGGGGTTGATTTGTATATATGCATGCAAATATATAATAATAAACTGGTCTTGAAAGAGTACAAAATACATTCTATGTGACTGTAGTAGAGCAGGTTTAAAACCTAACAAACATAAAATTATGGTCTGATGTTATTTGGTCTGTTACTTATGATTTCATATGTTACCACAATCATTTCAGTCTGATGAATACAGCAACATATGAAATTGAATAACAGAACAAGCAATGCAAGACTATAATTTTAATTAAGCTACTTGTATAGTAAATACAAATAAATTGATTGCAACTGAGTGTTTCACGCTTGTACAATCATCAGATGATACAAGCTTGTCACAGAAACAAGCCAATAGCAATTCATCTGTTTGATTTATAAATTTGATTTTACTGGACACACACACACATATATATATATATATATATATATATATATATATATATATATATATATATATATATATACACACACAACATTTTAGAAGATTTTCTCTTTGATTGTCAATGCTCTTAATCCAACGGTGTCTGCTAAAAGACTTATTGATGTAAAGTCGGTGTGTATGTGTGCACAATACTAAAATCCTGTTGAGAACAAAACTTTTGCATGTAAGCTACTGATAAGTGTTGAGAGTTTGCTCCTCATCAAGTGCCCAACAACTGCGGTCACATGACAGATTTAACTCAGCTTAGTAATTTTCTATTCATTGACCCCAGTCTTCACGTTTCTTGACGCAAATCCATTAAGAATAGTGATAAAAGGTATTCAAAAAGTCTAAAGCACAGGTATAAAACTTTTGACCTGAAAATCACATCAACTGAAGCCTTCTCAAAAAAAATAAATGAGATTGAAATTGCAGATTCTGAATTTAGAACCTGATATCTGAATGCTTTCTTAGGGAAAAAAAAAAAATAGAAAAAAAAAGTCATTAAAGGTTAATCAAGTTTTTCATTTTTTATATATATATATATATATATATATATATATATATATATATATAGTCCACATTATATATATATATATATATATATATATAATGTGGACGAAGTTATTAACTAAAAATTTTGACTTTAGATTTTGTTATAAACCAACTAAAAATTTAAATGTAGCCTTATTAGTAGACAATAAATCTCTGTCTTGTTTAAATATGAAATGTTCTCACCGACCGCATGATCTTAAAGAACCCAAGAAATTCCTATTTCTACTTTTTTGTATTTTTAAATAATGAACATAGGAAGGTCATTAGGAAATAAACCAAGATTTCATTATCGTGTCAGCCCCATAAGTAATGAAGCAAATTCCCTTGACTGTCTTAGTGCATGTTAATAAACCCTGGAGCAAAACTGAATTCTTCAGACAACACCATTCAACATGAAATGCTTGTAAGAAATAAATGGTGCATAAAGAAGGGAAGCTAAATATAAAAGAAAACAAAAAAGAATTCTTCTACTCCTCCTTCATTTGCAGATCTTATTCCCAGATAAGAGACCAACTTTTTAATGTGTCTGCAAGATAAATATCAAAAGCTTAGAAAAGAAAAAGAAAAAAAAAGGTACTTGCATATTTAAGTAATTTTTTTTTCTTTTAATTGACATATAAATAATATTCTATATGAAATCCTCTAAAAGTACAAGAAAAGGAAAACAAAGTAAAAAATTTTTAATAAGTAATGAAATCTCATCACCTCAGTCACTTGGCTGGGGCTGTAGAAGACGCCAACTGCATCACTGCAGAGGAGTAAGACTCCCCCAATGAGTGTCCTGTGGTTCAATAGATTTGTTTGAAAATTATTTGTATATAATAGAACCATGTGCAAAAAATAAACAAATAACCTTAAGAAATAGCTACACATAAAAATGTAAACATGAATGAGATTCCCTAACCTCTAGGCATAAAATAACACTGGATGGGTTGACATGCTGTTAAAACCAATCAATTCAAACTGTTAATTCCATTTTCCACAAGTACTACACCACTTATACATCCATACAAAAAAAATTCTTTTAAATTGCTTGCCCAGTTGGCTGGGGCTGTAGAATATACTGACTGCACTGCTGCAGAGGTATAAGACCCCCCCCCAAAAAAAAAGTGTACTGGATATGACACTAAACAAACTGATGGTAAGGGTCCCGTAATGCTGGGCTTTGGAGAATGTGGAGAACCCCTTCATTGCCATCGCTTCCAGGTCCCCTATCTATGGGTTAAATAGAACTAATGGCATACTTATGCTAAACTGAATTGTTTGACTAAACTGAATAACTTGAAATAGAAATGTTTTGACAATTAAACTGTACTTACATTTAAACTGCGTGCTTATGCTAAACTGAATTATTTGAAATGGAACTGTTTTTTGGCATTGAAACTGTACTTACACTAAACTGATTAGTTTAATATAGAACTGTTTTGATATTTAACTGTGTGTAAACAAAATCTGTACTTATACTAAACTGAATTAGCTGAAGTAGAACTACTTGACTAAACTGAATACTTTGAAATAGAAATGTTTTTCACAATTAAACTGTACTTATATTTAAATTGTGCTTATGCTAAACTGAATTGTTTGAAATAGAACTGATTATTACATAAAAATGGATTTGGCATTAAATAACCTACAAAGGTTGATATGCCATAAAAATCAACTAACCAACCAATAACTTTAAAATTGCATAACTAAAATAAATAAAAATTTTAATTAGGCAAAGCAAATTTATCCCAAAAGCAGCAAAACATTTGAAATTAGCAGAATTTTAATCAGTGCGTGTTACTTACTAAACCCTGAGAATAAGTGCAAAGGGAAACACACACATTTATTTTTCCTTTTTCCTTTATAAAATATATATTTCTGGAGTTGTTCCCAGAGTAGGCATCTGCCAATTTCCCCCATGTTGGTCAGATATTTAGCAAATTAGAAATATATGCACTTCTATTTTCTTTTGTGCCAACATAATACTGACATCTGATAATTAAAAACTTTGTTGAATGATAATGTAACCCAGATAAAAATATGTGGCAGAGTTTTAATTGAAGAACGGATGATAGAGTTTGGTTTATTTTGTTTCTTTTTTGTTAAAAGGAAGAATTGTTCATCATTATTAATTTTGACTGATATTTTTCTTCAGTTTAATTTTAGTGGCTTTTTTTTTCAATCCCAGGTAGAGTCATATCAAAGACTCAGAAAAAAAAAAAAAGAAAAAAAAAAAAAAAAAAGGTACTTGATGCCTCCTTGCTTAACACCCAGCATTATAAGATACAGATCAAGGGTAAAGTGTAGCAATCCAGGGAAAGGAGTAGCCTCCACCCTTACACCTTGGAGTAGTAGCTGATGAAAAAGGAGCCTTCAGGTCACCCTTGACCACAGTTGCCAACTATATGAGAGAGAGAGAGAGAGAGAGAGATAATGAAAGATATGGGTCAAATTAATAATGATTGATTTTAACAGCAAGTCAATCTATGTAGGGTTATTTCATGTTTAGAGGTTAGAGAATCACATTCATCAAACATTTATATTTACATTTTTGGTGTAGTTGTTTAAGAGGGGCTTTGTGCATGGTTCTATTGAATACAAATAATTTTTAAACAGTTCTATTTGACCCATAGATGGGACCCTATCAGTTACTACCACTCTGGCTCAGAGTGGACCTGGGAGTAATGGCAATGAAAGGGTACACTACTTTTCCTAAGTCTGGAGCCTTGCCATCAGATACAATTTTGAGTCACACCGAAGGCATGACTTTTGGGAGTGTTCTTACTCCTATTCAGGGAGTAAAGTCAGCATATTTAAAAACTTGTCAACACAACAGAAACTTAAGTTTCATCAGTGATGCTCCGATTAAAGTAGGTGTCAAGATTATTAGATGGAAAATTTCCTTTTCAAACACAAAAACTAATTCTTATAACCCTTAACAAAAAGACAATTCTATAAACTTTTACCAGTAGATAAACATAAACAATTCACAGGTTCAAATTTGGCAGGAAGTGGTGGGAAAGAATTACTACAAAGACATTGCTTAAAATATCATGTTGATGTCAATTGTGTTTCTTCATTGAACCCTAAATAGTAATTTTTGGATCAGTAGGTGAGGGTAACAAAAACTTTTGTTTTCACAATTGGACTGTCTTGCATGAATGAAGAGGACTTTTCATAAATGGAAGACCATACAATGAAGTCCTACTTTAGTCTTGTCACTTTACATTCCAGGAATACACATACAGCAAAAAAATTTAAAATAAATAAAAAATAGAATCATCATACATACATATCTTTCAAAGAGAATGGTCTTGACAATTCATGCTCAAATCCTGGATAAATCTGTCCAAATTTCACTTTGTGCCAATGCCCTTAGAGAAAAGAATGTATTTAGCTCTTCTTCCTTCAACTATAGGTAAAATAACAGGAGAAGCTGGCCTCACTAGCTTTGATAGAGCAACTAGACTATAAGAAAAACTGAATTCAAATCCCCTATAAAAAATGTTGAAATTATTATAATTTAAACAGCATATAAGAAAAAAACTTATATAATACTAACAGGGATGCCTGGCATTGCTTGGGAGTGGAATGATTTCATATATGAAAATATCAATAGCACAAAGAATTTTCAATAAAATTCAACTAAATATAAGTGATGCATTTTCTCAGGTACCAAAGACATCCTAAGTTCGTTTTCATGAACATTCTTATAAATAAATCTAATTAAGCAGGGTTCTAATCACAAGTAAAACATTTTCCTCCAATATTTGAAATGGAAACCTCTTTGTATCTACCAAAAAAATAAAAATAAATAAGAATTAATTCAAATAATTATAATAAATTCAATAAATCAATTAATTTTTGGTATTTTTTTAAAAATTGTGTTTTACATATAAAAACTTTTCTAAGCGATATTTACATTGCATAAAGAATTTTTTTTTCAAAACAAAAGCACTCATTGTTTCATCAAAGAAACTTTATATCAGAATTTTTTCCAATCTTTTTTCTTACTAATAGCATAAAGAATTTATCAATAAAACTAAAATTCAAACAAGTCTGAAGTTAAAGAACTTCTAAAGTCCAGGATCATACCCTCATCAGCCTTTGTCCAAAGTTTTGTTTTTTTTAATCCAATTCTTCAAATATCAGTTAATTTGCCGTCTTTACATTTTCTTTTTTAAGTAGAGGAATTATATACCTTCTATTTAACTGTTATAAAGCTGCTTTTCTTTCCATTAAACCTGGGCCCAGGGATTGAACTCTTGACTTCCAGGAAGATTCCAGCTAGATCTGAATACTTTTATCCACTCACTTATCGTCCCATTCAGCAACCATTTTTATGAGCCTTAAAACCTAATGTCATTTTATCTTCAACCTAAACCTGTATGTTTTTGTATTTTTTTTTTTATCACTTATTGATTTTTGGGTTCCATGTTGCCTTCTTAATTAAAATGAATATAATATAATATAATAGTATTGATCAAAAATACATCAAATAAGTATATAGGCTGAAAAAGAAAAAATTACTGGAACCAAAAATAAAAGCATATACTGCAAATGAAAAATTATAAAATTCAATAAACCTTTTTTATTTATTTTTGCATAATCTAAATCTTCATGGTCCATTATTTGATAATCCAAAGAAATTTCTTAATATAACAAAAGAATTAAAGGTGGTAGATTTTATTCAAAAACTGTGGTATATTTAAAGCCTGCCTCCTTTAAAATATTTTTTTAATCAGAAAGGATTGTTTTTTGTTTCTTACAGGATCTTTGAGAGACCACTTCATATATCCTGTCCTTAAAGCAGATGTCTTAATTTTGATATAAAGATTTCATTATGTCAATAGCCCTTGTTATTTTAATAGCTATCTGCCATGAACGCACAAACAGAACTGTGATTATAAATGTGTCAAGGTTATAAAAGTAAAATGCAAACAAGATTTTTTTTATATATTCTGTCATGTTTGGAATCAAGGATATTTTCAAGCATCACTTCAAAAATTTCAGAAATACAATATAATTTAGAAACATGTGGGTTTATATAAAGTGGAATGAACAAATCCCAATAAAAATCATTTTCTTAAATCAGGTGCTCAAATAGTGGCCAGGAGAGTAGGATAAAACCAAAAATAGTTTTCTCACCTCCTCATGTCAGTCTTAATGACTAAGTTTCATGTATTTGAAAAAAAAAAAAAAAAAAAAAAAAAAAAAAAAAAAACAAGTAAAATGGACAAAGGACTAATAGATATTCAGTATTCATTATACAATGCAAAAAAAAAAAAAAAAAAAGAAAAAAAAAGATGAATGAATAGTTTAGGAGCAAAATAGGGTTTGGTTTGATGACATATCAACCAATGTAGGTTATTTGATGCCAAATCCTATATATATATATATATATATATATATATTGAATATATGATTTCTAAATGTTTTAGATAACATTTTTTAGACAAGCCCGAGTTCATTTTTTTTTTCCACACACATATTTCTATATAGCACGAATAATTATATTTCCAATTAGTTATTTGTTTGCACACAATTGAATGTTTGCAATGTATTGCTAACAATTCTATTAATTAGTTATTTGTTTACACAGTTAAAGGATCATTCAGTTCTATTTCAACCAATTCAGTTTAGCAGAAGTAGACAGTTTAAATGTCAAACAGTTCTATTTAGCCTATAGATAGGACCCTATCAGGTGCTACCACTCCGGACCAGAGTGGACCTCGGAGCGATGACAATAAAGGGGTACTCCGTATTCCCCAAAGCTCCAACATTATTGAAGCCTCACCATCAGATTGTTTAGTGTCATTTCAGGACATTCATTAAAGAATCTTACCCCTTTGCAGCGATGCAATCAGTGTATTTTACAGCCCCAGCTGACTGGGCAACAGAAGTGGTGAAAGGAAGGTGGAACAAAAAAAAAAAAAAAAAAAAAAAAAACCACCTATTACAAATTTTTTTTTTTTTAAATTAATAATAAGCAGGTCCCAGGATGTGTAGTAGGAAGTACCAACTGCACTAAATTGCAGCACTGAAACAGAAAAATGACACCATTAATTAAATTTTCTAAAATTTTTATCCTAAGGAGGAGGCAAGTCTTCCTATAATACTGAAAGGAAAATAGAAATCTGTTGAAAACAAATTTCAAAGCAAAAAGAAAAAAAATCTTCCATTGTTACAACATGTAATATCAAAAATAGTGGTAACTTGGTCCCATGATACTAAACAAGATTTTTGTACTAAGAATAACAGCATTGATGGAATTTTCTATAGAATTCAATATGGAGACAAATAACATTTGATAGATTAACAGAACTAATAAACAATATAGCCAAGTTTGAATAGCCAAGACAGTTGTTATTTATCAAGATTTGCTTCATCTAGCACACAGGCCTTAAGTTGCTGTTATCTAAGTACTGAGCAGACACATAACTCTTTAACTCTGATTTTAATGGCATATCAACTCATCTAGGGTTATTTTATATCTGAAGGTTAGGGAATACTGTTTATTCTTTGTTCATAATTGCATTTTGTGTGTAGCTGTTTTAGGGGTCTTTTTACACATAGTCCCATTGATTGATCTTTTTTTTTAACAGATCTAGATAGGACCCTAACAGGTACTATCACTCCAAGGTCCTTTCTTACCTGGAGTAATGGTAATGAAGGAGTACTCATATTCCCCAGAACTAGAGCCCCACCATCAGATGCAATTCAGTGTCATACCCAGGACACCCTTGTTTTGGTGGGTAGGTGTTTTACCCCCTCTGCAGAGGGTGCAGTTAGTTTATTCTAAGCCACACCGACATGATGCATAACTTTGGTGATCTGGTAAGAATCAGAATTTTCAACATGATTTGACCCTAAGTTGATACACAAGACTGAGTTTTAAACAGAGAAGGCCAAAAATTGTCATTTAATCTTTCTTCCCAAGTGAATAACATTATAAATTAAATATTAATTAGGAGAAAGTTCTGCACCAAATATTTTTTCAATGTTTTACTACTTGGGATTGGGATATTTTTGTAGAACATCAACATTAGCAGAATATCTCAACAACCACTCTAAACTCTCTACAAATTGACTTGAATCACTACTTGATTCACTGCCAGAGTAAAACAAGTCAAAACAAAGTAGATAATAATCTAAGTAAATAAATTTTTTTAAAATCAATCAGCAATCTAAGCACTCAATAACAGATCTTTATTTATATAGGTTTATGCTTAAATAAGTCAACATTATAAAAAATTAAAAAAAAAAAAAAAAATCAATGTAGATTTGAAATTTAACCAGAAAATTGAATGTATATTTATAAAAGGAAAGGATTTTTTTTCTCTACCAATTGCCTGTTAAAACTAATCTGTATGAAAATTTGTCCACAATGGTTTGGCTAAAATTGTATACACAGCCAGAAGGCCTTTATTTTTTTTTTAAACACACTAGAATAAAATAACAGATGGAGATAATGCTGAATTCCATGTGGACTGCAAAAGCATAACTACATTCATTACACCTCAAAGCCGGATTCAAAACATGATCCAGGAAGTCAGTCCAAAGTGGATTTTCTTATCTCTACCACATTTCCCTCTTTTGCAGGACAGATTCCCTGAGGGTTCACTTAGAACAGAGCCTGGAGTTAGAAATATATATTAAAGCCTTTTTATCCTGGAGGTACATGAGCATGTGTTTTTATCTCACTGATTACAGAAGAAATTTGTAGCAAAAAGATGTTAAAGATATTACAAGAAAAACACCAACTGCTGAGAAGAAATGGTTCTTCACTTTGAAAGCAATGTTTTTCCTTCTTGGGAAAATTCTAAACTGGTTTGATATTGGCTAACACATTCTGAAGAAAACAAGCTTATAAGCACGTTAGAGGATAAATCGAAGGTATCTATTTAGTTTATATCAGTTATCAACTAAATACAACTAGGTTCTTAGTTTTATTATCAACTAGCTCAATACCCATAAAAAAATTATGACATTTACGTGGGATTGGTTGATTTTAACTGCCAGTCAACCCATCAAGAGTTATTTTATACCTAGAAGTTAGGGAATCACATTCATTGTACATTCATATTTACATTTTTTGTGTAATTGTTTCTTAATTTAAAAATATTTTTTTTGCTCACAATCCTACTGAATATGAAAGATCTATTTGATCCATAGATGAAACCCTTAAGTGTACAACCACTCTGAGTCCAAGTGAACCTAGGGGTCATAGCAATAAAGGAGTATTCCAGAACTGGAGCCTCACCATCAGATAATATTTACTATAAAATCAAGGACACCCCTTTTGGGGGGGGGGGGGTCTCACCTTTCCACAGGGCAAAGTATTTACATGGAGATTGACACTTGTGTTTAAGATCAGAACATAGTACCTGTGTGCTTTACTTAGGATCAGTATGTGTTTACCCAACCCTTCCACCATGAGAAAGATGTGACACAAGGTCAATTTTTAAATGAAGTAATGCTGGCTTGAATTCAGAGTTTTCTTTCTTTAAAACTAGTTGCTGTACCAAGGCTAAAAAGCTCAAGTTGTTCAACTATTCACTCATAGGAACAGTGTAGTATTGTTTTAGTTAATTTTACTATGCTGTTCAAGCAGTCGGCCACTTGTATAATGGTTATGTCCCCCTGCCATCTGTTTAACTGTAGGTCTGATCTTCAAATCAGGACAGGATTCTCGTTAATCATCTATTTGTATTAGCATTATTAAAATTACAGAAAAACAAAATATACAGAAAGTTATATTGTTAATTTTTATTATTATCATCACAGAAAAGTTTTCTTTTATGTTTTTGTCATGCCTTTTTATTGCAACACACAGGATAGTCTATATTTTATATTCTACAACCTTTAAGCAAAAAGCATAGACTGGATATAAAGAATTATTGAATTTGATGACAATATTTCCACCATTTATATCTATAGTATCATAGAGTATTTAGGTAAATATTAACAGACCAGATACCAAACTTTATATAAAAGACAGAGGAAATATTTTAGCCATTTTGGAGGGTAGAAAATGTGATCTACTTAGAATTGTGTAAATGACTTGGATTTAAGCAGTCAGTCACTTTTTTTTTATCACAAAAAAACATCAAAACCATGCCAGAGAATTAGATTTGAATAAAGTTAGGATAGCATAGGCAAACTCAACAGAGCTGGGTAACTGTCAGTTTCTCACTGATGCAATCATTTGATAAAGTGGATGCACATGGTTCCCATTCCTTTATATACTGTTGCATGGGGCATTCTAATTTATACTGCATGGTTATTTGGCTATATTGTATTCATTTTTTGATTTGTTAATCTATTAACTTTTAATTTATTATTTTCTATATTATTTTATTTATATTATATTTGTTTATTACATTTATTTTAATCTATTTATAAATTCTGTTTATTTTATTCACTTCATTGTTTTCTATTTATTTCATTATTTTCTATTTATCATTAAGTCCTGGAGTCATTAGTTTTCAGCTTGCTTCATAGAAATTTGTTTTCATGCCTACATTTTGGTATGAATTCTATTAAAAAGGTTGTTTTGTTCTGAAGATGATTATGGTAATTTTTTTTCTTCTGGACAAAGGTTACAGTGTTTTCAAGTGGTTTTATAAGTTGGTGCTAGTGTTTTTTTATTTTTCAGGTTATTTTTGCTGTTTTGGTTTGATTTTTTTAAAGCTCCAAATGTGTCTTGAAAGTGTTGTGCTATATTAGTATTTCTTATTGTCAAACAATATTTTGCATGTTTAACTACAGTATTTTCTGGGCCTTTCTGTTATACCAATATAGATTTTTTCTCTTCTCTTTAGATCTTACTGTAGCCTGGAATAAAACTAACAAATTTAATGACTAAATGAAAATAAATGAAATAAAAAATAAATAATGAATAAAAACAATCAATAAATATGAATAAAATGATATATTAAAAAAATACTAGAAAATAATAAATTAAACAAATCACAACATTAATACAGTATAGCCATTGTAACAACTATGCAGTATAAACTAGAATACCCATCTAAGAAGGCTAAACCACCCTTCCTATCATGCTTCACTCAAAATCATATATAACTGACAATCACCAAGTGCTCTTGACAGCTATTGAAACTTAGATCTACTTATATTCTATCACTGATATTGATCACTTTTTATAAATATAGCAAACACTATATATATATATATATATATATATATATATATATATATATATATATAGAGAGAGAGAGAGAGAGAGAGAGAGAGAGAGGTTGGTCCACAATGGACCTAACTATTTTAAATATTTTTATTCTTTCTTTGGACCTACAACAAATATATATATATTTTAGTAAGTTCACTGACCATAGTCAAGGGCAACCCAAAGGCTTCTTTTTCAATAGTTACTATACCAAGTAAGAAGAGCAATCAAGGGAAAGGAGTAGCAGGGTGCTGGTATGACTTGACCTGGGAATGAACCCCAGTCTCCTGAACCATTGGCAAACACTTAAAATTTTTGCAATGTATCCCATCATTAACTAAAGAGCCCAGAAGTAATAAAACCTAAAAAAAAAAAAAAAATCCTGATTGTTTTTTTGTAGGTTTTAAAAGTTTCTTTTAAGTTTAAAAAAAAAGTTTCAATTATTTTCAAGTGAATTCTTTTTTATTTTTAGTAAGTTATTTTTAAAATATTAGATATATTGGAAACTTGAATTTTAAAATTATTTTAAAGTTTTTTTGTTTGTTTTTTATTGCATACAATTTTTGGAAAGTTGAATCATAATGATTATTTTAAATTGATCTATGAAAA
Source organism: Sepioteuthis lessoniana (assembly GCA_963585895.1). Classification (NCBI taxonomy): domain Eukaryota; kingdom Metazoa; phylum Mollusca; class Cephalopoda; order Myopsida; family Loliginidae; genus Sepioteuthis; species Sepioteuthis lessoniana. The sequence continues at coordinate 91,993,964 of OY757919.1, read as the reverse complement.
TTTGTACAAGTTTTTTTTTTTTTTTTTTTTTTTTAACAACTACATTTGTAAGGAAAAAAAAACCCTCTTATTTTGACCACAGAATCTTGTCTTGTTTAGGCAAGCATGAATAAGTGACATTTGAGTCAACCTTAATAGTAAGATAAGAAGGTTGGAATGTGAAAACTAAAATTCCAAAGAGAGAGAGAGAGAGAGAGAGAGAGAGAGATGAGATGAGACTGATGCAGAGCTACAGGCAGTAAAGAACAAACAAGTGAAACATTTGAAACCTTGAAATAAAATTAAGGAACCAGCAGCTATCATCTTCTAATCTGTCATTGACTGAATTCATTTCTGGCCTAATTTCTCAACAATTTTGATTTCTACTTCAGATTAGCCAGTCTCCAGAGTTAAAGTTTAATTGTTAAATTTAACATCATTTTCCATCTGATACCCAACAAGAAAAAGTACTTCTCTAACAGTCTTTGAAGGCCATCTTAGAATTTGAAGAAAACATTATACTGAAAGGTGCTAGTGAGTGACATTTGTTAAATGTAGCTTGGAAGGAACACTTGCACAAATATCTTAATGATGAAGCATTCAGCTACAAGCAATGCCATACCAACTCAAGGTCTGGCAGCAATGCAGTTAAAGTCTTTGACTAGGGAGAAATATATGAGGATTTAAATTACTACTAACCTATAGATAGTGAAAAATTTTTTTAGAAAAGTTCTTAGCAGTGATATTAGTAATTCTAACCATTATTAGAAATCAATTATTTCTTATTGATCAGGTTGATTTTAATGGCATCTCAATCAGTCTAGGATTATTTTATGCCAAGAGGTTAGAGAATTGTGTTCATTGTACCTTCCTATTTCCATTTATTGTGTAGTTGTTAAGGATTTTTTTGCATATGGTTCCATTGAATACAAATTCAACACTCATCAACTAAGTGTAAAAACACTTTTCCTCAAAAAAAATTTAAATAAAAAAAAATTTTTTTAAATCAGAAAAACAATAATTTTGATAATATTCAGTTTTATTCCATGATTTTTTAAACCTATTTATAGTCTTAACATTCTCACAGATTGTCTTTATTTAACTGACTTATTGGCATAATGGTTAGACTGTTTGCCAATGACCAGGGAAACCAGAGTTCAATCCTAGATAGAGTCATACCAAAGACTTAAAAAAAAAAAAAAAAAAAAAAAAAAAAAATTGGTACTTGATGGCTCCTTGCTTAACACTCAGCATTATGAGGTATGGATCAAGGGTTAGTAAAGCAACCCAAGGAAAGGAGTAACACCCTCCCCTACACCTTAATTTAGTAGTTATAGAAAAGGAAGGTTCACTCTCAACTTCAGTCGGCCAACTTAATTACAACTATTTCACACCAAATATACTAAAATTTTAAAATAACTTTAAGTACTGGTTCTTTAGTTGCTTTTAAAAAACTCAAACAATAATCATCGAACAATATATTTCACAATATAATTGTATTCTTTCCACATTGAAATGATGCATTATGAAAACTAACAAAGATATCTGTCAAATAATTCCTGCAAGCCTTTAATTTAACACGATTAAACATTATAAGACGGAAAAGCACGCGCTGAACTATGGTATCCAGTGGTATTTTTAAATCACTACTATATATTTCTTTAAAAAATTTCCACATCGTCTTGACATTAAAAGCTGTATCATTAAATATTTTCTTTTCTCTGGAACAATCTTTTCACATTAAAAAAATAATGACATTTTAATATCTCTGGGAATTCAACATTTCTACTTCTGGTAAGTGATCAAATGCTTAGCATACCAATTCATCCAAACAAATACCTGAATTTTGAGCAATTATTTCCTCAAAGTTATATTCTTTAACATCAATTTTTAATTGATGGTTTTCAAGAAATAACTTGGTGAATTAAAGACAGATATCTATGATTTGGTTTGGTTTCTTTGTTTAATGGTAAATCAAACTTTGTAGGTTATTCAATGCTAAAGCTATTGTTGTAGTACTACTATTTCATACATAGCTGGGAAGATGTAGGTGACGCACCTATAACCAGAATAATGGACTTACCCAAAGGTATATTAAATCAAGAACTAAGCTGGCAGAGAGTAGCAGCTGTAGTAAGCACCTTGCCTGTCTTCGTGTATGTTGAACCAAGGAGTTCCCCTCCTCAGAGACTTTGGATACATTTGTGTTGGCACCTCATATCTCGGTGTTGAGTTATTTATTTATTGACCCTTAATAACCGGTCATAACAGAAGATAAGGAAGTTCATACCTTTCCCTAAGATATAAGTCCGAAAGTGAAAGTAACAGTTTGACTGGAGTTTAAACTCGCTATGATGTTACAGTTCAGCATATTAGCCATTAGACCACAATGACTCCTCCATATGTGTGAAAGTAAAGACTATAGATATAATAAGATTATAATGGAATAAAATGATTGAACATCTTTAACTCATGAGACCCTAACAGGTACTACTACTTTGGGTCAGAGTGAACCTGGGAGTAATGGCAACGAAGGGGTACTCCTCATTTCCCACACTTCAAGACTGAAGCCACCAAGTCACTAGAGGCATTATCTCTCACACCATTGCATTAAGTAGGGAGAGTCAGTGGGGTGAATACTCTTTGATGCCAGACCATTATTTCCAGCATCTCTTCAAGAGGATATGTTAAGACTTTGGTTGAGCAAAAAGTTGGGAGCTTCAAACATACATAATGTGTGTGTGTGTGTGTGTGTGTGTGTGTGTGTATATACACACACACACACAAAACCTAATTACAATAACACATACAAAATCCCCAAACTTTGAAATCTGGAATTCAAAATATCCAAGCAGGAGTTTTGTTTGAAATTTCAAAGAGCAAAGATTAGATCTTTTTGTTATCTATTAGCTTTTCACAAAATACTAAAGACTTAGTTTTTTTAGAAACAATAAACATCTGATCATACACTGTAGAGACATGCTTCAGTCATATTCACGCGCTGACGCGTTCGCGCACGCCCTGACAAGTCATATTAGCCAAAAGAATTAACAAAGACCTTCCCTTGTTGTCAAGCATATAAAGATAAAAAGAAAAAGTTCATTCAATTGGAGGTGAATGGGAGAGATGACATATTTCATAAAAGTTAAATTACTTTAAGTATCTAATATTTGAAAGAACAGATTCTTAGGGACAGTATCAAAAGAAAAAGTTGACATATCTATACACAAGATCAAAAATATTTCTTAATCCACTAACTTCCAACTATCTCTTCTAAGTTCAAAGACACCCACATAGAAGTAGATGTAAGGCAATCACTGTGTGTGTGTGTGTGTGTGTGTGTGTAAGCTTCACTTTAGAGCTTCATGTATGAATTGAGTATGAAGGAAAAGAAGCTGGGGGCGGGGAGCAGTATTATTCATGTTAGCTATGAACAGTAGCCAAAAGAAATATCTGACTGTTTTCTTTCATATCAATCAAATCAAGTCTAATCTTTCTAACATATTTTCTTAAAAACTTACATTGTTTCATCTTTTGAATATAATTATTGTTTTATATAAATGGCTGTGTATTCACCTGTATTATTAGGATAACAACATTCAGGACTAACACCCTCTTTTACGACTCATAGACCAGGAGTGTGTGTATGTGTGATAAAAATTTATAAATTAAAATATAAATTTTTTAAATAGAAACATTATCATGGACCACCATTACAATGAGAATCAAACATTCACTGGTTATTTAGTAGATACTATTAGTGAAAATGGAATAATTATTATAATACTGTTGGATAGTTGGCTGGTTAGTTGATTTATTGACTGATTTTAACAGCATATCAACCTGCCTTGGGTTATTTATGCCTTGAAATTAGGGAACTGCATTCATCGTACATTTATATCTAAATATTTTGTGGAGTTGTTAAGTTTTTTGCACAATGTCATGATATCAAGTATTCCAATCTAATACTAATAATTATATACTTTCAAGTATTTCTATTCAATAAATCATTTCTTTGCACACAGTTGTATGGTTTAAGTTACTGATAATAATAATCCTTAGTAAACAATTATAGTTTCAAGCAATTATTCTTAATACAAATAATTTACATTTATATGGAATCAAGTATTCCTATCTAATATGAATAACTTTTAAACGGTTCAATTGGACCCTAACAGATACTACCACTCCGGGTCAAAGTGGACCTGAGTAATGGTGTTGTATAGCCGTAATACATCTGCACGTATACATATACAAATATATGTGGAAACAATCAACCGATAATATACGGACTTCAATGAACGAACAAACACACTTCTTTATAAAAATATAATCTCTCACTTTATTCTCAAAAGGGTGATGGTTGTTGTGTGTGAGAGATGAGCTGGAGACGGGGATAGACTGCTATATTGATCCCAAGTTCTTCTTCGGCCATAGCAGCACTTCTTCCTCATCTTGACTGGGTTGCTCAACTGTGGGTCACTGAGGGCCCGGAGCCTTCTGTCTGCCGCTGGCTCTCATTCCAGCATCTTGTCCCCAACTGACTTAAACCGTCAGTGCGCCTAGTTATATCATTCTTTAACACCCACGTGTTTCCGCTGTTCTTCCGCTTATTTACACAGGTGCATCTCTTGATTGACGGCTCGATCGATGGTCAATATATAACAATGGCAATAGAGGGGTAACTCCACACTCTCCAGGACTGGAACCTCAGTATCAGATGCAGTTTAGTGTCATAGTCAGGACACTCCTTTTGGGTGAGGATCCTATTCCTCTGCAGGGCATACTATCAGCCAATTATAACGCCAGCAGACAGGGCATTTTGGAGGATAGTTGCATTGCTTTTAATACCATCGAAAGAAAATTATTTAACATACCAATATCATACCAAATGCATAGTATATAATTATATATCAATTAATAAAATAATTATAAGATTATATTTTACTTATTGAAAACTAAAAATATGCAACTAAATATATTCTCTCCACTTTTTCATTCACAATATACCAATTCTTTGCTGTCAGCTTATTACAGAGATCTTGTGATATCTGGTTAGGTTGAGACAAAGTCTGGTACATAATGAATTTCTTTACTTTCTTCATCACAGAGTTTGTAATCTCACAGATAGAGTCTTGGCAATTTATGCTTACTTCAAGAGTACATATCAACATTGAGGTAGAATTTTGACCAACAAAAATCGCGAGATTTGAAAAAAAAAATAAAATAAAATAAAAATCAAATCAATCGTAAAAGTAAAGAATATTGGGTCAAAAGATGTAAAACATACCAAATATTTTAGGTGTGGTACCAAACATACCAATGAATGTCAAAAGTTCCTAATTCGGTAAAAATGTACAAACTTAGGCAGCCCCTATGACTTACCATTGCTAATGTCATCCTCCCCCTCATTTTTATGATCATACATCCTAATATGCATTAAAACTGGGTCCTATGCATCCTCGTGTCCGACAAGATTCTATGTGAATTAAGCAAACTACAAGTTACTATGTTGAAAAGTCAATAGAGAGAATGAGTAACGATTTCAACAATTCCATCTATCAAAATGTAACCACTCGGTATCTCTAAAAAAATAAATAAAATATAATAAAAAGCCTTAGTATCAAGGAGATATATAGGCAAAAAAAGCATCCTAAGTAAAATATAGTTACAAAGAATTAACTTGAATCCTCATAATGCTGAAAACATAACAGCTGACAATGCAGTCATCCAATTGATAATATGTGATCCCAATCAACTAGAGGCAACCAGAGTATTTAGGGTGAAAAAAATTAATATAAGAAATACTAAGGGGTATTATTAATTTTGGATAATATTTTCTTTCAGCTTCTTCAATCTTACTTCCTTTTTAAATAAGACATTCAGATTATTCCTTTGATATTAAGGAACCAAGCATTTCAGGAAAAAAAAAAAAAAAAAAATAATAATAATAATAATGAAGAAAAGAACCTTTCAACAAGACTAATCAATGTTCCCTTTAGAATCAAACAAGTCTTGTTATCTATCAGCTGCTTCACTAGCTAAGCTACAAGAGCCAAAAAAATCACACCTATAAGCCCAAACCAGATTTCATTGCCAATCTTTCAAGCACCATGTTTATTGCTATTGTTTTTACACCCTAGTAATATTAATAGCACCTTTTGTTTTGTTTTGTTTAGATGCAGCATGGCCAATTATTATTAATAATTCCTTTAAATTTAGTTGGGTTTTTTTTTTTTTTTTTGCTGCTCCCTAATAACAAATAATGATTAAACATGTTCACTTTGACAATGCTTTACCTAAAATAAAGATTTTTTTTTCCTTTTTACTTGCTATGTTAAAAGCAGCGAAGATAAAATAAATCAAGGACTTGAAAGTTTTCTTTCAAGATTCTTTTAACCTAGGCAATATTTCGTAACCTAAATCAATGGGTAACAGGTTTTTATATGGTATACAAAAAGTAAAAAAATTCCTCTACAAGACATGTTAGTAGGTTTTAGTCTGTACAGCCTTACTCAAAGTTATTAAAAAAATTAAAAATAACCACAAAACATCAAAAACACATCAAGAAACACACTTAATAAAAATAAACATCAAATATCCAATATAGGAACATCTGAGGTATTGGTTCAGTTTCTTTGTTTAATGGCATATTCAAATATAAATAGAATTTACTACTTACTTATAACTTTAAATACCACCTCGTGAGTTTTATACACAAATCTGAGATTCTACAACAAATGGCCTCTCAATAACATTTCAAAGCCTTGAGCTACTAAAATAGGATTCAAATTAATAATGCTAACAGTGTGTGTGTATATATATATATATATATATATATATATATATATATATATATATATATATATATATATATATAAAACACAAAGTCAAGTCAGTAGTGTAGTCTGTACAGCTTTACAAAAATATACATGGTTAATTGTAAAAAGAAAACAATTAAACTTTCACTTGTAATGCATAGAAGACCAAATTTAACAATCTTATATTTAAAATTTTTCATGTACATCTTAAAAAAATCTAACTAAAAACAAGTAAATATTTTCAACTGATCAATATAAAAAAAAATGAAATACAATAAAAATATTTTTTTAAATTTGAATATAATTTTTTTTAAAAAATAAAAATAAAATCATTTTTTTCATTAATAATCAATTTTTTTTTCTATTAAAAGAAAAATACAACTAATCTTTTTTTCTCATTCAAAAAAAATAAAATCCTTACATTTTTTTTTATTTTAAAAAGTTTTAAAAATAAAATAGAAAAGTTGATTTCTAGTGAAGTTATTTAAATTTTGGCTAAACTGACAAACCCTGCAAGTTTCTAGTATGAAACTTTAATTTCTATGCCTTTCACATATTTATTTTATCTCTAAATAAAGTGATTCAGATGTTTTTTCTTTCCAATACATCTAGTGTAAATCCTTCACTTTCAAAGTCAAAGTGTTCTTTCAACATTCTTATCTCCCACATTTCATCTGCATAATTACATATTCAAAACATTAAAAGTTTTAAATACCTTTACCAATTGGTAACTTCTCGCTTAGCCTGGAAATATTTCTCCCATAATTAACCATGCCAAGTTTTATTTCAATAAAAATAAACACATTTTCTTAATAAAATCACAAGAAACACATCAGTAAAATCTGTAGCGGGCATTAAGCTTCCCCAGTTCCATGTCAAGAGGAATTTTAAAAATTTTGATTAAAAATCATCATCATCATGTCATGCTGGTAGCACGGATATCCCTGACCCTCTCTCGCCACTTTTCCCTATCGTTCATCGCCTCAGGCAGGTCTTCTGGACAACATCCTGTATCCTAACATAGTTGCTGAATGTATGTTCGTGCTGGTCGTCCTGCTTTTGCATGGCCATGTGTGGGGGTCCATAAGATAACACCACTTATGAGTTCGTCCCTGCTTAAGAAAATAAATCTAAAAAAATGGAATCTATTTTTAAAAATCACAAAAATTCTTCAAATGTATCTTTACGCTTACCCATGAGGTACAAATATAAAAAACACTCTTAATAATGATTTTTATATATATTTTGTCATTCATTATATATTAACCTGGCTGCACTCACTGTGATATATCATAGGTTGTATTCTTATGCCATAAAACCCAACCAAACCAAATCGGCATATCAACTATTGTATGTTGATTCAATGCCAAATCCTCTTTATACATATATATTAAGTATATGTGATTTTTCGATTAAACATAAATCATTTTTTTTCCACACGATTTAAATATCAAACAGTTCTATAGATAGGATACTATCAGGTGCTACCATTCCAAGTCAGAGTGGACTGGGGAGCAATGGCAATGAAGGTGTACTACACATTCCCCAAAGCTCTAAGACCAGAGCCTCACCATCAGATTGTTTTCTGTCATATCCAGGACACTCATTCTGGAAAGGAGATTCCTACCCCTTCTACAGAGATACAATTGGTATATTCTACAGCCCCAGCCAACAGGGCTATCTTATGCAGAGTTCTGTCATAGTTGGTTGAACTGTATATGCATTCATCTTGATTCACACACTTCAGAACTGATCTCTGATAAGATCATAAAAAGATTTAAACTAACTTTTCATAGCTGCCTATCAACCTGTATATACAAGGATTCATTTCATTTTCAATATAATGTGTATAACCAACTTAAATGCTACTCTCTCCCTTGAATATGCTTTTAATATTTGTAATATATAACAGTAAGTTTTGCTTTAATTTCTGACTACGAACAATTCCTTTCTTCCTTATTTTTTATGCATTTCTATAATAAAATTCTTAGCAATGCATTTATATAATACATATAATAGCTCTATTCTGTTACTAATACTCCCTTAGTTCTTGACTACCAATAATCCCATTTTAATTTTCAATATACATGATACAAATTGTTCAAACATTTTATTCAGATTATAAACTTCAGGAATTTGTGTTCCCATGGTAACAGGAAGGAATCAAAGATTCTAATTAGTAATTTACACTTAGAGTGTTCGCCAATGGTCCAGGAGACCAGGGTTAAATCCCAGGTCAAGTCATACCAAAGACTCAAAAAAATGGTAACTGATGCCGCCTTGCTTAACACTCAGCATTATAAGGTAAGGATCAAGGGTAAAGTGGAGCAATCCAAGGAATGGAGTAGCGCCTTCTCCTCCACCTCAGTGTAGCAGCTATTTAAAAGGGAGCCTTCAGATCACTCTCAATTAAGGTCACCAACTTTACTTAAAAGATGAACAATCAAGGTAAGTTAAGCATCTTGTATAGGTGAGATGCAGAAGCTAATTACATTTAATTAATCTTAGACTTCAGAACAATTAAAATATGGAATATTTATTTCTGGGGTTGACTACAAGAAAGTGAAAGTGGTGAGTTAAAAAGATTCAAAACACATCTCCACCAGTGTAAACATCAGTTACGACTTTGAACAAATCAAAAGAATGAGAACCGTACTGGTTAGATTTTATGGCATATCAACCATTGAAGGTTATTTAATGCCAAACCCTCTTTATACATATATATTAGATATATATGATTTATCAACACATTTTATAGATAACATTCTTAAATGAGCTTGAGGTCTTTTTTTGCACACAGTTAAATGGTTTCAAGTATTTCTATATAACAGTCACAATTTAACATCAGTCATGTGTTTGCACACAGTTTGTTCTATTTGACCCATAGATAGAACCCTATCAGGTTCTACCACTCTGGGTCAGAGTGGACCTGGGAGTAATGATAATGAAGAAGTACTCCATATACCCCAAATCTCTAAGGCTAGAGCCTCATCATTAGATAGTTTAATATTATATCCAGAATACTTGTTGGTGGTGGTGGTGGAGTCTTACCCCTCTGCAAAGATGCAGTTGGTATTCTTCTTGGGCTGCAAATTGAAAGAATAAAATGATAGATTATAAATGGTATAATGAGAGCAGATGGTTTGATTTATTTGTTTAATGACACCATCATCAAGGTATGGTGACAGAAGAGATTTCCTTGATTCTCTTGGCCATTGCTCTGGGGAAGTCGTCTAGATGATACCTAGTGTCTACACAGAGCTGATGAGTGTAAATCTTTTGCTTGTCAGCTAAAATTGGTTTATCCATGGGTAGGAGTTAAAAAGAGAACATTGCTTATAAGTTAATCCTTACTTCTCCAGCAGTGCTTGGTATGTCTTACCCATCTTACGTGGATGGTTTGTGAGATAGGAGGTAAATGGACATATAGCTGCTGTTTTGCTGAGTGCTGCTTCCAGGATTTGTTAAAAACAGCACATAACATTGTTTAGTTCTCATCAAGCTTCTCCATGTTTCATTAAAGTCCAAGTGGTGCAATTATACAGTAGCTCTGACAGGGCTAGAGCTTGGAAGGATTCCCATCTTATTTCATCAAAGAGATCTTAAAAAGTTAAGCCATACATACAAGGTGTAGACCCAAAATTTAGGGGATTAATTTTAACAGTATGCTTAAACCAAATGGACAAGGGACTTGAACTGACACTTCCTGAACCAGTGTGCAAACAAAAAGATTTAAAAAAAGATGGAACCCAGATGTTAAGACAAGGCACTCATTGTATAATGGTAATGGATGATGAAAATGGACATGGCAACCTGAGTTCGAATCCTGGACAAAGCTGTTTATATTTTACATAGTACTAATATTCTTGGGAAAGGTGTGAATCCATCAGTTCTCAGCTATGGATGAATAGAAGGAAAGATAGGCTCTTTAACCTTGGTATGGCAACCAATCTAGAAGAAGGAAAACTGAATTTAGAACTATTAAACTGCTTAAAATTAACCTTGTGTCACATCCTGTTCATGCAGAGGGGTTGGGTAAATACAAACCAGATGTTAGAACAAGGGATTTTTTTTAGATGGTCAAATATGCCAAATTTTTTAGTACATGTAATACTGAGAGTATTCATTATGTTGTCAAAGAAAACATTGAAGACACACTTATGGGTGGGCAGCTGGCTATCTATTCTAGGTGTGTGTGTGTGTGTGTGTGTGTGTGTGTGTGTGTGTGTGTGTGTATAAAGAGCTAAGCAGCAACAGAGATTAGCAACTTCTACAAAGAGATTCACAAATAAAAAACAAATTAAAATGAAAACGAGAACATGTGATGACATTTAGGAAATGTTTTCTTGACAAGAAAATCTGTTATGATACATATGTTCTTGCAGAGTATAGATATATCCAACTGAGTGTAGTGAATATCACAACAATCATTGTTTTCTATTACAAATGTTTTGCTTGGAAAGTGATTGGCTGAGTGTGTGTGGGGAGAGACACATGCTATCTTCTATTTTCTCTCTCTCCTTTTTTTTCTGTTGGAAGTCTGTTAATCATTGGAATGACAGCTTCTATTCAGAGAAAGAAGAGATGGTAATAGAATCTGTTTAATTGGTTTCAAGAGAAGTCAGATATTCAGGATATGAAAAGGACAGAGAAAGATGAACTTATCAATATGGATAGGATTGTACATTTGAATCACCAAAGGCAATGAATATATTGTTTGCTTTTAAGACTCAGTTGTCTTTGATTTCTTTTGATTTACATAAATTCAGACAAGTCTATAGAATTGTGAGCAGTAATATACTCTCATGTCTTGTCATATCAGAAAAAAACCATCTTTTTCATCAAAATCTGTCAATGATTATCAGTTTGGTAGTTTATGGGATAAACTAACAAAAGACAAGCACATGTAATGAAGGTTGAAGGAAGATTACCAAAAGCTAATGTCATAGCATAAATATATATATATATATAGAAAGGAGAAACAATGGAAAAAGGGAAAGTCAGAAAAAACTAAAAGCAGATTGAAAGAGACAAAATGAGATAGAGGAATGAAAGACAGAACAGAAAAGTAAAAAAAAAAAATTCCTTTATAATTTCAGAGACTGTGACAAAACAAATCAAAACAGTTTCTTTAAGCACATTTAATATCTGTAAGGGTCACATAGCACTAAATATAATTCCATTTTTTTTATTGCCTGTATTTTCTTTGACAAGCCACTAAAAAGGTGTTTCCACCCCACTTGCCCCCATCTTTACATCAAAAATTCTTATATTGTTCTAATAAGGATCAAGCTTTGATGTGTTGTTTTTCCTAGGTCATAGTTAAATAAAGCAAGATTTTTATTAGAGAAAAATACTTAAAATGATCTAAAGAATCAAGAAATTTCAAATTTGATTTGTAAACGAATGATAATTTTGTAGGGTTCATATCTATGCTGAATACCTTTTTTTTTTTTAATCATCCAGATTCTCAATCTACTCAAAATACCTAAAATGCTACTCCTTAAATCCTCTGACACAAACTTGTATCTGTTAGGGTCAAATTTATCTGTCTAAATTTCTGAGACGAAGCTTGATGATTTTTATTATTAAGGGTTTTCGGACTATTGTCTTCATTTTTATTGTTATTTCCACAATGTTTCAGCTGATATGTCATCCGGCCTTCTTCAGGTGTGTGTCAAACTCGAGAACCTTCATGGAACATTGAACTATATCCTTTATTGAATCCACGGGGGTCACCTGTTCTGATTCTGTTAGCTATAACCAGGTACAAGTGTTAAGTACTCGCCTGCAGTCAGGATTGAACCTGCAATCTCCAGATGATTGTCTCCTTAGAAGCTTAGGGAACGAACACCTATAACCGTTACACTATGTGTCCAGCTGAACATAAAGATGAAAACAATAGTCCAAAAACCCTTAATGATAAAAAATCAAATTTATCTGTTTGAAAATTATTCATATTGAACTGTATGCAAAAATAAACCTCTTTAACAACAACTACACAAAAAATGTAAATATGAATACGCAATGAACATTCCTTAACCTCTTGGCATAAAATAATCCTAGATGGGCTGACATGCCATTAAAATCAATCACTCCTTCCTAAATAAAAGTCTCAATATCATGGAGTGCAATTATAACAGGAACCCAATGGATTCATGAGTCATCTAGTTGAAATATAAAAAGACAAGACAAGAAAGTGTTTTAGCTGTATCCTCAATAACATGGCAAGAATAAAAGAGAGAACAAAGTTTTAAAATCCTTAACTTGAAAATATCACAAAGTTGCATTGAAACCAAAAATATTTCTATAATCCTCCTCAAACAATCCCATTACATTAGATATAAATAAAAGACAGAGAGAGAGATGACAACCAAAGGAGAGAGAGAGAGAGAGAAAGAGAAAATGGACACTAAAAACTTATGAAAATCAAATTACTTCGATCATTATTTCTCTGGATTGCTTCTATTTTTACCATAAACAAAAACAGACACACTTTAATCAATTTGTTGTTCTATAAAAAGACTGTAACAGGATCAATCAAAATGTAGGGAAAATAACTTTCTCATAATTATTTGGCCAATTAAAACAAAACAGTTTGGAAAAGATAAAAAAACTTAAACAAAATGCAATTTTTCAGCAAAAAAGCTTAAAACATTTCAGTATTCTGGGTATTTTTAAAGCCATTTATATTGTCTTTCAGCTTATAAAGGAACTCATGAGGAAAGCAAGTTATATCTGAGCAATAAAAACGAAGTTAAGATCTAAAGTTATTCATAAATGGTACTGTAATAAGATTGTGCGTGTATATATAGTTTGCTATATTCATAAATACAGAGTGCACAATATCAGTTGTAGAACATTTATCTAAATTAAGATGGCATAGACACAGAGTCAATGGCACATGGTGACTCAATTTCTCATCTATGCGACCATCAGACTACACAACTCCTCCACTACAAACAGAATGTGAGGCGCCTCTGGTGGTGTAATGGTTAGCAAGCTGGACTAGCAAACCTACACGAGTGAGTTCGAGTCTCACTGGGTGCCCCTTTCATATGGCCTTGTGCCACATCTAAGCAAAAAGCTTAGTAAATTACCACTACAAACAGAATGTGATACAAGGTCAATTTCTAAGCAGAGTAAATCTGATTTGAATTCAGAAGTTTCCTTAAGATTTACCAATGCAAAAGAAACCAGTATGCTCCACTATTTACCCATAGCTGGAGGGAGAACAGATGGATTCATGCCTTTCCTAAGAGCATTTGTGCAAAGTGAAACAAACAGCTTCAAAGATTTGAACTTAGGTTGCCAATTACATTTCTTATAATAACCATTACAATGGCAGCACCATTTTATATATATATATATATATATAAAAATCACCACATACAAATAAAATTTGACTTACAAACCCATGAAAGCCAAAACTAATATCAAGAAAAGATTCCTCTAAACTTTAAAGTTGAACTGAGATTCTTAAATTTAAAAATTTTTTTTAGAGCAACCAAAACAGTCAACCTACATTCCTATTATTAACCTATAAAAGCAAAGAGACAACCCTCATCCCAAAACAGTTTGTCCACAAAAAAGGTGTTACATGAATGGTCACTTAGACAAATAAATTCAAGAAATGTGAAAATGCCATAAATATTATGTTACTGGATATTCTTAAAGGCTCACATCACACTGTAACCTACTGCAAAGGGAATTTCTTTAATCTATGCTAGATAAGAAAGAAAAGGCTTATTACACATAGCCACACATATTTATAACCAACTTTTTTTTTTTCTTTTCCTAACTTGGTTTGAAGTAATTTTTCCCTGCCATCTCTTTCATGTTTTCCAAAGACACTACTAGATGTATTGATAATCTGCTTTCAGTGCAAAAGCCCATATGACTCATTCCAGGAATTTTTCAAGCTAAAAGATTATACTTATATTTTGTATTCAACATCAAGAAAATGAGTCAGTTTTCATCTGATGTCATCTTCTAAGCCTTTAAATAAGTTAAAAGTTAAAAATTAATAAGTATTTTTTTTTTTATAAATCAGAAAAACATACAAGATAAAGAGCAGAATATAAAAGTATCTAACAGCTGTCAAATTTATAAGAACCCATTGACATCCTCTCCAATTTTAAGAAAAATTCAAATAATTCTTCAGAAAACTAAACTACATTTTTTGTTTGCTGATATTATGATGAGTGCATAGTCTATCTTTCTTTGCTTGTCATATGTACCTCTATGAGTAAAGAAACTTGTCTTGATATTTCTTTGAAAACCAAAAATTGTATTAACAAGAGGTCAAGAGAACTATTTGAATCAGACAATAAATAAATAGTTTGATACTGTTTTTGCTTTGTGTTACAAAAAAGACCAGGATAAGAGTTGAAACATCCGTTGTGTTTACAATAACAAGAGTTCAATGAAATGTTAATAACCCATCTGAAATGGATGGATAACATATCCTGATGAATTGTCTTTGGGAACACACATTTAGGAAGACATTACTGTTTCAGACCCACTGATGGTGAACAAGGCCCATACAGGGCAGGCAACAGAAGGTCTTACAACTAAAAATACCTCCAGTTTTATGGCCCTTCTTCAGCTCTCGGTCTGTTCTGTGGTTTGCTTTTAAAATAGAATCACTTAGAAAACATTATCTCATTAAATCTCCTTGGTTTGGTTCTGTTTTATGGCATATCAACATTTGTAGGTTATCTAATGACAAATCACATATACATATATATATATGTCAGCAAATAGTTTGTATGTAACATTATCTTAAACAAGCCAGAGTTTGTTTGCACACAGTTAAATGGCTTCAAGTATTACTATCTAATACTAATAATTCAATTTAACATTAATCCTTTGTTTGCACACAGTTTAAAGGTTTCAAATATAGTAAATGATTAAATTGTTATATTTGACTTATAGATGAGACCCTAACAGGTATTATCAGTTTTGACCTGAGAATAATGGCAATGAAGGTGTACCCCACATTTCCTAAAGCTCCAGTACAAGACTCATACCATCAGATGGTTTAGTGTCATACTTAGAACACTTGTTGTGGGAGGGGGTCTTACCACTCTGCAGAGGTGTAGTCAAGCATATTCTACAGCCCCAGCTAACAGGATGAGTCAATAAGTTGTTACCAACTGATAGTAGAAGGAAATGAAATCAGTGACTGGAGTTCAAATCATGGACAAGACTGTCTTCTAATTTGGGTTAATGTTCTTTGGAAAGGCATGAAGCTATCTGTTCTCACTTCAGCTCTAAGTAAATAGGAGGGTAGACAGGGTTTTTTACCCCTGGTTAGGCAACCAGTCTAGCAAAAGGAAAACTAAATTCAAACAAGCTTTACTCTGCTTAGATACTAACCTTATGTCACATCCAACTAATGGAGGAATTGGTTTGGTTTTATGGCATATCAACCCTTGTAGATTATTTAATGCCAAATCCAGTTTATACATATATATCCAATATATGATTTCTAAACACATTTTGTTGATAACATTTTTAAATGAGCCAGAGCTCATTTTTTTTTGCACACGGTTAAAGGGTTCCAAGTATTATTATTGTAACTAACTATTCATTTAAACATCAGTCATTTATTTATACAGTTAAATCATCAAACAGTTCTATTTCTTACAATTCAATTTAGCATAAGTCAAAGTTTAATAGTTCCAAGGATTGCTATGTATCACAAATTCAATCAAACATCCGTCATTTGTTTGCACTCGGTTTAAATAGTCAAACAGTTCTATTTGACCCATAGATAGGACCATATCGGGTGCTACCATTCCCGGTCAGAATGAACCATGGGAGCAATGGCAATGAAGGAGTACTCCACATTCCCCAAATCTCCAAGGCTGGAGTCTGGCCATCAGATGGTTTAATGTCATATCCAGGATACATGTGGGGGTGGGGCTCTTACCCCTCTGCAGAGATGCAATCAGCCCCAGCCAACTGGGCTGAATGGAGGGATTGGATAAATACATGACTGGTAAATCAAAGGGATGAGTTTTTGGGTTGTGGAAAGTTCACTACATCGCATAACCATAATAAAAAAATAAAAAAAATAAAAAATTTAAATTTAAAAAATGAAATAAAATAAAAAGCAAGCATTTTTTTTCTCTTTCAGAGATTAGGCATGCAATAGATTTCAAAAGATTATCAAAAATGTTTTTCTTTTGTGAAATCTTATTTTTATATTTAGTTTTTAGAGATGAAGAATACTGAAATTCTTAAAAGGCCTTTTCTTTTAAGATTAACACACAATCAATGAAATCCTTTTGATAATCAGAAGAACTTGTAAAGAACTTTCTGTCAAGTAATGCTTAAAGGGTTTCTGTTAGATCACTCAAGTTAAGCAGTTAAAAGTTTGCTCAGTCTTTAAATGTGTGACTGTTCAGAAATAGCAAATACCATAAACAAATTTTAAGTAGCATACGCAGAATACATGAATTTACTGTAAGCAGGACTAGAGGAAGAGGATCTAGACAATAATTGTCTTACGAACTCGACTACTAAATCATTCAGAAGATATCAGATTTTACAAGAATGCTAAAGGGTATCATCAGTACAAATGGTGAATTAAACATTGGACTTAAATATATTGCTTAATTTCTAATTGACCGGAAGACTTGTTGAATTACTCCACCCAGCCAACAGGGTTTAGAATCTGCCGATTAATATACCCTGAAAAGAGTAAGACCCTCTCCAAAATAGAGATAGAAGGGTCCTAGTTATGACATTAAACTGCACCTGATGGTAAGGCTCTAGTTCTGGAAAGTTTGGAGAACTGCTTCATCACCATTACTCCCAGGTTCACTCTGGGCCAGAGTGAAAGTACCTGTTAGGATACCATCCCTAGATAAAAAAGACTTGTTTAAAAATTATTTGTATTTGATAGGAACATTTGATGCTATGTAGCTGTAAAATATTTGTATTAAGAATAGTTGCTTGAAGCAATGATTTTTTTACAAAGGATTATTATTACCTACTTGAAACCATATAAATCTCTTAAAAAAACAAAAAAAAAACTTCACAAAAAGTGTAAATATGAAGATACAATGAATGGATTGACATGCCATTAAAATCAATCAGTTAAATTAACAAATTTGTTAAAGGCTGCAAACAAGTACATTTGATAATTCCAACATGATTTGCAATTTACTGTTTAAATAATCCGCATACATGACATTGTGTAATCACTTTTGGCCAGTAAGCTATCGAGGCTTCCGCAAGTGTAGTCTATGATTTGGTGTATATGACATCTGGTAATTGAAATATGTCTTATCTGATAATCTTAAATTTTTAATTACCAGGATGTAATAAACATAATTTTACATTAACAGGTGTAATATACACTATATTTCAAATTACCGGATGTAATATACACTTGAAGAAGTACAGAGAGCCCATCGGCAAAGAAGTAATTAAAACAAAGACAATCATTGTATCTCAAATAATTATTTGAATAACAATACTTTTTCTCTCAAACGATAATGTTAAAACGAACTTATTTATACAAGATATTTGAGATTCAAGTTTGCATCATCTTGGTAATTGATAGGGTGGGTGGGAAAGAAAAAAGTTTAAAATTTTCTAAGTCACAAACATGGGTTCAGTTTGGTTGGGTTGGGTTTTATGGCATACCAACCATTATAGGTCATTTAATGCCAAATCCTTTTTATATACATATATGATTTGTTTTGGGCCATTAGCCTAGGGAGTGGAGTGTTCGCCAATAATCCAAGAGACCAGGATTCAATCCTAGGTTGTGTCATACTAAAGACTCAAGAAATGGTACTTGATACCTTGTTTTAACACTTAGCATTATAAGGTACATATCAATGGTAAAGTGGAGCAATACAGGGAAAGAAGTAGCACCCTCCCTCACACCTGGTATAGTAGCTATTGAAAAGGGAGCCATCAAGTCGCCCTCAATTACAGTCGCTAACAACATGATTTGTAAACATTTTGGAGATAACATTCGATTGGTGAACACTCTACCCATTAAAACAATGGCCCAACACAAATCATATATATTTGATATATATGTATAAAGAGTATTTGGCATTAAATCTACATTAGTCATTTGTTTGCACACAGTTTGTTCTATTTGACCCATTGATAGGACCCTATCAGGTGCTACCACTCCAAGCTGAGAGAGATTTCAATTCAGCATTTAAAGAAAAAAGAAAAACGGAGAAAATGGGAGAAAAAGAAAAAAAAAAAAAAAGAAAAATGAAAAAGAAGAAAAACGAAAAAGGTCTTCTTCATTGTCACTCCTCTTTCCTTCTTTCTTCTTCAGTTTCCTTCTTTCTTTTAACTAATACAAGTAGAGGGGATCTTTTTTATAAACCTATTAAACAGAGATAATCACAACTCCTCTTCACCATTTGTGGGGGCTGAGATGAGGAGAATTATCTCCCAACAGGTGATGCCAAACAATTTAGGCAGAAAGTCATTCAAGACCATCCTTTTCTAAATTGTAAAAATACTGACAATCCTTGACACATGCCACAACAAAATGATAAAACCAAATAAACTTTTGGTTGTTAAACAAGCTGATGAATCTTAGGACAGGAAACACAAACAGGCAGGAAGGAAAATGCTAAACAAATACAATTAGTTCACAACTAATGTTTTCTTCCAATGCAATGTCACAAATGAAATATGCAAAACAAAGTCAAATAAAATTTTTAAAAAAAGGCACCAAGCACAATTTCCCATTCACAATAATCATACTATTGTTTTGGTGCATAAAGAGGATTTATCCCAGACAGAATTCTCACTCGGATTGAATCAACCCTTCAGCACTCACATGAGAGTCATTTAGGAAAGAAAAAAAAAATGGAATTTAAACTCCCAATCATTTGAATATTTTGGCTAAATTGTAAATATATAGTAGGTATAAAAAAAAAGTACATTACTTTGTCTGGAAATATCTACATATAACAAATTGTTGAGTAAGTGTGTTTATCTGTGAATAAGTGGGAGTGTGTGAATAAATATGTAGGTGACCATAACCAAGTTGAAAAAAAAAATAGATAAAAACATAGCAAAATTTCTATTAAAGCAAGAATCTTAAAATGATCTTAGAGAATTTAGCAATTTCTCGTTCAATAATACTTTTGTAGAGTCTGCTTTCATGGTAAACTTTTTTCTTTTTAAATCATAATGGAGATAAATATGGAACATTAATTAGAATCTTTCACTCATTCTTAAATAGAAGTATCAATATCATCATGGACATCTGTTACAATGGGATTCAAACAGATTTTCATTTAATCAAATCACGCTTAAAACACTGGTTTCTTACTAAATATTTGTTCAGTTCTAAAATGGGTGACTACTTAGGAACAGAAAGCACTTTAGGCCAGCAAAGGACTGAGTACCAAACTAAGCCAAGTTTTATAAATAACAACAGCATTATTAGTGTTGGGGAGAGTTATCTCTCCCAGCGAATCATTGACTCTTCATGGGAAAAAGGTAGTATCAGACTAGATAGCTGCTTGACAACACACCATGTGTAGACAGTAAATTGCTAATCCAACCCTGCTCTATCCTGGTCAGTGTGAAATAAAAATGAATATTGTTGTGTTAGAAATCTTTCTTTCAGTTAATTACTTTCAACCATTTGGATGCAGACTGTGGCTCATTTCCAACTCTTAACACCAACTGCAAGTTGTACATCTTTGATCGGGCCATTGCCATATCCAATAAAATGACAAAACAGAAGTTGTCAATCTAATTATCATTTTCATGCTATTACATAATAAATTTTAATAGTATATCAATTTTTAATGATTTTTTTTTATAATCAAATTGAAAAAAAAAAAAAAGAATTTTTTAACTTATTGAAATTATAAATTAAAATTGTTTTTTGCTTATGTTTTTTAATTAACTGTATTAAAAAGGATTAAGATTAAGAAAAATGAATAAATACATGTCTAATTTTATGATAAAATAAACATAAGTTATCAAACTTAGTTCTATAATTTGACTTCAAAGAATAATAAATGTTTTAAATACATACAGTTTACTGTCTATTTATAAACTGCTAAATTATGGTTCAAATAACAATTTATAGTTTAATCAATGAACTGTAGCAGCAGATCTATAAACTAATGATAACAAATTCAAAATGTGCCAGACCAGAGTTATTTGATTGTTGGTTGGTTGGGTTTTATGGCATATCAACCTTTAGAGTTATTTGACTACAGCACAGTGGATTAGGGTGTAAAAAATAATATATATCTCCAATGTCTGCACAAAATTGATATAAGTTCTGGCTGGCCGGCCGGCCAATACTGTGTCCATGTATAGGAGTCCATAAGAGAATGCCATATATGTGTTCATCTTTCATTCTATGGAAGTGTTCAGCATGCCTTCTTACTCAATTGGTTTGTAAGATAGGAGGTAAGTACAGCTGCTGTTTTGTGGGGTGCTGCTTCTACGATTTGTTCAAAACTGTAGCATCCTTGTGTAGTTCCCATGAAGACCTGCCAGTAGCAATGAATGATAGGGACAGACGGTGAGAGAAAGTCAGGGAATTCTGTGTTATCAGTATGACTTTAGGATGAAGATGATTATATATAACACATCTGAAATTAAATGCAAAAAGGAATATTTTCCCCCCAAAAAAATATTCAAATACTTCTCTCAGCTGAGCCACTAAGTATTGTTTATTTTCTCCTGTGAGTTATGGCAGTAGCTTCTTCATCCACCCCCCATGTGTAGGTCGGGTTGTGTCTTCCTTTGAGGCCTGGTCTGTTATGAGGTAGTAATCTAGATAGAGCTCATTGATATACACACACACATTATATATATATATATATATATATATATATATATATATATATATATATATATATATATATATATATATATATATATATATATTAATAAAACATTAATTGAAGTAACAATTGTATTCATAATGTGATATTTTTCTACATTGTATACCTGCTCCAGCATAGTAGCATCAAGTACTTTTTCTTGTATACTTTTCTCATTTGTATGTGTGTGTGTGTATATATATATATATATATATATATATATATATATATATATAAAGATCAATAATATAATTATATGGTTTGATATATTTATAAAAAGTTCTCAATATTGGTGACAGGCCATATGTTGATCTAAGTTTGAATAGTAACAATATAGAGTCAACGTCGCTTACCAATTGCCAGTTTCTTCCTTAGGCAAACATCAGACCAAGAGATTGCTTATATATATATATATATATATATATATATTATATTAAATTAATACATGACTCCATTATCAATTTATTTCACCAGGATATCAACCGGTTCTTCAGATGGACTTGAATAGAAATTCGTTTCTTTTTGCCCTTTAATACCAGGGAATACATTTTACCTGACAAAGTTCAAGGTGTCATAATTTAAATATACATATATATTTGAGAAAAAAAA
Organism: Sepioteuthis lessoniana; assembly: GCA_963585895.1. Lineage (NCBI taxonomy): Eukaryota > Metazoa > Mollusca > Cephalopoda > Myopsida > Loliginidae > Sepioteuthis > Sepioteuthis lessoniana. The sequence goes on along the minus strand of OY757919.1, from coordinate 91,971,706 downwards.
ATGTCTATATTTATATATATCTCAGCTTAGAAAATCTTCCAATATATAATAGATAAATCTGTTATAACATATATGTAACTTATTCTGAATATAACCAGTTAAAAAGCATTAATAAATAATTTTCATTCATCATAATGGATATTCAACATTCTCAGGTTCAATAAAAAAAAAAATTTTTTGATTTTTAAAATGCAACAATTTTTAGGGAAATCTTTTTGGAAAATCCCATCCTTCTGATGATGACTACATTGAAACTAATAAAGAATAACAAGTAATTATAAATATATTATTCCTGTTTTATTTTTCATACACACACACACATATATAAGAATGCTGCGTGCAATCCTGAACAAGTCCTGGCAGCAACACCCCACAAGACACCAACTGTACGGCCACCTGCCCCCTATCATGAAAACTATTCAAGTTAGACAAACCAGACATGCAGGACACTGCGTGAGAAGCAGAGATGAACTCATAAGAGATGTACTCTTATGGATCCGCACACATGGCCGCGCAAAAGTAGGACGACCAGCTCGAACGTACATTCAGCAGCTATGTGAGGATACAGGATGTTGTCCTGCAGACCTACCTAGGGCGATGAACGATTGGGAGGAGTGGCGAGAGAGAGTCAGGGATATCCGTGCTACCAGCGCGATATGATGATGATGATGATATAGCTTTCATGAAAGGAAGGAATAAATAACAATACTTACGTAAGTTCAGAGAAAAGAAACTTTTATACAGATCAAAAAGATTTAAAAAAAAAAAAAAAAAAAAAAAAAAATAACCATACATGCAAAGACTAAGCAACTAATAAGACCTATGCCAAATTATGTCAAAGACATCCAAGTGTTATCAATTTTCTAATTCTTTCAGATCTTTGTTTTGGTTTCATTCTTTCAGCAAATTAGACAAAAAGCAAATGTGATAATTCAGTATGCAGGAAAACATTCAGGAAGAAAGTTTAATATATTCAAACCTGATTTTTATAAGAATATGGTCACAGAACCAACTTGAAAGACTTACCCAAGATCTAACTTTCAGATTGAATAGAATATAAATTACTTGATTGAGTCAAAAGTTTTGCAACATTTTGGTAACATGAGGCACAATTTGACAGGCAAGGTCATGAAAGTAACAAACCACCATGGACTGTGAGATGCCAAGCTCACCTGATACTCTCCTAGTGGCTCTAAGGCTTGGAGTATGGTCCAGCCATCCATATTTTTAGGCCTACCTGACCTTGCCTGATAATCAAAATTCTCGCAACCTGATCAAAATTTCTTAAACCATCTGGTTATTGTACTGTGATCAACTGCACCTTTATCATTCACACAACAAATGTTTTTGGTTGATTCCAGTGTCATGTGTTACAAGTTCAAACAGCTCTAAATTCCCATATTAAACTACATTGCTCATTCATCTATGCAGTTTTCAAATCCCACGGAGTGAAACAATGCATAACATGTCAATGCACCAACTATCATATTACTGCCAACTACAGCAAGTACCTCCCACGGCTTGAACAAGCTTTGGTCACACAATATACTTGCTGCAAACTAGCACATACCAAAGTACTGTAAACTTTTTAGTTCACTCTAGTATTTGTGGATTTTACTCTTAAAATGTTACAGCATATACCCTGCTTACAAATATAAATTTGTTAAGCTTAACAGCACAAGAAAAATAGAAGTTTGAAAGAATGTTTTGCAACAATTTTCAAAGTGGGAAGAGCTTGCTTACTTTAAAAATTATTATTTGAAGTCTGAGATTTTACTTGGGTTTGGACATCATTTAAGTGGTACAAGTAGTAATCTAAGCTTAGTTCAGTTTGGCACAAGGCAGGAAGTATAAGAGACCGAGAGAAAGTATAAATTATTTTCAGAGAAAGTTCTACCTGGTGAGCCAGTGAAAAAGACACACTAACAAGCTGATAAGTAATGTCATATATGGTCAATGAATACCTTAGAAATAGCAGGTACTAGAGTAATAAAACCCCAATATGCTTGACTACAGATAAACACACAATCCCAGAGTAAATTAATCATTTCCTTTTCTTTCTCTCATTCTAAAGTAGATGACTTCAAGTGGATGAAGTGGGAGGCAAAAAAAAAAAAAATAAAATAAAAAAAAAAATAAATAAAAAAACTAGATTCCTCTCTATAGAAAAAAAACTTAGACTATTAGCAGCACAGGTAGGGTTAATATGAAAGAAAATAGATTGAACATATTTGTATGCAAAAAGTATGAAGGTTGGTTTTGGTATTTGGGAGTGGCTGAATGCTTGAATTAATTTTGACTGATTCAACTAGTAATGTATACTTGTAATTAGGTGTATGTAAATAAAATTGTCTCTCTACTGAAGAAAAGTCTTAAAACAAAAAACCTTTACAGCTGAAGTTCATTTAACAGCAGAGGTTTTCTTTGCATAAAATATCTGGATATTTTTTAGCACTTCTAGAAGAAATATAAGTAAACTGTCAAATGTTACTGATGAGAAATTAATATGAGCAAACAAAAACTACAATAATATACCTGGATAAATACAAATGTGTTGTCTCTGATATACAAAGTGACAACATTATTGTGAGATACCACACTATGATTTTTATTGTAATAAAAGGTTTGATACAAAATCAATATAAGAAAATATTTCATGTTTATTGGCTGGTGATCCATTTTAGGACTGTTAGAGTGCACAACTCAGATCTCAGTTATTCAAATTTAGAATTCTTGATTTATTCAAAATATTTGTATTTACCCAACCCCTTTGCCACAGGCAGGATGTTACACAAGATCAATTTTTAAACCTAGACAGGTTGCTTTTCCAGTCTGCCCTACTATTTAGCCTTAGCTTGAAAGAGAAATGGATTCATAGTTTTCCTCAGGAAAGTAAAATGCAAATAGTCTCACCCAGTATTTGAACTCAGGTCACAGATTCCATTTCCTATGACAATATTTATTACACTAAATGTACCTCCTTTATTCATAATGTTGGCCAGTGAGAGACAATAAGAAATTAAACTAGGAATAATATTTCTTCTTCGTTCAAACAAAGGGACTGAACCCATTCTATTTAACAATCTTTATTCTTGTTTCTGCTTTCATTTTATTATACTAATAACTATGATGAGCTCATCCCTTTTTTAATAAGTTTTTAAAGTCAAAGTAATATAATCATGATATACAGTACTGTACATAATTATGGATTTACCGAACCCTTCTGCCATAGACAAGATATGACACAAGGTGATATTCTTAAGCAGAGTAAAGCTGGTTTGGATTCAGCATTTTCCTTCTAGAATGTTTGCCTAACAAAGACTAAAGAACCCAGCCTGCTCTACTATTTTCCCATAACTAGGGGAGAAATGATGGATTCATGCCGTTTGGTTTGGTTTCTTTGTTTAATGGCATATCAACCTTTGTAGGTTATCTAATGCCAAAGCCATTCTCCTAGAAGAACAGTAGTGGTACTATTTAACCCATAGCTGGGAGGATAAGGGGGTTCTCGTACCTTTCCCAAGGGTATTTGCCCGAAAGTGAACGTAGATTCATGCCGTGTTCAAATACATATGAACAGTACTTTCTATATAGTAATGTTCATAAAGGATAGAAAGTACTGATCATAATTATTGGAAAGAAAATATAAAATCAGTTTTTGGCAACTGTTCCAAATGGGAAAATGAGTGCCTTTTTAATCTCCCCGTTTAAGTCTGAGCAGGATTTTAAAAGGATAGACTAAAGAAAATTTTTCATTCAACAAATTAATTCTGTCAAAATAATATCTTACAGTAATTTCACATGGTGTAACAGTTGTCGACAGAAATGGACTTGGTGATCAGACTTAAATTTCTAGATAAGGTTGTTTGCATTTCACTGCACGCTTACACCCATTGGAAAGGTATGAATCTATCTTTAGAGTTAAATCATAGGGTAGACTGGGCTCTTTAGCCTTGGTATGGCAACCAGTCTAGGAAAAGAAAAACTGAATTCAAACCAGCGGGATGTAGCTTAAAAAATTGACCAGGTGTTGCATTCTGCCACTGATGGAAGGGTTGGGTAAAAAAAATATATATATATAAAATTTGGCACCACAAAACATAACTAAATACATGTTAAGTTGGTTGCCATAAAATCTGGTTCTTGTTTAAAAACCAATCAATTAGAAACATCCTTAATTCAAATACTTATGACAAGCAATGTATATATGCTTGTAAGTTTACTTTTGCTAATATGAGGGTGTGAATGTGTGTGTGGTGGTGTTGTTACTTTTGGTTATATATCTCAGTTTACTTTAAGTAAATTCCTCAAGATGAGCTTCTAATTTTTTGCTTTAAGTGCAACTGACATTTAATCATGTATCAGATTAATAACATGCCTTACCTAAAATTCTCAGTTCTTTTCAATTAAAAGAAAGAAAAAAGATTTCAGATATTTGTACATTATATTAAGGAGAAAGTCAACACGAAGCTGAGTCACATGACCATCTTACAGCAATCCATCTTGGAGGCCAGCATGATGGATAACCTCATCCAAACAAACTTAAGAGGGGAGGGGGAATCTCCACTCTTATTAAATTTCATGTTTGTAAATATGTTTGCCACATCAACAAGATCACTCCAGCTAACAAGAAGTTTAAAATATTCTTTTAAAAAAGGTGATGCATGTTTGAAATAAAAGTAATAAAAATTGGATAATTGATTTTAATGGCACATCAATCATTTATGGTTATTTTATGTCAAGAGGTTAGGGAATCACATTCATATTTACATTTTTTTGTGGAGTGGTTTCTTAATAGTTCTTCCCAAATACACAACAAATACAAATAATTTTCAAGCAGATCTATTTAATCCAGAGATGGGACTTCCCCTTGGATCAGGGTGGACCTAGAAGTAATGGCAATGAAGGAATACTCTAGTCTCTAGATCTTCAGAACTGGAGCCTCACCATCAGATACAGTTTAGTGCCATACCCCAGGACATTCCCTTTTCAGGAGTAGGGGTCTTACTGCTTTGCAGAAGATACAGTCATGAACAGGGTCGACAAAAATTGAAGAATCAATCATTTTTTGTCCTTTTGATATACAAGAGTTTATTTTATCATTGAATTTGATTTGTAGTTACTTTTATTATTTTATTCTAGTTTGTTTGTTTTTTTGCTTTTTTTAAAATCAGCTCACTTGGATAGTTTTTTCTACAATAACAAAAAACAGTGTAGACTGAAAATAAGATATCACAAGAAAAGAGAAGCTCTTGGTGATATTTGTATTTGTTCAAATACTTAAAAGCAATATTTTCTGTATAGTAATGCTTATAAAGGATATAGAAAGTATTGATAAGTATTTGAACAAGTACAGGAAAACATTATCTATACCAGCTGAATGAGTTGTAGTAAAAATATTTTTTAAAAAGCAACTAAAATTAAATAATTTAATTGAAATAAATAATGATTGATAATGGTTTATGTAAAAATAAGAATTAATTTTTGTTGGATTTTTATTTGCCACTACAACTTATTGTTGGTGAATAGTATCAGTTTAGGTGAGTGAGGGCATCAGAAATGGAACAAGATCAATATTAAAACACAAAGTATGGCTTTGGGATAAAAATAGAAACAGAGGAAGTACTAGAGGGATGGGAGAGGCAAAAATATGAAAAATCTATTCCACTGTATTCGGTCAGTTTTACTATGGACAACACACCAAAGTGCAAATTAGTAAATTTTTTCTTTAGGGTTCCATTTCACTATCTTGTTATAGTCACTTAATATTGCAGCGGATTTACTTGCAATGGTTTGTTTATCATGACAACAATTTCTATAATTGATTATAATACAAATAATCTGATAATTTTCAAACTACCAACTAGTACTAATGTTTTTGAGAAAAAAATGAAGAAATAAAAAAATTTTAAATTGTTTTAATTAGTAACAAAAAGTTGGAATATTTAAATACATAGCTATTTGAAAAAAATTTTAAATATCCAATTTAAGAGAAATTTGAGAGAATAATAATAATAATGATGATGATGATGATGTGACCCAATGGAAATTGTGCAAGAGTTTAAAATTTGACCTTACAAATAAATGGTCTATCTACAAACCAGAATCCAGTTAATTGGTTAAACAGTTCTATTTGACCTCTAGATGGGACTAACAGTCTGGATTGGGAGAATAATATCAATAAAGGGGTACTTCACATTCCCTACACCTCCAGAAGTGGAGCCTCACCATCAGATGCAATTTAGTGTCATATCCAGGACAGTACTAGGCTTATCTTAGTATAGCACAAGATTACTGTTGCAGCACATTCCTTAAAAGATCAAACATGCTAGTCTACCAACTGATTATATGCAAGACTAGTTTATTAAACATTCTTTTGTCAGCACCTGGGAAAAGTTTTGTAATTCTTTTATATTCAAGAGTACAACTATCTTTTTATTTTATTTTATCTTCACAATGGTACAGTTGAATGATAAAATCTACAAAGTGACAAGTTTTTTTTCCTCTTAACACTAGATCTTGTCTTCTGAACAGAATTTGGTGAACCATTTGTATCTTCAAGTCCCAGAGAATTTCATGCATCTCATTTCAAGGACAGATATTTGTAGATAAATCATTTGTCAATATGTCCAAATTAAAGTCTCTTTCAGAATTCCTAGTGGTTCACTTTTCCCACTCAATCATGTCTAATCTTGTATTCCTTTTGTGCCAGTTAGCTGAATTCACTTATGGGATTAACTGTTTTATCTATCACCACATAACCTACACTTGCTATTCTTCTGCGTATTATCAATTTTTGCTTTGAACTAATTAGTTATTATTTTGTGTAACAATTAAAAGAGATTCTGTTCCCTACTGCAAAAAGCAGTCAGCAAGAGGCATTGGTCTATGTAAACACAGATAAAATAGAATTCATGTGCTGTCTTATTAAATTAGTAGACCATTTCATATACCTTGGTAGCAATAGTTCATCTACTGAAAGCGACATCAACATACATAGGTAAAGCATGGTCTGCTATTGACAAGTTATTGGCAGTATGAAAATCTGATCTCTTTGATAAAATAAAATAGTAATTCTTCCAAGCTGCAGTCATGTCAGTACTACTGTATGGTAGCACCATTTGGACAAACAAAATGATTGGAATAAAAGCTAGATGGGAACTACACAAGGATGTTGTGTTGAACAAATTCTGAAAACAGCAGCTGTATGGCCACTTAACTCCTATCTCACTAACCATCCAAACAAAATGAGCAAGACATACTGGAGAAGAAAAGATGAACTCAAAAGCAACATTCTCCTATAGACTCCTACACATAAACAGCAAAAACTTACATTCATCAGCTCTGTGCAGACGCTAGGTGCCATTACACTTTTTATGGGGGAGGTAGGAAGCTTTACCCTCTGCAGGGGACACAGCAGATTCTAAGGTTAAAGCCAAAAGGTATAGAATGATATAGCTATTCCCTATTGACAATACTCCATAGTGAACTCAAAAGAAATTGAATAATTACGATAACTAGACACCCACAAACAAAATTAATCTTAAAAGAAATAAGAAGCACATCCTATTGCCTAAGTAGATAGTTTTCTAAGTTGAATTATAGACACTTCCTACCAAATAAGTCATTCTTCAATGTGGCTAATATACACACACTTTTACATTACAGCTTGCATTATCTTTGAAAATTTGCTAAAAGGATAGAATAACTCATCATAAAAAAAGAATTGAAGTAAATGGCTAAGCAGAATTTGAGGGAAAAGAACAATGTAATAATAAATGTGGAGGACTTATACAAAATAAAAGAGCATCCAGTCATGTTGCAAAGTGGTGTGTTGAGAATACTGTATGCACACGTCAACAGGTTGTAGAAAGGTCAGAAAATGTCAGACTGTAAACATAATACAATTGCCCAATGAAAATGGCTGCTATTTGACTAACTGATACCAGACGTAATATAGCTGAAGATCTGAAGTTAGGGATTAAAAAATAACAGCAAATAAAATAATCAGTAGAATTATAGTTTAATTTTGTTTTCATTTTCTTAATCTCATATTAGTCTTAAAAGGCATTTGAAATAACTTCTTGCAATAAATACTGACTTCAGATTAATCACAAATGAATCTGAGTGGGTATGAGTTGACCCCCACAAAATAGGATATTTATTAATATACATCTTCTAAATGGATGTGCTTGTGGTATAACAGTTATCATTGTAGAGAATGGGTTCACATCCTGGATGAGACTGAATTTCACATGCTTCCTTGAGAAGAGTATAAATTCAGTGATTCTCCCTCCAGCTAAGAGTAAATAAGACAGACTGGGCGTTTTAACCTTGTTATGGCAACAGATCTACAAGGAGGAAAATTATAAATTCAAAACTCTTTAACTCCACTTAAAAATTGAACTTTTGTTACAACCTCTTCAAGTAGGAGTCGGGCAATATACATATCTCTTCTAAAAGTTTAATGCACTTCGTGTATTAACTAATTAGAAGAAACCAATACAAAATGATATTGCCATATCAGCAGGGCTTAAAATATGCTGACTATATCCCCTTTTAGAGCAAAACCACTCCTTTAAAAAAAAAAAAAAAAAAAAAAAAAAAAAGTGGGGTATATCCTGGTATGACACAAAATTGCATTTCATCATAAGCCTCCAGTAAAAGCACTAACAAACCAGGTCAGTGGAACTGGAAGTAATAGCCATGAAGGGGTACTGTACATTCCTCAGTGCTATAGAACTGGAGCCTCACCACAAGTGTCATATCCAGGAAACCCTTTTATGATGTGGGGGGGGTCTTACTCCCCTGCAGAGGATACCATCAGCATATTCTAAGCCCTACCAGTAGATCTGTGAAATAAACAAAGGTTGTAGAAGCCAAGATGCTTGAAACAAATCAAATTCATAAGAGAATTCTAGTTATTTACTAAGCTTTGGTTAGTTGTGGTACAAGACCAAAAGTGTTGGGCACCCAGTGAGACTTGAACTCACAAGTAATGATCAACCAATCTAGCTTGCTAACCACCAGAGATGCCCATGAGATTGCTAATGCAACAAAAATCTACTTCATGGTTCCAAATTTCTGCTATTTTATTACATACCAAAAAAGAGTAGGGAAAAAAAAACAAAACATTAACAAAAATCTGTTTAGTGTCATACCCAGGACGCATATATAATTTTTTTTCTTTTTTTTTTTTTTTAAAGAAGAGGGTCTTACTACTCAGAGATACAGTCAGCATATTCTAAACCCCACTAATAGAGCAACTCTGAAAAACTCAAAGACGTGTTCTTCTATGGTAGTCAACATATCCCAATCAGAACTTTGAAGATATAAATTAACCACAAAATACAAGGTATAAAAATAATCATATTTGGCCAAGAATTACTTCCTAACAATCAATCTGTTCTGATTTGGCAATGTTCAGTTAATGAGCTCAACCTACACACAATTTGTTTCTTGTTCATCACCTCATTATCTGAAAAATAACTACATTTTACATTTACAGTACAGTTATCATTAATAATCATTCATTACCAATTTTGTTCCAATTGTATATCATGCTGTGCCCTACCTTAAAGATTACACAAGAAAAGATAGCAGAAAACTTTTCCGTTTCAAAAAAAAAAAAAAAAAAAAAAAAAAAAAAGCATTTCTTTTAGTGAAAGCATGAACCAAATTCAGATATGCCAAAGACATAAAAGTTCTCATCTAAAGGAAAATAGTTCTAAGTTGAAGTTATCCTGGTAAGAATTAAACTTCTATTCAACAATTTTTATAACAACATCTATTAGTATAATCTGTTTATTTTGTTAATGGTTACTGTTGTTAATATTTTGTATCTAATATATAAATTAGACAATATCATACGGTGTGTGTGTGCACACATGTTGGACACAAGCTCAAAATGAAACCGAGTTGTAAGTTTTTATCTCATTTTATTATTTATTCATATATTCATCACAATATATTTCAAGTATAAAATAAGATTATACAACATAAAAAAAAAATGTTTTTAAATATCACAGCTCAGTCTCACTGAGCTATTATTAAATGTGTGCATGTACACACACATTCATAGATCCTCAGATGATCTAGTACTTGATATGATGTGTGGAATACAAGGTCATCTGAGGATCTACAATATGAAACCGAGTTTTAAATTTTTACCCCGTTTTAATACTATGTTTTTTTAAAACTAGTAGACAAATTCACCTACCTAGGAAGCAGTGTCTCATCGACCGAGACAGACATTGACATGCGACTAATAAAGGCAGAGACAGCTATCAATAGGCTGTCGGTCATATGGAAGTTAGACTTGACCGATAAAATGAAACAGAATTTCTTCCAAGCAGCAATTGTGTCAATACTGCTATATGGATGAACTACATAGATCCTAACTAAACGCCTGGAGAAAAAGCTTGATGGCAACTACACAAGAATGCTGCGAGCAATATTGAACAGGTCCTGGAGGCAGCACCCCACAAAGCAGCAGCTGTACGGTCACCTACCACCCATCACAAAAACTATCCAAATTAGATGAACCAGACATGCAGAGCACTGCTGGAGAAGTAGGGACGAGCTCATAAGTGATGTACTCCAATGGACCTCTTCATATGGCCGAGCAAAAGCAGGGCGGCCAGCTCGAACCTACATACAGCAGCTCTGTGAGGATACGGGGTGTAGCCCTGAGGATCTGCCGGAAGCAATGAACGATAGGGAGAGAAGGCAAGAAAGGGTCAGGGATATGCATGCTGATGGCACAAGATGATGAGATGATGATTACTATCTTATTTAATACTTAAAATATATTGTCATTCTCATACATAGACCACTATAAAGATTTCACAGATTAAAAATGCTTTCAGCATTAAATTTAGATCATAAGTGTGTGTGCATATATCACACATATATGCACATTATATACATGTTCCAGGACTATGTACAGTTTCAGTCATCATCAACTTTAGGTTGAGAACACATCCCCCACAGATAAGAGGTTCCTACTGTAACTGTTATGCCGTAGTAAAGTGCCCAAGTTAACTAACTTTGTTCAAGAGAAACCAATAGTAATTTGTCTAGATAAGTTTAACTTCTGGAGTTAACAGAACATATCAAAGTAGATATGATGAACCATGGCTAGATAAAAAAAAAAAAAAAAAAAAAAAAAGTCTGAGCAAAAAGTGTCCCAGAATTCCTAAGTGAACTGTTCACCCTCTCCAGATCAAAAGAAAATGCATTAACTCAATGACTCTTAAAACTGAGCAACTTAAAATTAAAAATAAGTCTATCATGCCTAAGGACCTATGTTTTCCAGTCTGATAAGTATTTGAGCTAAGAATAATGAAAAAGAGAGAAGAGGGCAAATTACCAATATCATAGTTCAGGGATTGATGCGAGAGAGTTGGCTCCATCTCCAAAAGATAAAATGTGCCCAGGGATCTTCAGATTAATATGTGCAAATATCAATATCAGTCTGGAAATTGTCAAAGATTATAAATAAAAAGATTTCCTTGGTTAGAAAAGAAAAAATATCTACCTATACATATTTGTGTATTTTTCATACACATGCTTGAGGTTTTCATTACTGTTTAGAGAAATAAAAACTGAAATGAGTAAACACATATGCAATACGGAATATACAAGACAAGAAACACTATCCCAGCATTCCTTTTCAGTTCACTGCAGAACTTAGCCTGCAAGATATGCACAATTAATGGGCCTTAACCAACCACATTGGTTAAGAGATTGGCTGGAGTTTGAATCCAGAGTCGTCTTGAGAAAGCCAAATTAGCTTTGCTATTTTGCTCATAGGGAATGTCAGTTCATGCCTTGCTCAAGAGTATTAGTGCAAGGTGAATACAATCAACATCAAAAAAGAATTTAAATTCACCATGTGTTAGGGATCAGACCTAACAAAAAACATATCAAAATTATCCTTCCTGGGGGATAGAAAGGGAGTTGCCTCCAGTGGACAGTGCCGTGTGCGATTATAGAGACCAGAAGAATGGATAAAGACTTGAAATCTGCCATGACGTATGGAAGTGCATTTGACAGTTACACGCATAGCTAAAACAGCTTTTCTTGATCAATAGACTCATGTGTCTGTCTGTGGTAAATAAACTTAATTGTTTTCTTGTATATGACAAGTCTGTCTCTTCAGTTTTGTTTACATTTTTCTTTTAAATCATAACATAGCTGCGGCTATCCATTCTGCTTGCGGCTTGTATAATGTAGGTTAGGATGGTACAAAGTCACACAGCTGGCGGTGGAGCAATAGTTGGGCTGGGGACAAACCGATATTTTGGATGGGCATATTTCGATATTGCAGAACAGCTCTTGTTACCCTATCATTATCCAAGGACACTTGAGCTCCCATGTCGCCAATTATTATCCTCTTGGCCAACCATTTGACGGGGGGGGGGGAGATAGCAATCTGTGCTTTACAGTCCAGTCCTTCAGGAACTGTGTGAACATAGATGACGCAAAAGGTGGTCCACCATCGCTGCTTAATTCTTTGGGGGCCCAGTATGTCTGGAAGATGTCTTGGCAGATAGAGTTTAACCTTGATGCATTAGCTTGCCCGTGATTCAAGTGGTGTATAATGAGCCAGCAAGTTAGTCTGTCAGCACATGCCAGGTATGTTTGATTCCCCATATGGAATAGATCCATAACTATCTGTTGAAATGGCCAATCAGGGGATGGCGTTAAAGTAATGGGCTCTCTTGGTTGATTAAGGGCAAACTTTGAACATTCTCTGCAATTGGCTCTGGTAGTGCGAATTGAGACATTCATCCCATTGTTATTCGATATAAAGTACATGATTATATATATATATATATATATATATATATATATATATATATATATATATATATATATATAGGCACATCAATAAGTCTACAGAATTTATATTACACAATATTTACTTTTCAATATCATTTCCTTTGTTAACAATACAGCTAATAGCTAAATCTCAGTCTACACACCTGAGATTTGATTATATATATATATATATATATATATATATATATATATATATATATATATATATAAAAAGACAACTACATCAAAATCTAAGGGATTCCTGAATTTAATCAAATGACACCTACAACATATTGAAGAAACAAGACTGACAAACAGCACAAGAAATACATTCTAAGAGGTTCTTTTAAGTAAGAGATCTCCAAAAACAAATCCTATGCAATGAGAATAAAAAAGGAGATAATTATGGTTAAATCTTACACCTAAATCAGATCACATGATTTTTATCAAGTAGCTAATGAGCATGTAATAATGCAGAAACCCCTGGAGATAAATCTTGGTACCTACAACTAAAGTGATAAGATTATGGCTAATTAAATTCAAATGTTTGCCACTTCTATTGCAGATAAGTAACCAAATACATTAAAAAATTGAAACATTTTTTTAATATCCAGGACTAAATAAAGTGAAAATATATCAAACAAAAATGTGTTTAAAAGAAACCATTCTTTACGAGGTTCCAATTGACAATATCTTGGATGGTCACAATGATATTTCAAGACTGACACATTTTCACAGAGATAGAGGCACACTTAGCATAATGGTTATCATTGTAGGAAATGGAATTGGCTACCAGAGTTCAAATACTGGATGAGGCAGTTTGCATTTCTGCTAATGCTGCAGGGAAAGGCATGAATCAATCTGTTCTCCCCTCTTCCCTCCACAGCTACAAGAAAATAAGGTAAACTGGGTTCTTTAGCCTTAGTTAGGCAACCAGTCTAAGAGAAGGAAAACTGAATTCAAACAAGCTTTACTCTGCTCAAAAATTCATCTTGTGTCACACCCTACCCGTGACAAAGGGGTTGTGTAAAGACACACACGTTTTCACATATATGTATATTAGCTATTTAATAAGTTTAGTCTACCACAAAACTACAAATATCTGGGCACTTATTAAATGATAATTTGATAGGCTAGCTCCCTAAACAGGGAAGCACCCAAAATATATAGCTAATAAATGTTAGTAACAAATTTAGTTTCATTTTATAATTTAAAACTAAGATTATATCCTTTAAGTAATTAAAGAATGAAAATTGAAATACTTGCTATGACTATTAGTCATTGCGACACAATTACTTTAGTCTTTAAAAAAAAATTACAGTTGTCATTCTCTAATGAATTAACTTAGATTTGATTTGACAGAGGTGTATTCTTTTCAAAGTTAACAAATAAAAAAAAAATTACAAGTTTTATTATCCTATGCATCAAAGTTATTTTATATAGATTGAAATGCTACTCAGGACAAAGTGAAAACTGGGTAGAATACAAGAGAGATAAACAGAAAATCAGGCAATTGAAGTGAGGGATATTGTGGTAAAAGGACTAAGAGATAAAAAAGATAGCCATATATTAAAGGAGGGGGAAAATAGAGGGCTATAATCAGAGGTGGGGGATATAGCAAGTGGTAACAGAAAATTAGACAGCCAGAGGACAAAAGGAGGTAATAAGTGAGAGAAAATCAAATAGCTAGGAAAGAGAGAGAAGGTGGAATAAAACAAGATGAGAGATTAACAAGGAGATAAAACACTAAATACAGGCAGTGAAGAAGAGGTTAATGGAGTGGGGAGAAGCAAAGACACTGAAAAAGAAATTTAAAAAAAAACTTAAGGACAAAAGTAGACAAACTAATAATTGCAATTGAAACTACAAACTTAATAAAATAATTTGAAAATGGGAAAAATATGGAGTAAAACAGAGGTTAGAGATAAGGAGCAGCTGATTGGAGTGAGGATATATACATCCTACTTACAGCAGAGACAATAGTCAGTGCCCCTAAGGGAGGTGAGGTTAAGATTAAAAAAAAAAGTTACTTAACACTTTGATATTGTCCTACCCACTCCCAACCAATCAGAACCCCTCACCTAGCTTTTAAAAAGACCTTCCCACCTGAGTGTCTTTCATCTGTGAACTTTACTGACAATAAAGGTGGAATGAATGTTACAGGAAGACAATTGTTAAGAGACTAATGACATTTTTACAATGTTTTTTTTGTTTTCTTTTTTCTTATGCATTTTTGGGGACTACAGCTTATACCCTGTCACCACCCTTTCATAACAGGGTAGCAGGAGTGGGTGCGGTGATGGTAAAAGTACATTTTCTCGGGGCTTTAAGAAAAAAAGAAAAGAAAAGTGTACTTGAGAAAGAATGCAAAAAACCCAACATGCATATTATGAATTACTCAGTAACATTCTTAACATTGAAAAACAAATCCAATCTTAAGGATTCCCTGCCTCCAGCAACACCTAGTCACAGTCACATGATACTGTTCAACTAATAAGGTTACCCGTCTTTGCCACAGTTAAAAATAGCAGAGGTTATTATGAGCCTTTCTTGGTTAAATTATATAGTCACTGTACTTCATACGCAAAAGTAATTAATCATGAAGGAGATGGAAAAAAAAAAAAAAATGACTAAGAGATATTATTAGAAAGGGAAAGTAACTCTCGTGTGTGTGTGTGTGTGTGTGTAAAAATTAAGAGCACTTCAGACTTCTTGAAATTCTAAAATGTAACTTATTCTGAAAATGGCTTATAATTGAGATAAAAAGAGTATAAAAATGCATAAACAGCCATGAATTTCTCCCTCCTTGAACTGTTGTAAACTTGGACTTTAGTGTGTACGCAATCTGAGAGATTTGATCAGGTAGGGGTTGTTCATTAAGGAGTATTTGTGGTTGTATATGGGTTAACAAAAAAGCCTTACAATCTACCTAAAGTGAGTTTGATCTTTGTAGGCTAATTCAAAGAAAAAAAAAAAAAAGCCTTGAACTAAAATTGATCCGAGGTTGAGGTTACCAAACATTTTAAACCTTCAATCCTTTCATGAAATCCTTGATCTCATCGATCCTGCCAAGTATACACAATAGATAAATAGGCAAAGTTTCAAAATGAATTAGTAAATGGAAACTGCATATCAAACCTTGCAAGACTGTTGTTCTGTATCCCCTCCCCTTTGAATATCACTCTTGAAATATAAAGACACAAAAAGGGAAAACTGTTTAGTGTTATGTAAAAAGTACAAAATATTCAACAATTTAGTAATTCAACATAAAAGTATTCAATCTTACCAAAATAGGGAAATACAACAAGACTCAATGATTTTAATGGCATGTCAACCTATCAAGAGTTATTTCATGCCTTAACATACCATGAATGACATTCATGGTATGTTCATATTTACATTTTTGGTGTAGATTTTTTTTTTTTTTTTTTGGAAAAGGTCCAAGTGAATACAATTTTTAAACAGAACTATTTGACCCACAGATGGTACCCTAACAGGTAAACACCCCAAAAAGAGAAGTCCTGGCTAAGATGCTAAACTGCATCTAATGATAAGGCTCCAGTTCTGGAGATCTGGAGTAACCTTTCATTACCATTAATCTAAGGTTCATTATAACGTAGAATTGTAGTACCTGTTAGGATCCAATCAACAGGTCACAAATAGAGCTGTTTAAAACTATTCATATTCAATAAGACTGAGCAAAGAAAAAAAAAGGTACTTAAACAATTACACAAAATATATAAATATGGACATGCAATGATGCAATTCCCTAACCTCTAGGCATAACATATCTCTAGACAGGTTGACATGTCATTAAAATCAAATCAATCAATAACCAAAATAAGGGCATCTGTCTGAATACATCATTGTATAATAAAGACCAAGTCAGAGGTAAGGAACCTGTATCAGTAATCCATCAAATTTGGCCTTCAACAGCCTTTTAAAAAGATCAATTAAGATTATACACACCTCTGCCACTTTAGAATCTGATATCCCTCGACTTTCTCAGCAACAAAAAAACAAGTTAATAAAGAGGTTAGTAAAATTTTTTTCATTTCTTTTAAGCAGCATGTATTAATTAAATTTGGACTAAGTTATTAACTAAAAGTTTAGACTTTCCATTTGTAAATATGCAAAAAAAAATTATCGACTGCAGCCTTATTAGTAAGCAATAAATTTCAATGTGGCCTTTAAACATGAAAAGGTTCCATCCACATCCCTGGATCGAAGGGAAGTTGAAATGGTGAGTCAGAGATATATAATTGAATTAGTATCTACTTGACTTTGGTTGGAGCAGCAAAGTCCTCAATTTAACAATGCTTTTTAAATTAGGGATATGGAAAAATCTGATAAATTGAGGAAAAGTACAATTGAAGACTGTGTCACAGAAATTAATCCAAATGAACAGAGATTTTTTTTTAAATTAAAAACCAAAAAAATAGTGAAAATTAATAATGACGGTTGACAGTATGTCATCGAAAAACAAGAACAAATAAAAAAAGATGTTAAAGATTGATAATGTATAAAATTTTTTTTAAAAAGCATGATTCCTTTTTTTTTCTCATCCAAGCTATGGGTCAATAATAGAACAGACTGGCTCTTTTTCCTGGTATGGCAACCAATCAGAAAGAAGGAAACCTAGAGGAAATGAAGATTCAGAGAAAAGTTGAGACTGTTACTAAAGTTACTAAAAGATTTTGGTTGGCTGGTGGGCATTTTAAACAAATCCTTCAGAAAAATATTGAGGAAAAAAACCTCTGCACAAGTCAACCTTTGCATTTATCACAAACAATGTATTATATTTGTGTATGGTAATGCAGGAGAGGAGAGTGAGAGAGAGGCAACTAGTTGACTAGGATATATACTACCTGCTAGACAGAGGGAGAAAAAGTAAAAGAACAATCATCATCATCATCATGTTGTGCCACCAGGACTGATCCCTCCCTCCACCCTTCTCTATCGTCCATCACTCCCGCCAGGTCTTCAAGGCTACATCTTGTATTGGTACAGAGCTGTTGTATGTAGGGTCTAGCTGGTTGTCCTGTCTTTGCTCGTCCATGTGAAGGGATCTGCTGGAGTATGTCACTTATGAGTTCATCCCAACTTCTCCAGCAGTGTCCTGCATGTCTAGTTCATCTAACTTGGATAGTTTTTGTCATGGGTGGTAAGTGGCCATACAGCTGCTGCTTTGTGAGATGCAGCCTCCAGGACTTGTTTAATATTACTCGCAGCATTCTTTTGTAATTGCTATCAAGCTTTTTCTCCATACGTTTAGTTAGCATTCATGTAATGCATCCATACAGCAGTATTGATACGACCGCTGCTTGGAAGAAACTGCATTTAATTTTATCGGTCAGGTCTGACTTCCATATGATCAATAGCCTACCGATAGCTGTCCATGCCTTTGCTAGTTGCGTGTTGATATCTGTCTTGGTTGATGAGATACTGCTTCATCGGTAGTGAACTTGTCTACTAGTTTCAGAGAACTACCATTTAGTGTGGAGATGTCGCCTCTTTAATCAAAGCACGTATTCCGTCTTGTCTGCATTGACATAGAGGCCTATGCTAGTAGCTGCTCATTCCAGACTATGTAGCAGGGTTCTGGCTTGGGCAGGTGTATTTGCCAGAAGCGCTATATCATTGGCATAGTCTGCATCCATAATTGTATGTGCAGGGTATCTTCTGCTTTCCTTTGTCAGCTTGAAACCATTGTCTTTCATTTTATCAATACAAGTTCAAAGCAGCACGTAGTCTAGACAGATGATAAAGAGGCTAATGTGTCTCCTTGTAGCACACCTGCTACAATAACGTAGTAGTCTGTGTCTCCATCCGAGGAGCAGACTTTTACTTTCGTGTTTCTATATAGCATCATTATGGCTCCATAGTATTTGCTCCATCTTCCCTCTGTGTATGGAGTCCAAGGCCTTGGCAAAGTCAACAAATAATATTGTTGCCTCTAGGTTTTTGCGCGTACACCTAAAATTCAACGGATAGTCAAAAATTGTGAGGTCATGGATCGATTCCTCCGAAGCCATTTTGGTTCTTCTTAAGTATCTCCTCAATTTTGGGTTCTAAGTGGTTGCCTAATAGAGCATTGTATATTTTTGGCCCAATGGATGTAAGGATTATACCTCGATAGTTCTTGGCTAATCCGAGGTCACCCTTCTTAGGGAAGGGGAGGATACATCCCTTTGTCCATCTGTCTGTATTTTGATTATATATGGCATTACAGTGTCGGAACAGTATGTCGTTGAATTCCCTGGTCTTCCATACTTCTGGGGATATTTCATCTAGCCCTGCTGCTTTCCTATTTTTAATTTTTCTTAGTACTGAGTCAAGTTCTTCTTGCATAAACTGTCCTAGTTTGATGTCTAATTGTTTACTAATAATTCTCATGATTGGTTCATGTGTAACTTTCAGAGGGTTTCCAAGTAAATTCTCAAAATGTTTCCATACTTGCATTCATTCTTCTTGGCTGGTAGCTTTCAGTTTAGCTTTCGCAATACTCTTCCTTCTACTCACTTCATTTACTATGCTATCCTAGATTGCCTATCTTCAACTGAGTCTCTAATCTTATTGATCTGATTTTGTATGTATTCTATTTGTTCTTTTAGGTAGATATTAGCTAATTCATTTTGCACCTTTTTTCCCTTTTAGAACAATAGAATCAACAATTGGGATGAAATTTATATATAGCAACAAACAATGCCAAGAAGTAAAGGGAGAAAGATGTGTTATAAGATTGAATATGAGGTTCTTTAAACCAATGTCTTATCTCTGATTCTTATTGTCAAAAATAATGACTCGAATGAATTTCAATAATAATTTAAGAAAACTTTAAAACAAAAAACATAAGATGTTCTTAAAATTAACATTATATATATATATATATATATATATATATATATATATATGAGAGAGAGAGAGGGATATGAACAAAAGTGATAAGACAAATAGGAATATTTCTTTGTAATTATTTTTTTTATTGTTTTTAACTAGTTGCAACCATAAGTCATTGCATGAAGAAAAGTTTTTACCAAATTTTTAAATTTTATTTGATTTGCTACAAAGAAAAATGAAATAGTAATGTAGCATGAATGAAACATGTTTTTTAGAATCCAAGTGTCTTCAACTGACTATTATATGATCTCTGCTATCCTGGCAGTAAGCAGTCTATTTGGAAGAGATTTGTTAAGCATAGGCTGGGTATGTTTCAAATTAGCCATAGCGGTTTTGGTCAGAGAGGGATTTTTTTATCTAGGTGTCTATGTGTCAACCCCTATCTGTCCATCATATATGATACACACAAGATAAATAAATAAATTTTATATATATATATATATATATATATATATATATATATATATATATATATATATATAAATAAACACTTTTTTCTTATTTTACGCTTACAGATAAAATGAATTTGGGGTGAGCAGGTTAATTTTTCCTAATTTAGCAAATCTAACCTCAAAGACCTAATAGAATTATCTTTGCCCTGAAAGAAACTTTTGGATTGACTTCCTTGTTGCTATAAGGGCCAGGTTATACCATAGTTCTAAATGAGCAAGGGAAAAGGAAAGGAATCCTGTGGGCCTACTTTAAGAGTGATTAGAAAAGCAGGATTATGCTGTGGGCAGAGGCAGAAAGAACCAAGAAGGTACCAACAAAATAGTCCCATTACTACCCCCCTCCCGAGAAACTAAGAGGGCAGCAAGGAAAGAAATTAACAAGTTTCTGTATCTACTAATTTCATATGCACAATAAGAAAAAAAAATCAGACATAATAAAGACTTAAAAAAAAGATAGTAATCATTGAATAGAGTTTGATTCTCACTGGGTGCCCCACACTTGTAGTCTTGTTTGGTGTTAAGCCAGGAAAATAAAGCAGATGTATTTGTAATCAGTTATATACAAAGAATTGTTCCAAATGTATTTAATAAGGCAATAAAAATCAGATGGTGGATTTACAAGAGCTTACCTACTTTAGAGGTATATAACTTATAAACAGTTTTATCCATTATAGCAAATTTCAGAAATTACAGTATGTGTGTGTGTG
Organism: Sepioteuthis lessoniana; assembly: GCA_963585895.1. Classification (NCBI taxonomy): domain Eukaryota; kingdom Metazoa; phylum Mollusca; class Cephalopoda; order Myopsida; family Loliginidae; genus Sepioteuthis; species Sepioteuthis lessoniana. The sequence continues at coordinate 91,950,822 of OY757919.1, read as the reverse complement.
TGTGTGGGATATATATATATATATATATATTACTAATAGTTTCACATTTTCATAATTACCAACTAATTAAATCTAAAATTTGATCTTAGAACTTAAAGAATTTTCAATATCTTAAATCATGACCAATATTAGAATATCAAAAACTCTTTAAGGTCATGGTTCCATAGAAGACTAAGAATTTTTTAATGTATTTCCAATTCCATCACAGAGTCATGGCTCTTTGATGACTGCATAGACAAGAAACTGACAATCACTGTTGAGTGCTGTTGATTGTGTCTACACTATTAAAATTGAGATTGACATATGCTCTATCATTGATATTGAACACTATGAATATAGCAAACAATATAACTATACTTACATTGTACAAGTGTAGATATATATGCTAAACCAAATGTTAATATGTTCCAGTTAGCTGGTGCTGTAGAATACACCAACTGCATCTCTGCTAAAGAGGTAAGACCCCCACTAATGAACGTCCAAGATATGACTAAATCTGATGGTGAAGCTCCAGTAATGCTGGAGCTTTGGGGAATACAGAGTACCCCTTTATTGCCATCACTCCCAGGTCCACTCAGGTAGCACTTGATAGGGTCCTATCTATGGGTCAAATAGAACTAAAATGCATACTTATGCTAAACTGAATTGTTTAAAATAGAACTTTTTTGACTGCAAAATGGTGTACTTATGCAAAACTGAATTGTTTGAAATAGAACCGTATTTGATATTGAAACAATGTATTTATACTAAACAGAATTGTTTGGCAGAACTGTTTTGAGATTTAACTGTTTGTAAACAAAAAAGTATACTTATACTAAATAGAACTGTTTATATGTATAAAAATGGATTCGGCATTAAATAACCTACAATGGTTGACATGCCATCAACCCAAACCAAAATGTTAATGTTTAATTTGGAGAAGTATATAGAAAAAAAGGATATAGTACAGATTAAATGTTTATAATTTCAAAAAAAAAAAAAAAAAAAAAAAAAAAAAATACAACTGGTACTAATCCTTATTAGTTCTGACTAGAATTTTCTTTCATCCTTCTAATCTTAGTTGACTTTTAACTCAATGAAACTGAATCATTAATATCAAAGAAGTCTAAATCACATCTATAGCTGATCTGTCAGCACCATATTTGTTGTTTTTGTTACACATAAAATAAAGGTTATAGACTTGTGCAATACCATTGTTCTCATAGGAATCTCACCAAGTACTTATTATCCTTTACTATTCTCTGATATACAATACTCCAATCATAGAAATAATGACCATATAGCCCAGTTGGTTGAAACTGTAGAATATACAGACTACATATCTACAGAAAGGTAAGACCATCCCCAACAAGGGTCCTGAATAATAAACTAAACAGCATCTGGAGTTTTGGGGAATGTGGAGTACCGCTTCATTGCCATTACTCCCAGGTCCACTCCAACCCAAAGTGGTAGTACTTGTTAGGTTCCTCTCTAAGGGTCAAACAGAACTGTTTAAACATTCAACTGTGTGCTAACAAATGGCTGATGTTAAATTAAATTGTTAGTGCTACATAGCAATACTTAAAATCACTTAACTGTGTGCAAACAAATGAGCTCTGGCTTGTCTAAAATGTTACCTACAAACTATTCCTTTACAAATCATTATATGAATTGGTATTAAATAACACACAAGGGTTGATATGCCACAAAACCCAACAAACCAATAATGACCAGAGTAAGTTGCAATAAAAAAACAACTGAAATTACAAAGCTGAAAGAAAATATTCAAAATTAATAACAATTACTGATAATGCTTCATTTAAAAAGTAAAAATAAATTAATATTATAGAGTCAGTTGAAATTTATAACATTCATCCCTTTTTTACAACAGCAATCAAAAGTCAAATGAATATTTGACCATTATAAGAAAATATTTCATTTTTGTTAATGGATTAAAAGACAATATTACCTTAACACTAACCACGAACACAGAGGGTTCCAAATTGTGTTACTCAAAATAATTCAACAGTTATAGTGTGACAATAGAAATAACATGTGGACACTTTCCACGAAAGAGAAAGATTTTTTTTTTACATGTATAAAATAAAGGAGGAGCTAATGTCAAAGATCACTTCCAACTGAAAAGCGAATTTGGTCCCCTCAATGCCCTAGACATACGGCCAAATCTAGAATATACTTTTTTTTAACCTCAAGTCAAGTCATGCTTAGTTCTTACTATTTGGCTCCATGTACGTGCACACAAGATACAGGAACTGAGTTGATAGTTTGATAGTGGGTACTTTCCATAATTTTGTACATTTCATATGACGTAGTACACACATTTAATTTTTACTGGCCAACAGAAACACATTTGCAAGAACTGACTTGCATATGTTACTTCACCAGTTTGAGGGGCATATTTCTAAATTTAGAACAAGAGTAAAAATTCAATTTCAACAACAAGACAAGATGTAATTCTCTTCTTGATGGTAAATTTGAAGGGTCTGACCCTGAAAACAGTTCCATTATGATATTGTTTAGTGACTATTTATACAATGAAATGAAAATGCTTGATTGTATGTGAACCAATGTCTATCTGAATACAATAAATAGTGAATATGGATTTACAAAAAAAAGTTTTTCAACACATCAGTTCATTAAGTGCATGTTAATAAGTGCAGTGAAGATTAAAGCACTGGTTCAAAGTACTTTAATGGATGACCATTTAGGAAGAACAAGGTACCAAAGCAATCTCAGGCCATTTGTATCACACTAAGAAAATCTTTGTAAATTCCTTGTATAAGATAGAAATAAAAATGTTGTAAATTCATTACATCTCATGAAATTATCTATGAATTTTTCTAAAATTCAACATTTTAAAATCATCCAATGTCTTTTATTGTTGGCAATTCTGAAACATTTCCAGATCTGTTTAAAATTATTCCTTTCTCTAAAACTGTCCAGACAGAATTGAGATTTTCACTTTATTTAAAGGGGCAAATGTTAATGAAAAAATTAAGATTTGCCTGCAGTGATAAAATATTCTATACAGTAGGAGAGTAAAAAAAGAAAATTACCCATCTTTCCTTCTTTCAGCTAACTCAGCCCTTCGGGGAGGGGGGGGCAGTAGCTCTTTTCTTTTTTTTTTTTTACTAATTTTTCCCTTTTTAATTTTCTTTTATAAAAAAAGAAAAAAAAAATTGTAAGTACCAGTGTTTCTAACCTTGGATGGATACAAGATCTAATTAGAGAATTAGAAACGAACATAAGATTGTTTTTCCTCTTTCTTTTAATCCTTTTGAGATTCCATGTTTAACAACTGTTTCTACTTAATAGCATTATATACTAAATAAATTAAATTCAAATATATATATATATATATATATATATATATATATATATATATATATATATATATATATATATACACACACATACACACTTTAATTCTTTAAAAATAATTTTTCACTTAAAAAGGGTTTTTAAATTGAATCTTTTTTTAAAATTTTCAAAATATCTTTTTAATTTCTTTCACCCAACATTATAAAATTGTTATTGGACAATATTGAGTAAAAAGATGGTAACTATTTAAATTTCTCTTAATTACCAGATATACAAAACTCCAAATATGTATATGGTTAGGGGGGCTGGATCTAATTACATCAAAAACACAAATAGATAAACAAGTTCTTTTCGGTTTATTTAAAAATTGGATTCAAGTTACTTTGAGGGTTTTTTTACCACTAAATCTTTAATATCTTAATCCTGGGAGGGGGTGGATAGAAACTTATTCGAAAATGAATTAAAATGAGTTTTATCTTTCTTTAATAATTTCAGACTCCCACTCTGGGTCAGAGTGGACCTGAGAGTAATGGCAATAAAAGGGTAGTCTACACACTGCAGAACTAGAGTGTCACCACTACTACACAGTTTATTCTTATGCTCAGAACACTTCTGCTGGGGATACAGTCAGTGTATTTTAAACACTGCTGACCAAGGCAGCTATTCAGCAATGGTACCAGCCTTTATCAATTTTACAGCATTCTATTTTGACATTCTGAGCCATGGATTATGAATGACTTTGGTTTCTTTGTTTAATAGCATATCAACCTTCATGGGTTATCTAATGTTAAATCCATCCTTTAATAAGAACAATGATACTATTCAACCTATAGTTGGATAGATAAGGGGTTAGTAGTCTGAAAGTGAACCTAATAACACAAATGGAGTTCAAATTCACTATAAGGCCGCAGTCCAACACTTTAGCCATTACGCCATGGTGTCTCCCTAAATGCTTTTGTAAGTAAAAGTAACTCGCACTTGAACCAGCATTGGATTACTTTAACAGGCACCATTATGAAATTTTGATACCCATTAATAAACATTATTTTTTATTTGTATAGATATTTTTATTGTCATTAAGAAACTGAGTAAAGCTTCTTTTTTTTTCTATGTATAAAAATCTGACAGCTGTGTAAGTTAAATCTGTATGCATACTGGATTCATTGACTAAGAGTAATTTGTTTAGCAGAAGCTTCTTTCTTTCTTTCTTCCAACAGCTCCTCCACCCCAACTCCTAGTCTAGCTTGCTCAAATTCTGAGGCTTTGTAATATTTTTGTTTCTACATTAGTTTTGATAAGAGGAAATAACAGAAATCACAAAGACCAACTCTGAAGCACTTGTTACACTCAAGTAAATCTCCAAGGTTTAGTGCTAGATCACATGATATAATGAATTTTTCATGGTTACCATAGGCTCGTGGGGGGGTAACAACTGGTTTCCTAAACTATTTAAAACTTATTCATTGAATTCCAATCCCCAATGAATTTCATTACTATCAATAGAATATAACAATTCACTTAATGGTCACAAGTGGCACCTGTAGACTTACTACTATACATTCACATCAAGCACTGAGCTTCCCATGACCTTAGGCCTCTCACGTTGAGCTCCTGACTTGAAACATAGCTGAAAATTTTAAATGTAATATGCTATTTAACTACTTTCATTATCAAGGCATGCTGGTAGCACAGACATTCCCAGCTCTGACCATTCATTCCTATTGTCCATCACTCCTGGCAGGTCCTCTAGACTGCATCCAGTGTCCACACAGAACTTTCAGGATTTGTTCAAAGCAGCATGCAGCATTCTTTTGTAGTTTCCATGTACAAGACAAATATTCCCAAATGAAAATTTATTCAGAAAAAACAAACTCAGTGATCAGTTTTTTTTTTCTTACTAGTAATTTCTTTTTTTCATCTTATTTATGTTGCTTTTCATCACAACTCCCTAATCACCATTTTACGATCATAAGCAAGCTTAGATTGTAAATAAAAAATGAGACACCCACAAAACTAAATTGTATCCCTTATCCTTGAGAATCTACTTTACTGATCAGTCTACAAAGACTATCCTGTAACCATATTGCTTTTATTCTTTATTCCTTATTTTCCTTTCACTGATACACTATCACCTTTTGTTTACACACAAACAATTAACTGTATTTACCCAACCCCTCTGCTACAAGTAGGATGCGACACAATCAATTTTTTAAGCAGAGAACAGTTGCTTTAATTCAGGTTTTCCCCTTGTCCAAGATTGGTTGCCTAATCAAAGCTAAAAAGCTCAGTTTACCATGGGTAAGGGAGATAGAGATTTATGCCTTTCCCAAGGACATTAGTGCAAAGTGAAATGCAACCAGCCTTGTCTGAGATTTGAACTCAGATCGCCGATTCCATTTCCTATAACAATAACCGTCATGCTAAACACACTTAAAATATATTATTCAATATTTCTCAGATGAAGCATTGTTATTTTTTTTTCTTTTTAGTTATCACCTTATTACTTTTTATTACATATCAACAATCATCACCCTCTAATCATTAAGTAAAAATAAATAACTATAATAAAAAATGGCTGAAATTAAGATGCAAGAAATACAAGTCAAAAAAATAATAACTGACAAGGTTTCATCTATTTGAATACTATTACAAAGAGTATTTAGGTATTTACTAAGCTTAGCATAATATCACAAAGTAAATGGTTGAAAGGAAAGGCTGGTTTAGAAAGATTGTCTTTCAGCAATAACTATACATAGCATTTATTTGTTTGTTAGGGTTTTATGGCATATCAACCTTTGTAGGTTATTTAATGCCAAATCCATTTTTATACAAATAAACAGTTCTATTTCAAACAATTCAGTTTAGCATAAGTACACAGTTTAATTGTCAAAAACATTTCTATTTCAAGCTATTCAGTTTAGTCAAACAGTTCTATTTCAAACAATTCAGTTTAGTATAATTCTTTTGTTTACACAGTTAAATGTCAAGACAATTCAGTTTAGCATAAGTACAGTTTCAATGTCAAAAACAGTTTCATTTTTAAAAATTCAGTTTAGCATAAAGACATAGTTTAAATGTCAATACAGTTCTATTTCAAGCAATTCAGTTTAGCATAAGTACACTATTTAGTTTTTCTGATCCATAGATCGAACCCTATCATGTGCTACCACTCCAGAGTGGACCTGGGAGCAATGGCAATAAAAGGATACTCCACATTCCCCAAAGCTCCAGCATTACAGGAACTTCACCATCAGATTGTTTAGTGTCATATCCAGGACACAAGGTGGGGTTAGGGGACTTACCTCTCTGCAAAAATGCAGTCAGTTTATTCTACAGCCCCAACTGACTGGGCAATATACACAGTGTGAATATATAACTTTATGTTAATTGTAATAGTTGACTTAAATTTTATTTATAAGCATTGTCTTTTTGCTTTATTAACTTAACTTTATATATATCACATCATACCAAGAAGATTATGTTATACAAATCTTCCTAATACTAAGTGTTATATTATTTACCTGGCCCATCCAGGGATCATCTAACATTTAGACTGGGTGGGTGATATTAAGTTGATTGCCTGATCCTAAGAAATATTCTCTCCAGGCAATACTTGCTTAGCAGGGCAAAATTTAGTGCTTGGTACCTGAAGAACCTCAAAATGGGAATGCCAAGGAGATCAAGCAGTTTTACGGATAGCCACACATGAATTTCAACTCATGTGTGGCCCCCTACATTAAAATGATATTGTATCAAACCTGACCTGGTGGGGGATTGGATAAATCCTTCATGCTATACAAATCTATAAGTGGCAAGGATTTGTCTGCCTTAAAAGTCAGTTTTCAAAAATACTTTACTTGGGTTTGAACACAAACCACTAAGACTATCACAACTCCATACAGTTAACCTACCAAGAAGGCAGCCTTCAGTAATTATATTTTCTTATTTTAATAGTTTTTCTCCACCCACTCTAATATTTCCCAAAAATTCAGTTCATATTTTTAACTATTCACAAAGGATAATTTCACTAAAATCGCAATTATGAGTGATAATGGCCCTTTAACAGTGATTAGTTGCTCCATAAAGCAGACTAATTAGCATCTGCTTCTTTTGAAAATATAATTAGTAAAATTACTTTTATGTACTTGACCTAGAAAATCTACCTTCTGACTTATCTTGTACAATGAATATACAAGTATCTAAATGTTGACACTTAGCTTAGGAACAATGGTTAAAAAACATTAATCTGGAAGACCTTAAGACATTCATTCCTCACTAAATTCCATTATTCTGGCCTTGTGCCATCTAACATGTGCCCCTGCATTATTTCATAATCTGGTTTGATTGTGAGACACTACTCATGTAATGTGTCTTAAGCAGGAATATCCTGGCAAAGCCCATCCCTCTGCAGGTCTGGTTTTAATTCAAAGTTTTCCTTCTTCCAGACTAGTTACCATACCAAGTTTAAAGTGCTGTCAGCCCTGTTGGATTATTTTGGTATAAACCATAAACAACTTTCTATCTGAAATAAATAATCCTAATCCATACTAACTAATATAAGCAATTTACCAATGTTTGGTTTATAATTTGGATTTGCCTGTTTGGAACCTTGCCCTTTCTGAATTTAATGCTGAACTGAATTATGTAATCTTTGACACAGGACCAGATACCAATAATTGGTGAGTTAAAAGGGACTAAACCATTTTTACTAGTTTATTCTCAATATTATTATTTAATGTCTTACCTTCCAACATGTCCAAGTATTTACCCATAGCTGGAGGCAAAATAGTTGGATTCATATCATTCCCAAAGGTATTAGCATTACATGAAATTCAAACACTAATGTTTAGGATTTAAACTGATAGCCAAATCCAGTTCCTATGAAAATAACTATTTATAATGAAGTGGGGCCAAGGGGGCCAAACTAACCTGATGCTAAGCATCCTCAATGTTTGATTTGTTCTGTCATGACTGCCATTTGCAATTCAGTCACTGCACATGGGTAGAACAAGCCCTTTTAAGAGCATTGATGAGTTGCATGCGTGAACAAGTAGATCAATAAAAAGCATGAATGTAGGGCAGAGCAAATATTCACTACGCCGTGACACTAAAAGCCCTACAATATACAAATTGATTGATTTTAACAGCATGTCAACATGTCAGGGGTTATTTTGGGCCAAGACGTTAGGGAATCACAATATACATTTATTTACATTTTCTATGTATTGTTTAAGAGTTTTTTTTCACATAGTTATATATTAAGTAATTTTATCTAATGATTTTTAAACAGATCTATTTGACCCATTGATGGGACCATAACAGGTACTACCATTCTGAATCAGGGTGGACCTGGGAGTATTGGCAATGAAGCCTCACCACTAGATACAGTTTAGAGCCATACCCAGGTCCTCATTTTTTTTTTTTTTTTAGTGGAGGGTCTTACTTCTCAGCAGAAGTTGAATTTAGTAAATATCAATAAGGCACCTGCAGAAAAGCAATAGTAAAGTTGATTTCTCATCGGTACTCCACTAGTCAAGCCTTATGCAATACTAAGCAAATACATTTATTTTGGAGACTATTAGATTTTTTAATGCAAATTGTCAAAGTCAGTAAGCTCTTCTCACTTGGAAGATTGGTACAACCTCAATTCAGACACTGAGTGTATCTGAATTTCATAGTTCAAATCTTCGATAAGGCAGTTTGCATTTCACTTTGCGCTAATGCCCTTGAGAAAAGCATGAATCCATCTGTTCTACCAGCTACGGGTTCTTTAGCTTTGATTAGGTGACCAGTCTCAGAAAGAAAATACAAACCAGCTTTACTTAACTTAAAAATTGACTGTGTCATATCATGTATATGTTGAGGAATTGGGTAAATACATACACCATATAAAGTGCTTAAGATTGACACAATATGAAGTTCAAACTTATCTCAATTTGTAAATAAGTCTATATTCCTTCCATCCTCTGAGGGTGCAAATGTGGATTAATTGCACAGGCTCTAAATACCAAGTTCAAAAACCTATGACTGAAATAGTTGCATATATTGCATTAACATGGTACTGGCAAAGATACACCTGTTACCTATATACAGTGAAACTATGCAATTTCTGAACATTAGAAGCATATGTGAGGTCCCCCTACATGGTACACATAACCTTGTCTGACATTTGCCTTTGTGGTGAGACAGATAAATAAAAAACAAAAATAATTACATAACTTAAGAGTTTAAAAATACATTTTTTCAAAATAAGGCCCAGTTTCAAGGTATTTTAATAAATAGAATTTTATAAAGCTCCTAAAAGCCTTGATAAAAGATGGGAAATATACTCAAATATATCACTATCCAATTTTAAGATAATTTTAAAGGAAAAAAAAAAAATACATGCTTACAGAGTGTGCCTATGCTTCTTAGCATTTCAGCAAGTCATCTCTCTTGCAATGAAATTCAATGCCAGACAATAGAGTTTCCCTTAAGAGGTTAGCAGAAGGGGGTACTAAGAGAAAGAGTATGGGTTGAAAGATAGAGTAAAATGACAACATCAACATTTGTGAATGAGGAAGAAAATAATGATATGGGCAGGCAGACCAAGAACCATCACATCACTCATGTGACATAAACACACACAAAATCATTAGTTCTGCCACAAACAGAGACCATTGGGATTACTTTTTTCTAACTTCAGTTCAACTTAACAAAACAACTCAAAATTCTATGAGAATTGACTTTTCATTATTATGTCAGTATAACCTTTGTAAGTCTAAAAGACTTATATATAAGCTATCTTACATACAATGAGTGGGAACAACCAACAATCAACAGGTTAATTGATTTTAACAACATGCTAACCTTTCTTGGGTCATTTTATGCCTGGAAGTTAGGGAATCACATTCATTGGGCATTCATAATTACATTTTTGTGTAGTTTTTTTTTTTTACGAGGTTTTTGTTTCACATGGTCAATTATGAATAATTTTTAAACAGATCTATTTGACTCATGGATAGGAACATAACAGGTCAGAGTGGACCTGGGAGTAATGAAGAGATACTCCACATTACACAGATCTCTAGGATTGGAACCTCATACCCAGGATACCCCTTTTTGTGAGCATATTCTAAGCTTCACCAACAGGACAAAACAATGAATGGGATTTGAATTTAAAATTTTAGAACTTCAGTCATTTAATATTCAAACTAACCCTGACATTACTTTCACCTAACAGGTTAGATCTAGCTTTTGAAACAAATATAAATTTCAGTTTAACAGCTTTTATAATAAACAATTGAACAAAGAAATGAAATAATTGGATTATCTGGCCTTCCTCAGAATTACTTTTTGACCACAGTAGAGGTCAATGATTGCTATTGCTCTGGGAAACAAGTCTAGAGAAAAAAAAAACTTTAAATATTTTTCCAGCCAGTAAAGTGAGAAGACATCTATTTCAATAAACAGACACCTGACCAAGAAACTGAGAAATAAATATCACTACATTAAACATTAACCAAAGTATTTCCACTTCAAGATACAGGGGGGGGCTCGTGGTGTAATGGTTAAAGCAATAGACTGCAGAATCATAGTAAGCGAGTTCGTACTTCAGTCCCACTATTACGTTCACTTTCGGGCAAATACCCTTGGGAAAGGTATGAACCCCTTTATCCTCCCAGCTATGGGTTAAATAGTACCACTACTATTCTTCTAGTAGAATAGCTTTGGCATTAAATAACCTACAAGGGTTGATATGCCATTAAACAAAAAAAACAAACCAAGATACATGGATCCATGAGATTCAGTCACATTCTTTCAACCTTATCAAATGTCAACAATACTAATTCAACACTTTTCCAGGTATCATTCATGCATTCTAAATATTAAATTTTGACAATTAGATATGAAAAATAAAAATAACCAAATGGTCATAGCCAAAGAACTTTTCTTAGTAAGTATGGGACAATGTTTTTGCTCTCTCACATTCAATATGTTAGGCTAGCTATTCCACTGCATAAAAAAACCAACTTGCAACTAAAGTCACAACACAATTATTGATGTGATGCGACTATAGTCTCAGGTGTCATAAGGAATCTACAAGATCAGCAGCATATTCTACATACATTTTCATTCTTTATATATTGTAATAAATTTATTGTTATATGAATTGATAATCTCTTTTCATTTACATTATTGTTACCAAAAATATTGAACTAATTAAAATGGTTACTTCAACAACTTACTAAGTCATTATTGTAGGAAATGGAATCAGCAATCAGAGTTCAAATCCTAGATGAAGCTGTTTGCACTCTACATTATGCTAATGCCCTTGGGAAGGATATGAGTATCTTTTATCCAAACCATCTTCACCTCACTTAAAAAATTGATATGTTGCCGCCTACCAGTGGGCTCGGATAAATATAAGGGTCATGTAACATTGCTTTTGGAAAAGCAAAATTTTTAGAATTTTTGTTATCATAAATGTAAAACTCTGCATTGTCTCGAATTGGTTTACTGCAAAAATGTTTTGAGGCTATTCAAAATGGTGGGAAATAAATAAACTGTAACAGGCTTGAACAGAGGGCTATCATCAAATTTTTCATGGTAGAGAATTGCAAACCATATGAAATTTAAAGAAGAATGTGTGATATGTATGGAGAAGCATGTTTTAGCCTAAAAAGTTTTTACAGATATGCTAAACATAAGTTTGGGACTACAAACCCAAGTCAAAAAGACAGTTCATGGAGTGGAAAACACACTGAGTCTCTGGTAAAGAAAAATGTTCTGGACACAGTGGTCAGTAAAGAAGACAGTCTTCTGAGACACAAAAGGACCAGTCACTATTGATTTCCTTGGAAAAAAATTGCAACTGTAAACCATGATCCTTATTGCCAACTCCTTTGACAAAACTCACCTTATTTATTGAATTAGCCTTGTTTCATACTTCAACAATTCAATACATTACTTCTTATATTGATGAATTCTATAATGGTTTCTAAGATTAAATGATGCCAACTCAACAACTTTTAATATGCTTATTTTAGATTAGCTACTTTTTGGGGTTTTTTTTTGCTGTGTTTTTATATAATGAACAAAGTAGGGAGAAAAAAAGAAAAATTTTCGATTATAGAAAAGTCAATTAACTAGCCAGCTTGTCATTGTCAAAAATGCAGCTTTATACTATTTATTATCAACCAGAAAAGTGATAAACAAAATGCTATTTACTCCTCTGCTCTCGTATCTGAGACTGATGTCTCTAAAACATAATCACAATACATAAGCTACTAAGTGTGCACAAAAGTTAACAGTAACTTAATTTTTCTTAAAAAAAAAAAAAAAAAAAAAAAAATTGCACAATCAAAAATGTCATAACATTTGTTTGTCACTAATCTTTTTTTTTTTAAGGATATGTAAATACCATGTTGACCAATTGTTTAGTGTTAATCAAAAATGCTAACAATGTTTTGTTTTTTTAACTTTTTTTTTTTTACCAAAATTCACTTAAAATAAAGCTAGCCATGTTAGCAGGGCTTAGAATAGGCTGATTGTATCCCCTGAAAAAGGAGTAAGACCCTCCCACAAAAGGAATGGTCTGAGTATGACACTAAACTGCATCTGATGAGGTTTCAGTTCTGGGGAGTTCTGCTATTACTCCCAGATTCACTATCACCTGGAGTGGTAGTACCTGTTAGAGTCTCAGCTATCGGTCAAAGATCTGTTCGAGAGTTTATTTGTATTTGTCAGGACTGTGTTAAACAAAACAAAAAAAAACACCCTCACAAAAAAATGTAAATATGAACATACAATGAAGAGATTACCTAAACTCTATGCATAAAATAATCCTTGATAGGTTGACATACTATCAAAATCAATTAGTCAATCTGAATCTAAACAAAGCTATTTAGTAAAGAGTTACAATGACTCAGCTCAAGAGATGTGGTTAATGAATAAAAATGATTTTGAGAATGGAGGATGAGTGAAGATGGGAATGTGAATGCAAATATAGACAAAGCATCTAAGGATCAATGCACTACTCATTGACTTTGGATTTGAGTGAAAGACCCTGTTGTTGGATTTGGTTTGTTGGGTTTTATGGCATATCAACTGTTGTAGGTTATTTAACACCAAATCCATTTTTATGTAAATAATCAGTTCTATTTAAAACAATTCAGTTTAGCATGAGTACACAGTTTAATTGTCAAAAACATTTCTATTTCAAACTATTCAAGCAGTTATATATAACAATTCAGTTTAGTGTAAGTACAGTTTTGATGTCAACATGTTAGAAAACACTCATAGGGAGGTTTGTTTTAAATTTCAGCTGTTCTTGGAGGAAAATTGTTTGATCAAGAAGAACAAGGGATGTCAAGAAAACATGGATGAGATTTGCAAGACTTGGTGAACCTTGTTTTGACTGGAAACTTCCAGATTGGTGGCTCTATGGAATGGAGTTCATCTGAAAACCTAACATAAAAGAATCAATAGAAAAGTTAAAAAAAAAAAAAAAAATATTACACTAATGAGAGAGTAGTTGAATAGATGGAAAGAATTCTTCACAAACTAGATTTCACATTCAATCTTGTATCCAATTAAGGATTGATAACTTGCTGGGAGAAACCTGCCTAAATGTATAAGTAATACACCATTATGACTACTGCCACTACTATAAGATTATCTCCCACTATTTCCCAAGGTTTTACTTCAGAGCTGAACAATTCTCCCATCACTAATGATTTTATTTAAATATTATAATAACTTGAGTTTGTTTTCTTTAAATTACTTTAAGTAGTCCCATATATATATATATATATTTACTAATCTAATATCTACCAGCATTCACGGTACCAGAAAAAAAGAAAAAAAACCCTCCAGGTCGGAGTTAGACTTCCTGATGATCCATTAAGGTGAAACTTTAGATTTCCGACTCGCGATTTAAGTTAATTTTATATATATATATATATATATATATATATATATATATATATATATATATTCTAGTCATGATAATTCTAATATAACATTAATTCCTCCATCTAGATATATAATTCTATTTCCTGCCCATGAGGTTAACATTATATGGATTCATAACACCGACTTGGGAAGATGTAGCCCTGGAGGTGGCCGTGTCCTCTGTAGGGAATATGCACCTTCAAGACACATTAGGTCAAGTGGTCACGCATTGTCACCCTGACTAGTTAATTCGGCATCGCTTATATGTGACATGAACCAATGGCCCAGTGGTAGAGTTTCAGTTTCTGCATACTGTGGTTGTTGGTTCGATTTCCGGTGGTGGAGATCAGTGTGCACTGCTTATGAGACCCAATAAGGTCAAAATAGCTGTTAAGTGTTCTGTATATCGTATGTAGGTGTTTGCCGGATTTTCTATTCATGATAATTCTAATATATATATATAACAAAAAATACTGATTTGTTGTTATATGAATTGATAATTTCTTCATTTATATTATTTTTACCTTAGTCATATTGAATTCACACTTCCAATGAAAATGACTAGTTATTTCAACTCTAAACCCTTACAAACCTCATTGTAGAACAGGGATTAGAAGCATTATAGAAATGTTAAGAACATCTACAGCAAAATTAGGGCTTACGAGAATACTAAGGAGAGTATTGGAGATTTAAGGAGACTTACTGTCTGCTATTTTATCTCCATTGGATACCTTTGGTGTGAAGATGTATATGATAAATCATAGAAATAGAGAAAATAATTTACCAGAATATCAAAGCTATTAATATTCATTCTAAAATTGAAATGTAGAATTTTTTAATTCTTAACAAGTCTTGTTGGTCAAAAAAAAAAAAAAAAAAAAAAAAAAAAGGAAATTTTCAAGTCCCTTTAGATTTATAACTTAATAAAAGGCAATTGTACATCAATGAGGAATATTTATAGGTAATACTGAAGAAGAGGCAACAATTCACCATTTATGACTAATGAACATCATGTTCATTCTTCCATCAAAATTGAAAGTATTTTCTACTAGCAAGAATCTCAAGCAACATTGGTCTTATAGAGAAATGCTTCTTCCTCTTTTAATTATGACTCACAATAAAAAAAAAAAGTTTCTTGCCAACATTCTAATCAAGCATAAATTTTTATCTCTACCAAGACAACCCTTGCAACTCTTCTTGACAAACTGTTCTGTGGGCTGACCTTTAAAGACACAGAGGAGTAAGACCCCTCCCAAAAAGCAAGTTCCTGGGTATGACACTAAACTGCATTTGGTGGTGAGGCTCCAGTTTTGGAGATCTGGGAAGTGTGGAATTACCTCTTCATTGCAATTACTTTCAGGTTCACTCTGACCTGGAGTGGTAGAACCTGTTAGTGTCCCATCTATAAGTTAAATAAATCTGTAAATTATTTGTATTAGATAGAAATTCTAGATATATAACTGTTTGCAAAAGACTCAAGAAAGTACACAAAAAAATGTAAATATAAATATACAATGAATGCAATTCTCTAACCTCTAAGCATAAAATAACCCTAGACTGGTGGACATGCCATTACAATCAACCTATCAATCATCTTTTTGACAAAGCTAAACAATTTAAAGCCTTTTGGATATCAAAAAAGAAAAGGTTAAAATAATAGTATTAAAGAACAACAATAATAATCTCAATAAAACCAACAGAAATTAGAAATGTGTAAGATTTAATAAACACAAACTGATTGGATTAAAAATAAAATATTAGCCAAAGATGTCCAATCAATTCATTCATTTTTTTCATCTCTTAATATCTGGCTAGATTTTTCTTCATTTCAATTTTCTCTACTACTCTCCAGCCATTAAAATAAATAAATGTAAAAATAAAGTATCTTACATATAAGACAAACTTTCCTTCCATATCCTAAGTGCTCATCTTTCATAAACAATAAATTTCTAGTTGAGTCAAACCGTGGCAATATGATTTATGTTGCATTTAGCCATTGGCTTCTGTAGTTGAACTGTTTAAGGCAACAACCATGAAAGCTCGACTCCTGGGATATGAAATAAATGTTCAACTACTTTTTATTTTTAGTTCATATTATTTACTTTAACCCTTTTAATCCTTAATAAATACTTACCAAGAAAATATCTGTTAATAATACCATTTGTTTGTTGTGCATGACTATTGGGGTATTTTTAACTCAACCCTAAAAAAACTATCAAAAATTTATTGGGTTTTATTGAAAAAAAATTGATCAATTTTGATGGCTTGTCAATCCATCTAAGGTTATTTTATGCCTAGAGGTTATGGAATTGCATTCATTATACATTTAAATTTACATGGCTGTTTCTTAAGTTTTTGGGTTTGTTTGTTTTTTTTAAACGGTTACATCAAATTTTTCTAATATTAATAATCATATGGTTTTAAGTAACTATTTCTGTTTAATAATAGTCATTTGTTTGCACACAGCTATATGGTTTCAAGCATTCCTACATAATACTAATAACAATGGTTTCAAAAAAAGAATTTTTTTTAAGTATTTGTAATATTATGGATAAGATAGAATGATTTCAACATGTCACCTATCTAAGATTATTTTATGCCCAGAGGTTAGGGAATCATGTTCATTGTACATTCATATTTACATTTTGGGGGAAGGGAGTTGTTTAAGGGTTTTTGTTTTTTGGTCACAGTCCTATCTAATATAAATATTTTTTAAACAAACATATTTGAACCATTGATGGGACTCTAACAGCTACTACCACCCCTAGTCAGAGTGGACCTGGGAGTAACATCAAAAGTATTCTACACTTTCTAGATCTCCAGAACTGGAATCTCAACATCAGATGAAGTTTAGTGTCATACCTAGGACACCCAGAAGAGTTTTTTTGGGGGGAGGGGGGTCTTACTTCTCTGAAGGGGATACAGCCAGCATATTCAAATCATCGCAGACAAGGTGTGGTTAATGTAGCGTCTCACTGGACACAACGGATGGAAGAGATATGGTTAAATCATCATCTTTATATTGGTTGGATTTAGTTGGCAAGATAGAAATGGTAATCAGATTATTTTAAACAAGGAATATTGGATCAACCAAAACAAATATTTTCAATCTGAGATATCTATACCATTTTTCAGGTGGCTTACAGTTTTATAATTTTCCTGATATCATTATCAATTCAAGTGACTTATGTAGTTAGGTTTCATCAAAAACTTATCCTGAAAATATTTGTTATTCAAAATTTTATTGTACTAGCATTCACAAACTGTAATGCTTCCACTTGCAGAGAGAATTTGGTTTCACTGAAAGTTTTTTTATAGGTTGATTGATTTTAATGCTATGTCAAACAATCTAGGATTATTTTATATCTAGTTTAGAGAACCACATTCCTATTTACATATTGTGTGAAGTTGGTTCTTAAAAGTTTGTCCTATCAAATACAAATAATTTTCAAACAGACCTATTTGACTCATAGATGGAACCCTAATAAGTACTACCACACAGGGCTGGTAGACCTGGGAGGAATGGCAATGAGAACTCTAGAACTGGGGCCTCGCCATTAAATGTAGTTTAGTGTCATACCTAGAGCATTCCTTTTGTAAGTGGTCTTACAACTTACAAGGGATACAGTCAGTATATTCTAAAGCTCTCTGACAGGCAGCAATTACTTTTTAGTCTTTCACTTTTACTATAGTACATGAAAGATAGTCCAAACTAATTTCACTTTTTGTTTTCCAGTTTTCTTCTTCAACCACTAGAGAACAGATCTTGTTCAAACTGATTCTTTTAGTAAAAATCTTCACCTGACAATATCAGATCACTAAATGATCAAAAGATGATCAAGCATCACCTACTGATCATTATTCTCATACCATAGAATAATTAACACTCCAACTTTGGTTAGTACACTTGTCTTACTAACCAATTTCAAAGCTGTATGCTCCACTTTCATGACCTTGTGTCATCGTAAACTAAGTTTAGACAATAAGTAATGCTAATAATGGTATTCAACATGGAGATATTTAAATGAATAAATCAAGTGACCTACTTAGTGGACAGTGCTGACATTATGATAGGATTAATTACAACAAGGTAGACAGACCAGTGGATAAAATTATGATGTAGTACTTATAATCATAAGCAATGATCAACTCAGCTGAGCAAAAGTGACCTTAACAGGAGAGATATTTTCTATGGATGTCCCTAAAAACAAAAAAGTTTGAAACATTTGATAAAACATTATATTCTGATGATTGAAAGATTTATTTTATTTTATTTACAATCAGTTCATTTTGAATAAACTTCAAAGCTTTAATTAGGATGTTGAAAAAAATGTGTTTCCCAATTGCAAGAGCCAGGATGCGATAGGAAAAAAAAAAAGATAAGTGTGGGGAGTGTCAAATAAAAGACTTAACTTTCTATTCACATCCACATCCTCTTTAATCTTTTTTTGTACTAAAAAGGGTCAATACTGCCTTACCTACCACCTTGAAATTCAGTGATTGAAATTAATAACATATCAATCTGTCTTGGGTCAATTTATGCCAAGAGGTTAGGGAATTGTACATTCATATTTACATTTTTTGCATAGTTGATTTTAATTTTTTTGTACACCATTATCATATCAAGTATTCCTATCTAATACTAATAATTATATGGTTTCAAGTAATTATTTCTATTTACAAATAGTTGTTTTCAGTTACAGAGCTTCAAAATAACTAATAATCTTTTATAAACAATTTTAGCTTCAAGTAACGATTTTTAATACAAATGATTTACAGTGATATCAAGTATGATCAAATACTAATAATCTTTAAACAGATCTATTTGACCTATAAATTCAGAATCAGAGTGGGCCTGGAAGTACTAACAATAAAGGGGCAATCCAAACTCCCAGGGATATCCAGAACTTGAGTCTCACTATCAGATGCAGTTTAGTTTCATACCCAGATCACCCTTTTTAATACTGGGGATGGCTCTTAAATTAGACTTCAAGGAATACAGCAAGTGTGTATTAAGCCCAGTCATCAAGGTGGCCTTGAAAGTGAACAGATTCACCAAATGAACATTTTCTATCACAAGTGATTTAAAAACAAAAATAAAATTAATAAAGTAAGTTTTAATCGACAAAGTTTTGTGTGTGATTTTTAAAATGAAAACATTTTATAATCTTCCTACTGAATAATATTATACTATTAAGATTATTTAACGTATGAAGGGTAGAGTGGACCAATCCAGGGAAAGGAGTAGCACCCTCCCCTACACCTCGGTGTAGTAGCTATAGAAAAAGGAGCCTTCTTGTCACCCTCGACTATGGTCGCCAACTTTACGTAGTAAGATTATTTATAGAAATTATAGAATTATCTTTACATTTATACTGTTGAGTTTCTCAGAGAGTAATGAGGCAATATTCAGTCTTTTCAATACAATCTGTGCCTGATTTACATTTGAGCTATTATAATGGTTTGCTTTGGTTTTATGGCATATCAACCATTGTAGGTTATTTAATAAAAAATCCTGTTTATAGCTATATATTAAATATATATGATTTGTAAACATATTTTGTAGATAACATTTTTAAACAAGCCTGAGATCTTTTTGGGTACAATTAAATGGTTTCAAGTATTGCTATATAACAGTCACAATTTAACATCAGTCATTTGTTTCCAAGTGATTTCTTTTTAAATGAGTTAGAACTAATTTGTTTGCACACTATTATTGCTATTGTTTCTACACAGTTAAATAGTTTCAATTACTGCTATCTAACACTAATAATTCTATTCAATTCTAATCTTGTTTGCAGACAGTGAAGTCATTACAAGTTTTGATATTTAATACTAATTCTATTACAACACTTCATTCATTTGCATATAATAAATGGTTCCAAGTATTGCAATGTAATACCAATAATTCAATTTAGGCATACAGTTAAAGAGTTTCAAGTACTGCTATTTAACACTAACAATTCTATTCAACATTACTCATTGATTTGCACACAGGTAAATGATCAAAGAGTTCTCTTTCTAACAATTCCATTTAGCATAAGACATTTGTTTGCACACAGTTAAAATGTCCAAGAGTTCTATTAGAACCCTATCAGGCACTACCACTCTGGACCAGAGTGGACTTGGGAGCAATGGTAATGAAGGAATAGTTCACATTCCCCAAATCTCCAAGACTGAAGCCTCACCATCAGCTGGTTTAATGTCATATCTGAGACACTCATTGGGGTGGGGTGAAGTCTTACCCCTCTGCGGAGATACAGTCAATGTATTCTACAGCTTCAGCTGACTGAGCCAGGCTATTATAGGCTGCAGCCCAGAGGCCCAAGATTATAGGGATCTTTAAGAACCATTTAGTCTTGGGCCTCTGATAAAACTATATATATATATATATATATATATATATATATATATATATATATATATATATATATATATATAAAGAACAGAGATTTGTTTATTTTCAGATTTAGAGTGGGGGCTTCTTTGAATGAATTTTAAACAATTTAGAGTATTTAGGCCCCTCTTGTTGCTTTGCTAGAGAATTTGATTACTAAAATTTCAGTATAAAACAGGTTCTTCATTCTAGATACACTTCAGTAAGATGTAAACTTCATATAAAAGATGCGATGAAGTTATTAATGAAATAAATTGGACGAGTTCCAAAATCATTAAAAAATTTTAGTTGAAATGTTTCATACTAAAAAAAAAAAAAAAAAAAAAAAAAAAAAAAAGCATTATCTAAAACTTTTTTTAATAGACAAGAAGTTTGCAAATATACGTAATGAAGGGGCCCCAGATTCTATTAGTCCAGGGGCCTCTTAAGGCTTAAATCTGGACTGGCATACAATACTGCATGTTTTTTAGATAATCTATCAAGAATTCACACAGAAAGTGTCTTTTAGCCAAAATTTTGAAAAATACCTTTTAAATTCATTCACTTTTTTGTCTAACTTTTCGAAATATATATTTTTATTTTATCTTACATTAAACCATTTTTTTCCAAGTAGTGAAGTGAGAGGGTTTTTCTTTATAATTTCAGTTGAAATTTTTTTAAACCATCAGGTCATGTGAAAAATTACCAATTAATAAACTTAATTATTTATGTAACCCGTGATGTCATTGGTTAGGTAGGATTCATTTAAATAAACAAGTTAAAATTGTTATTCACTCCAATGATAAACACAAATGAGAAAGAGAAGGAAAAAAAAAATCATGCAATCACAGTTGTATTAACTGTCAACATCTAAATTTGGAAAATGCAGGCAAAGCTTCGGCTATGCTTCTCACTGTCCACTGACTATCGTTACTCCAATACTGTGTTAGTGTAGAAAATGAAATAAATATCTTTAGCAGTAAAGAATTTAGAAAAATTGAATAATTAGTTTTTGCAGATTTCAGTATTATTTTTATGTTATGCATTGAAAATGAGTAAGAAAGGGATTGTCAGTGGTCAGGAATCTAAGCAAACAGAACTGACAAAATATTGCTTTTATGAAATCATTGTTTCATTGCCGAATAAAGAACAACTCCAAATGTCTAGAACTAATTAATCTAAGTGTCCAGCAAATATGAAAATAGATGAATCACTTTATAAAACAAACACTTCACAAAATAATGTTACTGAATGGGGGAAAAAACTATATCTGTTATAGCTATATGTTAATAACTAGATATATTAACCAAGGTTTTGCACAGTAATTTTCATTAAGTGATATAAACATTTAAAAAAACAAAAAAGTTTAATTGATAATGAAACATACTGATTGGATCAAGTTTTTAATTATATTTCCAGAAATAAGAGATCATTTCAGATCTGTCAGTTTATAAAAAGGAAGAAATATCAAAAGCAAAATATAAATTTAAAAAAATAAAAAAGTCACATTTTGCATAAAGGAAAAGAAAGGCCTCACTTTCTAAATCTTAATATTAATTGACAATATAGAAAAATTAAACAAACATCCCAACATTAAGATCTTTTTAAGTATATACAGATATAGACAAGGTCTCTACAAAATGGTGAAATTCTTAAAGACCCAATAAGGTCTAAAAATCGCAAAAAATAAATAAATAAATAAACAAAACAATTTTTTTTTTTAATTCAAGATTCATTATAAGAAAAAATAGATCTAACAAAAAAAAAAAAGATCAGATAGAAAATTTAAAAAAGAAAAAAAAAAAAGATTTAATAGGTTGGTGTTTTATAGCATATCAACTCTTGTGGATTTTTGAAAGCTAAATTCAAATATATTATTTGATTTGTAAGCCAATAGTTTGTAGGTAACTATTTTAAATGAGGAAGAGTTCATTTGTTGCTCACAGCTAAATAGTTTCAAGTACTGCCATCTAACACAAATAATTCTACTAATTATTAGAATACGTACAATTTGGTTCCTAATAACTAGCAATAATAATCCTTGATAAATAATTGAACTGTTCTATTCGACCTATAGATGAAACACTAACAGGTACTACCAATCCAGGTCAGAGTGGACCTGAGAAGTAATGAAGAGGTACTCCACATTCCCCAAACTCCAGAACTAGACCCTCAGCCACCATGATCCCGACCTTAAGCATTACAGGTTGCCAACAATGGTCAACAGATGAACTCATTTGGGGGGGGTCTTACCCCTTCTGTAGAGATGCAGTTGACATATTCTATAGCCCAAGCCGACAAGACAGACATTTGGTAGGAGAAAAAAAGTTAATAGGAAAAAAAAAAAAAAAAAAAAGAAAAATTTGATAATAAAATTAAAATTTAACAAAAAAGTAAATAGCAGATATTGAAAGTAAATCATATCGTTATTGTAGTATGTTGTTTTAATGTGAGCAGAAGATAAAAATTGTTTAATACATTAGAAAATCAATCAACACATTTGTGTGTGTATATATATATATATATATATATATATATATATATATATATATATATATATATATATATATATATATATATATACATACACACACACACAGGGTGGTCCAAAAGCAGGTGGACAGTAGGTGGGATAGGTTTGTCATTTATACAAGACTTCAAAGCTGTATAAATTATGGACAGCAATTTGAGCACCTGCGTTAATAAAATTTTAGTGCTTTTGAATTATTGTACACAAAATCTTATTATCAATGTAATAATTGTATAAGTAAATATAATTGTATATGTAATCTCAAAATAAATCTTATAAGTTACTGTCCTAACTTTTGGACACACGAGAGAGAGAGAGAGATGAAGGAGTTAAATTTTAAAAGACTTGGGGAAAATAAGAATTTATAAATTTTTCACCAATTTTATAAAACATTTACGAAACTAGTGTGGAGGTTTCTTAAAATTGCACAAAAAATATGTATTACTATTAATACATAACACATTAAATATTGCAGGCATGGGAAGATGATGTTTCTATTAATGGCTGCTTTGAACTGAGCAACCCTTGCGTAGCTTAATGGTATAGAAACAGATTTTAAGCTCAACAGATACAGTCCAGTTTTGCCTTTGAAGTAAAAAGAAAAAATTCAAATTATCATTATTCCCGCCTTTATATGACAGCATTTTTAAATATTTCTTAGCTTCTTTAGAACTATTTTTTAATTCTATTTATTTTACGTAAAGAGATGGCTGCAAATTAGACTCAAAGTTAAACTGCCAGAAATTGAATGATCTGAAAAAATAAATAATCAATACATGACACGTGTAGTCAAAGTATAGTGTACGTAACAATAATGGAAACCCATTCGACAATAAGGTTAGGATTGATGTTCAAGTATTACAATTTGATTTTAATAGAATGTTATTTTATGTTTAGAAATTAAAAAATTACGTTTATATTTACATTTTTTGTGTAGTTGTTCAAGTTTTTTTTTTGTTTTTTTTTGCACACAGTTGTATGAGGTCAGGCATTTTAATCTCATACGAATAAACTTACACATAGGAATACTTGAAATAATGTGACTAATACTAATAATTATAGGGTTTCGAGTGATCATTTCTATTCAATAAGTCATTTGTTTGCACACAGTTATATAGTTTCCAGTTATAATAATAATCCTTAGTAAACAATTAGACCTTCAAGTAATTATTCTTAATACATATAATTTACAGTTACATTCCTATTGAATACAAATTCTTTGTATTCTTTCAATGAGTTTTTTTTTTTTTTTTTTTTTTATGGTGGGGATTAGATGGCAGGTTTCCTCCAAGCATTTTTAAACACTGAAAAATGCTCACTCTCACTCTTTAGGTATTCTCTTCAAATTTTCCAATCCAATTCACTCCATATTTATTCAATGGGAGACAGGTTAAAAGATTGAAGCAGACAAGTTAATTACAAAAATTGTTTGTTTTGTTGTTTTTTATTCGATTTTGATAATTTCAAAAAAGTTTTTTGATCATTGTCTAGTTAAAAGGGTGATTTTTATCCAATTATGTGTAAACCAAATAGTCTAGAATGTCTAAGCAAAATCGAATGATTTTTTTTTTTCATTATTCCCTTGACCTAAAATCAAATCTCCAGCCTTTTCTCTCCCCCAGCTTAACTGTTGGAACCACATTCATTATTCAGTCTTTCTCAAGACATTCTTCTCATATACACTCTCCTCTCACGACTAAAAAGTCCAAATCTGTCCACAATACATTTTGTAACTCTTTCAATGTCCAGTTCTAATGCTTTTTTGCTCTTAAGTTTTTTCTGCTTATTCACCTTCCGTAACAAGGGTTTCTTGATGGCTATGAATTCTCTGAACCCCGCTGATCTAAGTCAATTTATCACAGTTGAAAGAAAGAAGAATCAAGTTCAGATGTCAATTCTGGAGCAGTTTCTCTTCTATTTCTTTCTCAATAATAAAGTGTTTATCTCCAGCAGCAGTTGTCACTTTAGGTTTTCCAGCTCTTTTTCTCTCAACATTTCCGACCGTTTCTAACTACCTTTGTAACGAATACTGCACCCCATGTGTAGAAATCTTCAACTTCTTGACAATTTTTCTTTGAGAGTCGCCTTCTTCGAATAAAATTTCAATTTGGGCCCTCACATCAATGCTTGACTTTGATTTTGTCCTTTTGTGCAAATTACTTTTAAAAAAACCAAAAAAAAAACAAAAAAACTACGACATGAAAATACTTTTGTAATGGCACAAACTTTCTTTTACAAACAGCTATGTTTTGAACAAAATGAGTGTTCTTGTAAACAGCAACTGGTGTTATAACAATCGGTGCTAAGTCAACATTAAAAATGAAAATTTTGGTCTACTGTGGAGTAAATATTTCTCATGCAAAATATACCTATAATTTAGCAAAATGTACGAGAGTATATATGAGAAAACAGAAAAATAACAGCAACTACACTTTCTAAAAAAACAAGGTCTCATTAAGGTTTTTTTTAATTTTTTACCAGTAGTAAAAGTCCCTGTGGGTGATTTAAAATATGGCTAATTTCTTCTGATTGTACACTGGGTATGATGTTAGACAAACATACTAGTCTATTGATTCCCCAAATCCATTCAAATATTTAACCTTCAACTTAAGTCCAACAACCATTATGTGCTTTATATGCTAGGGGAACTAAAGTTATACGTACACGAAATAGATAAGTACATTTTTTTTACTAGTAAGATTAGAATACTAAACAATACTAATCATAGAGCCCTGAAAATTAATACTGGTTGCCTAAACAAGACTAAAGAGCCCAGTCTGCCTTACTATTTATCAATAGATAGAGGGAGAATAGACAGATTCATTCTTTTCTCCAAGGGCGTTAGCAAATTGAGAAACTAGATGTAGGCAAAACAGATTTTTTTTTGTTCGTTATCTTACAAACCTAACATTTGTTGTATCCCTTCGATCCCATAAATATATTTTTAAAGAAATGAAATGAGGGATTCTGAAAAGAAAAAAAAATTAGACAGGAAAGATTCATTTTTTCTTTTTTTGTCAACTGGATTTTTTCTCTCATCTAATAAAAACAAAAAAGGTCCATTTTTTGGATAAGTTTCTACTTCAGGTTTTATAATGAAAAAAAAATCGATGTGCATGATGGTTTAAGGTTTGTTGTTAAGCTTAGATGCATCAAAACAAAGAAATTGCATCATCGGCGTTAAAAAATGAATAAATAAAATAAAAGCAACGGTCATTTTGGGGGGATGCTAGGGTGACTCATCACAGTGAATGTCAGTCCAACTCAGTTACCGGTTTTTATCATTTTTACAAAACTTCACAAACAAAAAAAAAAATACTAAACGAACTTAGAGATTAGAAGAGTTTGTGTGCGTGTGTTACACGAGGGCTGTTCAAAAATTTCTGAGCCTCAGCTAGATTTTAGATTTGTCGCACACCTTACCTGAACAGAACAGAAATTTTTAAAAGTCTGAATTTTCCTAGATTTTATAAGTGGTAGTGTGTTGCTTCAACAAAAATGTTCAGCTACAGCTCTATCTTTCTGGGTGAGGCTTAGAACTTTTTAAACAACCTTTGTGTATAATGCATACATATATATTGACAAAAAAAAACACGTGGTATATTTTATTGTATAATTGTTTAAGTTCATCTGCTCAAAAAAAAAAAAAAAAAAAAAAAAAGATTAGCTTTCTTTAAGTAATTTTCAAAACTTAACAGCTTAGATTCAGGTGAGTTTTTTTTTTTATATTTAAAATACATTTAGTTACTCTTAGTTTGAAAAAAAAGTTTCTGAGCAGTGAAAACTAAGTGCATTCGTATACTAGTTGCTGCCTGAGAGAAATTTGTTCATGACACACGTTTTGGGCGTGTCTAACGTCAGGTAAGAAAAGATTGAATGTGTCAAGAAGTTTGGAACAGTGAATAGTACAATAAACAATAAGCAAAGGAGAAATAAAAAAAAAAGAAGCAAAGTGAAAGAAGAGAAATAATGCCTGTCCCTTCCCTTGTTCGTTATGTTCTACAGACAGAGAGGTAATTTGACACTAGAAAATAGTGGTGACCAACGTACTGAAACATTTCTCCTCGTCCTAACATTTTCGTTTTATTTCGAAAAGCTTAGCTTAGTACACAGCATAAGGCCAAACGAGACACATCGTAGGAAGATTGTGTTGCGCTAATTTTTCAAGTAGAGAAGTCCTACTTGCCTTTAAAAAAAAGTCACTCTTATCTTGGCTTGAATACAGACTACTGACATTAGTAGAAAATACACAATGTTACCTAAAACCCCGGCAAATTGGCACCTCTCCCCCATAAAAAAACTTACTGTTACTATTGGAAAGTACCAAGGAATTAAAATTTAAAATTAAATAAATGAATTGAAAAAAAAAAACGCAGGTCGTGCTATTTGTTAGTTGACCTTTAAAAAAAATTCAAATTGTCAGAAAGGTTTTTAAAAGAGTAATTAAAAGAAGAAAAATCAAGACCGTAGCAAAATTAATATCAGTGAGGAAAATTGATATTATCGAAACCTTTTTATGTCCTAAACTTAACTAAGTCTGGCACAAGGTTATAAGTATAGGAGCAGTTGCTGAGAATCGAACAGTTAGAATTGCTGATCAGTTACCATTACCCACAGAGCGAGATGTCCAGAATATTCACGGTTTAGTATAGCATGAATGACACTCAGTGAGGATCGAACTCGCTACATAAGTGTTTGATATTTTAGATAATGAATTTACAAAACCCACTTTTTTAAAAGCGTTTTCAACCCCAATTACTCAACCTAGCTGATCATAAAGTTGTTCTTTATTAAACTTTTTTTTTGTACGATTATGAAAAGTTTTTAAACTAGTTTTTCGCTCAATAAAGTAAATGGTCAATAGAATTTCAAATCAAATTTTAAAAAAACTACCTAATGAATTTTTTCATATATATATATAAAATTTTCATAATCTCGAGTAATTCAACAAAATAAGTTTTTGTTTTTTAATAAAATGGCAAATGAACAGAGATCACTGCCAATTAAAACTCAAAAACTAATTTAGAAGTGTTAACATTAACAAACAATTATTAGAAATGGTTACTTTCTAATATTATTTATTTGATGTGGTGGAGTTATAGCCACGATCTATCATTCGGGCATTTAAGGAATCTTTATTCGTTCACTAGCGTAGTAGTAAGTATGAATGTCATTTACTGAATGTAGGTAGGGCAAACAAGTATTTAATTTAATGTTTATTCATTTCAAGTTGTCTTAACTTGCAATAAATGAATAAATCTGTACTTCTTTGTTCCTACATAAATGCTAAATATTACAAAAATTGTCATTTTGCTAATTTTCCTAAATAAATAAAACATTGTTTACTGAAATTGTCGTAGTTGCAGTGGTGAGGTCTCGGGGGGGGGCTACATTATTGGAAGAAGAAACACGTGTTTGCTTGTTTCTCGATTTCTCTTTAACACCAACTTAACTGGCAATAATTTCTAAATAAAATAAAATTTAAAAGAAATTTTATACACACAATATAAATTAAGGTAATACGCTGTCAACATCACTAATATTCCAAGTGAAAAAAAAAAACGCGCTAGGGATAACTCAAAGCCGAACTTATTTTAGACCTTATTATACCGACGCAGGTATCATTGGGGAACGAGATACCTTTTGGTTACCGGGCCAAACTAGCTCGTTTACAAAAAATTTTCTCGTTCCCATTGATACCTGCATCGGTAAAATAAAGTCTAAAAAAGTTCGGCTTTGGGTTACCCTTCCGCACTTATAACGTGGATTATCAGTGATGGGATAAGAATCAAAACTGAAGAGAAATCATGTTTTATTAAGTCAACTTTTTTTTTTTCTTTTTTTCTAAATAAATTGAATAATTTTTGTTTTTCTTAAAAATGTCAACACAAAATAGAAAAGTCATTTTTATAAGACTTTTTTAGGCTTCAACAATGACTTAGTAAATAGGGCGATTTTACTAGTCGGTAACTTTATTTTTTAGAAAACTGAAACAATACTTTTCAATTGTCAAAACAAAAATAAGTTAATATAAGTAAATAAAAGCACAGAAAATAGATTTAAATATCTTAGTCACCATATAGTAAAAGCATATTGAAAATTTTCAAAAGCTTGATTTTTAGATGTTATCACCAATTTTTACGAGTCTAGATAAATAAAAATTGAAGTTGCCAAATTTTTGTGACTTCAGTATTAGTCACAAAAATGTTACGGTATGGCAAAAAAATAGTTTCCAGGTTAACTGAATTCAATTTGATAATGAAAAAGTTTGATTTGAAGTTTAAGTAAAACTATGCTCATTCAAATTTTTATTTTTTTAAATCTGGTGTATTCATTTATTGCAAGTAAGTTACAACAAATAAAGTCAGAACTTTGTTCTTTTGAACTGAATTACATCTTTTGTTTCTAAAGAAATGTAGAATGTTTACTAAAATCTTTGTAGTTGCAGTGGTGAAGACGATGGAAGAGAACAGTGGGGTGTCACTTTATTGGGGAAAAAAAAACACGTGTTTGCTTATTTCTCTACTTCTCTTTACACCGGCTCTGTCGTTATTTAATTATAGACAAAAATCCAAAGAAATAAGAATTAGCCAACAATATAAACTAATCAATAAGGGAAAGAAATCGAACGTGATAAAAAAGAAACCATGACTCACATCATTACCTAGAACCTTAATTAAATGAGTTATTTTCACCATATGTGGATCATGGATTTTTGAAGGTTTTGACTGTAGTTCAATAAAATTTGCTAAGGTTTCAACTTTTTTTTGAAGCAAAGAAAGTAATCTCAAAAGTGAAAAAGAAGATTATCCACGTCATTGTTTCTGGTGTAAGTACTGCAGATTTTACAAGACTTATTTGTGATAACTAACATCTCCAACCAGCCATGAGACCGCCAACATCTTTGCTGTCCTCTACCCAAGCAGCTGGATTTGCAAGTAAAGACTTTAGACTTCCAGATGGAACGGTTTTGTTTTGGTATATTCCTTATACTCGACTATTAACAAATCTCACCAATTCGGCACTCAGTGAGAGAGAGAGAGAGAGAGAAAGAAAAAGAAAAAAAAACTCGATTTTGTTCAATTTTATTGCCCTAACTTCAGAAATGAATCAGAAAAAAACTTTTTATCACACAACTGATAATTTAACGATCGGTGTTCGAACCTTAAGACAGATTTTGAATGTTATTTGTTTTTATTTTCCAAAAGAGGGACATTTTATGTGAATATAAAAATGCTGACCTTCTGTCATAACCTCGCCCAACCCAATCGAATCAACAAGTTTTTCACAACATGGGTTGGTGGTTTTTGGCTTAAAAAAAAAAAAAAACAGTTAAAGGATACAATCTAAATGGTTTGAACAAGTGATTAAAACATCTTGTAAACAAAAAACAAAATTGTACCTGAATTGACGCATTCCAAGTACCCCACGTTTCTTGGAGGGGTGAGCAAGGAAGGAAAAAAGGAAAGACTTGTGCTCTAATCAATTTATTTACGTTTACAAGAATTTGTTCGTGGGTGGAGGTAGGATTTTAAATTAGTCTAGTCGACCTTTTGATTCTTTTTTTTTCTCACATTCATTGACTTGACATTGACAAAATAATGATATTGTCAAGATTAACACAAGTTATTTCTACCATGTGCTCTAAAAAGAAAAAAGAAAACTAACTTAAACATTTGTTAAGAGAAAAAATACTTCAGTGTCACTATGTCAACGACCCAGTCCATTTAAGGTAGACAGTGATTTGAGACACAAAAGGTGAGGATATTATTGCCGAATATGCAGATTTTAAAACACCTTTTAATGACCCAATTAAGCATCTAAACTTCATTTATAAAAAAAAAAAGAAAAATCAAACATTTTGTTGTTTGTTTGAAATACAAAATTTAGAAACCCCAGAAAAATATCAAGACTAAATTTTTTAAAGTAAAATTAAAATTCAACGGCTATAACTTTTTAAAAATAAGATTTAAAAAAAAAAAAAAAAAAAGCCAAACTTGTTTTAAACAATCTAAATAGATAATTAGAACTGAGAAGATTGTAATTTTAATTTCGTAAGGAATCCAAACCACAACTTTCAGTTAAAAATTTTTTTTCTACTTATATGTAAACAGGTTTAAATGAAATAACTTAATTAAACTTTTAAAATAAAATAATTTTTTTCTTTAAAATAACTTAAAAGTATTTAAAATAGCTTTAAGACATTTCTTACGACAGTATTTTTTAGGTTATATCAGCAAATGGAATGATTTTATACATCGGCAACGTTTTTATTTGTAACAATACTTTACAATTGTCAAAATAAGCAAGTAAAAAAAAAAAATTTTCAAAAGGATAAGAAACAAAAATGTTTTCATCACGTGGTCTTCTTATCGTAAAATCGTTCAGTAGATTTTTAAAAACTTGATTTTTTTAGGTTATCGCAAACCTTATGAAAATTATTTTTTTTTAAAGTTGTCAACTTTTTTGTAGCTGATTTTGGGATCACACATCCAAAAAAGATAAACGGTTTTGTGAGGAGTGATAAGGACGATAAAGAACAAATAAGTTTACAGGTAAATTGAATTGACATCGATAAAATTTCGGTGATCGATATTTTTATAAACAATAATAAACAGACTTTGACTTTGTAGTTATAATACAACAATAATAATAACAACAATGATGCATTTTGATAAAGAAAAATTAAAAACAACTTTCTACTCACATATCATCGGCGCGGCCACTTTCATTGATAATCCGATGAAAAGCAACAGAATATCCAAAAAAACTATTTGGAGGTCCCTTTTTGAGAATGTACACTTCCGTATCCAAGTTATAGGCCCGCGTGAAGATGTTATTGAAAGTTATTAACAAGAAAAACCGTAAAGAAAAGGTACAACAAGCAACACCGACCGTCATCGCCATGGCCGCTGGCAGCCGCGGGATTTTTGTGTGTGTGTGTGTGTGTGTGTGGTTTTTTTTTTTTTTTTTGGTGGGGGGTGATGTTTTTTTTTTTTTTGTAGGGTGGCAAGTCGCCCAACAAACACAGAAGAGCGTTTCCGGTCGGTGCGCGGACGACGGCAGCAATAAAGAAGACAGACCCCCAGAAAAAAGCAACAAGCAATCGCTCGAGCGTTTATAAAAATGATCTTCACTGCTACTACTACTATTATTACTACTCTATCACCACTACTGCTACTACTGTTCAGTGAACAACAACAACAACAACAACAACAACTGTTTACGACTACTACTCTGACTGTAACTGCTACTATAGCACAGACTATGACTATTCGTAGTACTAATCACCAATATTAACAGCCCGAAACAAAGTCGTAACATCAACACTAGTGATAATACTTAGACTCTTTGCCTGTTACAATAACTACGACTGCTTTTACTCACACTAAATGCACAAACTGTGACTACGTAGTACTAACATATCATATTGTTATTTACTAAGTTTAACTTAGTTGTGGCACAAAGCCAGGTGTATGGGCACCCAGTGAGACTAGAGTAAGTAAAGTTAGCGACCATAGTCGAGGGTGACCCGAAGGCTCCCTTTTCGATAGCTACTACACCAAGGTGTAGGGGAGGGCGCTACTCCATTCCCTGGATTGCTCCACTTTACCCTTGAACCGTACCTTATAATGCTGAGTGTTAAGCAAGGTGGTATCAAGTTCCATTTTTAAAGTCTTTGGTATGACTCGACCTGGGATTGAACCCAGGTCTCCCGGGCCATTGGCGAACACTCTAACCGCTGGGCCGCGAGGCGCCTATATTTACTAACCTTAGCTTAGATGTGTAACAAGGCCGGATGTATGGGCACTCAGTGAGACTCAAACTCACTAATAATAGTTTGTTCGTCTAGCTTGCTAAACATTACACTACGCGGGGCGTCTATGAATAATAATTGTAATTTAAGAACTCTGTTTCGATGTGGCACTAAGCCCAATGAATGGGGCACCCGATGAGACTCAAACTCACTCGTGAATGTTTGTTAGTCTAGCTTGCTAACCATTACACTACGGGAGGCGCCCGTAAATAGTTATTTACTAACGTTAGTTTAGATGTGGCACAAGACCGGATGCATGGGCACTCAGTGAGATTCAAACTCACTAGTAATGGTTTGCTCGTCTAGCTTGCTAAACATTACACTACATTAGGTGCCCATTAAGAGTTAATGTACCAACCCGAAACAAGTGGTAACGCTATTGGTATTTAGACTCTGGCTGTCACGACAATACTTTACAACTATAACTACTGTAATTAATACTACTATTACCACCGTAATACTACAACTACTATCAACACACAGACTAAATAGTAATACTAAATGATAATATAACAGCCTAAAACAAAGTGGTAACACAACTTTGACTCGAGCTGTTACTTACTATTCACACTAAAAATACTTCTGTTGGTTGTTCTTCGATTAGCATAGTGTCGCTACTACTACTACTACTACTACTACTAATATGATTGTTATTGTTATTACAACAACTAATACTCAGACAGTGATTGAGCAGTACCAATATTCGAAGTAACAGCTCTAAACAAAGATTTAACTGGCTTAGTCTGTTTAGAGCCGTTAAGTTAACCACTGCTTAACAAAGTACTATCAAGAATAGTCATAAGTAGTAGTACTATAACAGCATTACTTACTAATAACTACAAGTCATCATCATGTCGTGCTGGAAGCACGGATATTCCTGACCCTCTCTCGCCACTTTTCCCTATCGTTCATCGCCTCAGGCAGGTTTTCTGGACAACATCCTGTATCCTCACATAGTTGCTGAATGTAAACAGTGACTTACTACTATTAATAATGACAATGGTATTGTGATTCGAAATGTTTTTTGGGTTTTTTGTTTAACGGCATATAAACCCCTTAGGATGATTTAATTCCAAAAAATCTTATCAAATAATTTACACACGTTAATATGGTTTCAAGTATTCCTATCTAATGCTGAGAATTTATATACACTAATAGTTTCAAGTAAAGTTGGCGACCATAGTCGAGGGTGACTGGAAGGCTCCCTTTTCGACAGCTACTACACCAAGGTGTAGGGGAGGGCGACACTCCTTTCCCTGGATTGCTCCACTTTACCCTTGATCCGTATCTTATAATGCTGAGTGTTAAGCAAGGAGGCATCAAGTACCATTTTTTGAGTCTTTGGTATGACTCGACCCGGGATTGAACCCAGGTCTCCCAAGCCATTGGCGAACACTCTAACCTCTATGCCAATGTCCGGTACAAATGGTTTCAAGTAACTGATCCAAATAATAATAATAATTTGTTTGCACTGTTATATGGAATCAAGTATTCCTGCCTTAGACAAATAATTTGCACACAGATATACGGTATCAAGTATTCCTATCCAATTCTAATAATTTATATACAACTATATAGTTTAAAGTAACCATTTCTATTTTACGATAATCGTTTGTTCACATTGTTTTGATTTATTTAATTTCAAGTATTCTTCTCTAACACCAATAATTTGCCAACAATTATGATTTCAAGAAACCAGTAATAATAATCCTTAGTAAATAAATATAGCTTCAAGTAAGTATTTTTGATACTAATAATTTGCACACAATTATAGTGTATCAAATATTCCTTTTTAAAATAGAAATGTTGCAGGGCTTGATGAAATACCCCCAGAAGTATGGAAGATCAGGGAATTTGACGACATACTGCTTCGACACTGTAATGCCGTATATAATCAAAACACAATAGACAAATGGAAAAAGGGATTCATCCTCCCCTTCCCTAAGAAGAACTACCGAGGTATAACCCTTACATCCACAACGGCCAAGATATACACTGCTCTGCTACGTAACTGCATAGAACCCAAAATTGAGAAGATACTTAGGATGAACCAAATACAAAAATAACAATCTCCCAAGTGGCCTCTAACAGGAAGCAAAATTGGCGCATGCCTAAAAAGAGGGGCTTCATGGCGCCAAAAGAGAAACTCTTTTTCAGTAACACTGATTTCGGAGAAATCGATCCACGACGACACAAATTTTGACTATCCGTCGAATTCTTGAAGCTGTACGTACAAAAAACCTAGAGGCAACAATATTATTTGTTGACTTCAGCAAGGCCTTTGACTCCATACACAGGGGAAGATGGAGCAGATACTACTCACCTACAGCCTACCAAAGGAAACCGTCGCAGCCATAATGATGCTATATAGAAACATGAAAGTAAAAGTCCGCTCCCTGGATGGAGACACAGACGACTTCAACATTGTAGCAGGTGTGTTGCAAGGAGACACATTAGCCCCATACCTCTTTATTATCTGTCTAGACTACGTGCTTAGAACTTCTATTGATAAAATGAAAGACAACGGTTTCAAACTGACAAAGAAAAGCAGAAGATACCCTGTACATACAATTATGGACGCAGACTACGCCGATGACATAGCGCTTCTGGCAAATACACCCGCTCAAGCCGAAATCTTGCTACATAGTCTTGAACGAGCAACTGCTGGCATAGGCCTCCATGTCAACGCAGACAAGACAGAATACATGTACTTTAATCAAAGAGGCGACATCTCCACACTAAACGTTAGCTCTCTGAAATTAGTAGACAAGTTCACTACCAAGGAAGCAGTGTCTCATCAAGTGAGACATCAACATGCGACTAGCAAAGGCATGGACAGCTATCAATAGGCTATCGGTCATATAGAAGTCAGACCTGACCGATAAAATGAAACGCAGTTTTTTCCAAGCAGCAGTCGTGTCGATACTGCTGTATAAATGTACGACATGGACGCTAACTAAACATATAGAGAAAAAGCTTGACAGCAACTACACAAGAATGCTGCGAGCAATATTAAACAAGTCCAGGGGGCAGCACCCCACAAAGCAGCAGCTGTACAGCTACTTACCACTACTTACCACCCATCACGAAAACTGTCTAAGTTTGACGAACCAGACATGCAGGACACAGCTGGAGAAGTAGGGACGAACTCATAAGTGACATACTCCTATGGAGCAAAGGTAGGACGACCAGCTAGAACCTACATACAACCGTTTTGTGCCGATACAGGATGTAGCCTTGAAGATCAACCGGAAGCGATGGACGATAGAGAAGGGCGGAGAGAGAGGGTAAATTAAATATTCCTATCAAATACAAGCAATTTTCATGCAGATCTATTTGACCCATAATGAGACCCTAACAGGCCTAACATTTCGGATCAGAATGAACCTGAGAGTTATGGCAACGAAGAGGTATTCCACATTCTCAAGAGCTCCAGAACAAGAGCCTCACCACTAGATGCATTTAGGTGTCATACCTTGAACACCCCCTTTTATTGTTGTGGGGTGATGCTTGCCACTGTGTAAGGTATACAGTGAGCGTATTCTTTGTTCTGCCCACAGACTTCTTTCTCTGCTTAATAGTACAGCTAATCCTATTTACCAACCCCTCCGCTCGGGCAGGATATGACACAAGGTCAATTTTTTTAAGCGGAGTTTAACAGGTTTTAATTCAGAGTTTTCCTTCTCCTAGACTAGTTGCCTCACCAAGGCTGAAGAACCTAGTCTGTCCTACTATTTACCCATAGCTGGAGGGAGAATAATTGGATTCATACCTTTCCCAAGGGTATTAGTGCTATGTGAAATGTAATCAGCCTCGCCCAGGATCTGAACTCGTGTCGCCGTGTCCATTTCCTACGACGATAGCCATTACAGCTAATGCTACTGCTACGCACCCTGTAAACTGTACAATTCATTTTACTTGGAAATGGAATCGGGGAGCAGAGTTCGAGTCCAAGACAAAGGTTTTTACGTTTCATTTTACGCTAATGCCCAAGAGAAAATATATGAGTCCTGTTCTCTACCAGCTAAAGTTACTAGGTTCTTTAGTCCTGTTTAGACAAACAGTTTAAGTAAAGGAAAACTCTTAATTCAAATTAGCTTTCATCATCATCATCATCATGTCGCACTGGTAGCACGAATATCCCTGACCCTCTCTCGCCACTCCTCCCTATCGTTCATCGCCCCAGGCAGGTCTTCAGGACAACATCCCGTATCCTCACATAGCTGCTGAATGTATGTTCGTGCTGGTCGTCCTGCTTTTGCACGGCCACGTGTGGGGGTCCATAAGAGTACATCTTTTATGAGCTCGTCCCTGCTTCTCCAGCAGTGTCCTGCATGTCTGGTTCGTCTAACTTGAATAGCTTTCGTGATAGGGGGCAGGTGGCCGTACAGATGGTGTCTTGTGGGGTGTTGCCGCCAGGACTTGTTCAAGATTGCAAGCAGCATTCTTGTGTAATTGCCGTACTCCCCTTTAAATTGACCTTGTGTCATATCCTGCCCGT
This sequence comes from Sepioteuthis lessoniana, assembly GCA_963585895.1. Taxonomy (NCBI): domain Eukaryota; kingdom Metazoa; phylum Mollusca; class Cephalopoda; order Myopsida; family Loliginidae; genus Sepioteuthis; species Sepioteuthis lessoniana. The sequence goes on along the minus strand of OY757919.1, from coordinate 91,913,342 downwards.
AGCTGAAAGGCTGGGTAAATACATCCACCAACTATTACTCAAATCAGCCCTGATTAGTTCTAATAAATGCCTAAATTAAAGTACTACCATTAGTAATGATGGGATTTGTAGAATTTTAACCTGTACTGAAACTAAAACGACTGATATTCTATTCACGCAATAATGTTATTGTTATATTATAACTAGGTATGTAGCTAACTTCCCACCAAGCCAGAATGCGACATACGGCTATTTTATCCGTTTGGTTTCGGTTTCTTTGTTTAATGGCATATCAACCTGCGTGGGTTATTTAATGCCAAAGCCATCGTTCTCGAACTGCAGTATCGCTATTTAACCCATAGCTAGGAAGATGAGGGGTTTCATACCTTTCCCAAGGGTATTTGTCCGAAAGTGAACGTAATAGTGCGAATAGAGCTCGAACTCACTTACTACGATTCCGCAGTCCAACGCTTTAACCATTACACCACGAGGATACCCCCTTGCTATTTTATAGTGGGGTCACCCACAAATCGAGATTCATGCGCGGCAGGTGCAAAAAATACTAGACCCCGCCGACATTCCCCTAATGGGATACCTCAGACGCCGAATGATAAGCCCAACTTTTAAAAGTAGGTAAAGCCTGGGTGGGGAACAACCCCTGGGGCCAAGTGTTCAACCAACTACCCGTCACGAATGCCAGGTGGTCTCTCTGGAGGCAAGTGGACTGACCATTATGATTATCTCAGACTATGGTATGACCTCTACTAGTAGTAATTATTTTTGCTAGAGTTTGAATTTACTAAGCTTTGCTTTGTCAGACACACAGATTACTTACGTTACCTACTGTTTATAAATTGTCATTCATCTCGTTACCGAGAAGTTCATTCATCTCGGTAATGAGAGGACTCGACGCTACTTAACTTCGATGATGCAGCAGGAATCGATGTTTTTAAGCGTCACTTGAACTGTCAAGTCAGTACTTTTGCGAGAGTTGATACAGTCTGATGTAATATTAACTACTATTACTACCGGCTCATTGGCCAAGTGGGTAGAGTGTTCGCTAATGGTCCAGGAGACCTGGGTTCAATCCCAGGTCGCATCGTACCAAAGGCTTTTAAAATGGTACTTGATACTTCCTTGCTTAACACTCAGCAATATAAGGTACGCATCAAGCGTAAAGTGGAGCAATCCAGGGAAAGGATTAGCGCCCTCCTCTACACCTCGGCGTAGTAGCTATTGAAAAGGGAGCCTTCTGCTCGACTACGGTCGCCAACTTTTTTACTTACTACTACTCAAATTATTACGTAGCCCTCATAGTGAGTAGTGTAGTGGCTAAAGTGTTGGACTAAGACATCGTAGTAAGCGAGTTCAAACTCCAGTCGCGTAATTATATTCACTTGGGAAAGATACAAATCCCCCTATCCCCCAGATATGGGTTAAACAGTATCACTGCTGTTTTTCTACCCACTCATTATCACTATTCCCACGTCAACTCTGACCTAGAGTGGCCGTACCTGTTAGGGTCTCGTATATGAGTCCAATACATTTGTTTGAATATGGATGGTATGCGATTGAACAGTGAGATAAAAATAACTAAGAAACAACTATTCGGACAATGTAAATATGAAGGCAATTCTCTAACCTGTCGACAGAACCTTAGACGTTAAGATCATTCACTCAATCAACTGTATTATTACTGCCATTACTGTTGTTTGGACTCTGTCCATCAACCTATGATATCTGTTAATCTCGCGAAACCATGGATCTGCTTCTGTATTTCTGTTCAGTTCCGGGCAAGGTTGTATTGAAGTCTTACAGTTTCCCATGCAGCAAGTCTTCCCTCTCCACGCCACTAATGTTGTATAAGGGAAGGATAACAGCCGAGAGAACATCAGTCACTGTAGGAGTTACCATAACGATATTGAAGACAACGTTAATTATCCATAAGTACTTCCCCTCCTGGTTTTGAATTCAGATGTAATTTTCCTAAACTGGTTGTCCAACAAGGCTAGAAAGCCCAATCGTTATTTGGCGTAATGGTTATCGACGCGGAGAATAGGATTGACTAGCAAAGTTCAAATTCTAGTCGAAGGTGTTTTGCGTACTTCGCCCAAACGAACTAGACAAAAGCATAAATCTTTCGCTTCCCCACTTCAGCACCACCCAGTCGACTACATCACTTACAGAAGGGTAACCCCCCCAGGAAGTCTTGGGTATGACTCTAAGCTGCATTAGTTCTAGAGATCTGGGGAGAGTGGAGTACTCCTTCATTGCCATTACTTCCAGGTTCACTCTGACAGAGAGTAGTAGTACCTGTTAAGGTTCAATCTATGGATCAATTAGATCTGTTTAAAAATCATTAATATCGGATAGGAATACTTGAAACCATATAACAGTGTGAAAATTATTAGTATTAGATACTACTACGATGTCGCAGTCCAGTATGTTAACCACAAGACCACTGTGACTCCCCACCCAAGTATTTTTGGAATTTGTAAATTCGGTAGTTAATAACAGCTCGAATGCCATTGGTTTATTTCAAAGTTGGACCGTTACTGGCTCCTTGAAGGTATAAAAGCAAATTGCCTGAGGCAGTCAGTCTCTATTGTCTTTTCCGTTTAACCATTTGCATTTCTTGCTTTCGGGCAGTTTGGTCTTAGTCCAGAAGTAGTCTAGACCGCGCCAAGGGGCCAGTTTGCAAGGCAGCGTGACGAGCATTCAGCCAACGCCAGGAAATTGAGCCAAGTCGGAAATCTAGATTTGCAATCCCTTAGACCACTCCGATCCAAAGAAACGGAGTTAAAAGTCGAAAGTGAATATTCTCTACATAGAAAAAAAAAGGACGGTTTCGTACCACCCGCTTACTCAGAGGGAGTAAGTTTCGGTCGATATTTTGGAGAAGAGGGACTATGGAAGAAATTCTACAGGAAATTTGAATTCCAATGAGGATCAAGCTTACGAAATTGTCAAGACAAGCTACAGAGAAAAGGAAATATTCTTCACTAGCTACAGGGTGTTTTTCCCGACTCTTGGCAGATTTTCTGTAGACAGAAACGGAACAAAAAAAAAAAAAGAACTTTGAATTGGAATACCAAAGGAGGGTATTTCGTTTATAAACTGTTTCTTATAGCTTCTTGCTTCGTTACAATCCAACGGCAAGTAAGTCTTTTGCTTGTTCCAATGCTTCTCCTTTTTATTTTATTTTGTTTCACTCTTTTTTCTACCTTTCTCTTTTTCCTTTACACAACTGAACTTCGGCTGACTGCTCTCACTGTTCACTGCTAGAGTCGAGACTTTGTTAACTTCCACAACTTATTTTAAGTACATGTGTTGATTCGATTAAAAATGCATATGATACAAATTTTTGCATATGTCATTTTTTTACTATTTGATAAGAATACTTTAAACCATATGTGCAAACTAAAGATTACTATTCCTATAGAATCATGGTAATCATTCTTTTTTTCTTAGATCTTTCCCAGACATTTGACTTCATACACAGAGGGAAAATGGAGCAAATATTTCTAGCTTATGGTCTCTCCAGAAAAATTGTTGTAGCCTCAATGATGCTCTATAAAAACACGAAAGTAAAAGCCCGCTCACCGGATGGAGACACAGACTTCTTTGACATTGTTGCTGGTGTTCTGCTAGATGATATATTAGCCCCATATCTGTTCATAATCTGCCTAGACAACGTAATTCGAACATCGAAAAATCTAATGAAAGAAAATGGTTTTACACTAAAAAAAATAGGCAAGAAGTAGACGATACCCTGCAAAAACTATTTAATGGTAAAATCTGATTCATATGTAAATGTTTGATCATAACATTTACATACGAATCAAATTTCGCCATTTAATAAACCATAATAGGTTGATATGCCGATAGATAAACCAAACAAAACCTACCCAACTATGAATGCTAGAACTACGACTCATAGTATTTCGATTTGAGTTGGTCACCTTTAGTGGTGTGATGGTTAGCAAGGTAGACTAACAAACCATCACGAGTGAGTTCGGTTCTTATTGGATGCTCCATTCATACGGCCTTGTGCCACATCTGAGCAAAGCGCTTAGTAAATTACTTTGAGTTGAGTTGTTTACAAGTACTGGTCCGGGAGACTTGGGTTCAATATCAGGTCGAGTCATACCAAAGATTCAAAAAATGGTACTTAATGCCTCCTTGCTTAACACTCAACATTATAAGGTACGGATCAAGTGAAGCAATCCTGGGAAAGGAGTAGCTCCCTCTTCTACACCTCGGTGTAGTAGCAATTGAAAAAGGAGCCTTCGGGTCGCCCTCGACTGCGGTCAGCCAACTTAACTCAGCCTTACGATTACTTTTCAGATTAATTACTATTATTAAAACAACGATTATTTCGGCTATCACTCTTCTTACTCCTAATAGCAGGACTCTTCTTACTCCTGGTAGCAGGACTTTGACCCGGACTGTTGCTACTTTGACTCTTTCGACAATCATTTTTGGATTGTTAGTACTACTACACAGTACATAAATTGTGACTGCTATTACAGTATTACTATTACTCAAACTATTAACTAGTTTTAATAATGGCTATAACTCAGATTATTACTTCTTCTAATAATAACACTCAAAATGTTGCTACTACTTATAGCGGAAGGAAATTTCGTATTTTGGTTTGGCGCGCAACTTAATTCGATGCATAATTTCACCCAATCAAGATGACTTATCATATTCATCCGGATCTCCTTTCCGGGCAGAAGAAATTGGGTAAGCTGCCAAACTCACTCTTTTTGGCTGAACAACTCCGTCCAGTGCAGACGTCTCACTGGCGGTTCTTCAATAGCAGCAGCAGCATGGACACATGAGGGAACCTATCTAATTTATGGATTCCTTGCGTTTATTTTCTCTTAGACCAAGGAATCCCAGTTGAATATGAATTAGATGCATTCAATACGCCACACACAGGAACAACCTTATGTCACCCCCAAAACTGGCTATGTCGATGCGATGTCTAATCCCGCTCCTGGCACCTAGCTCTCATTTCACCTCTGGGCAACATCAATGGAGACACATCCGCCTCTCCCCAAAACCAACAGACATACAAAACTCAAGGTGACTCCAAAGTTTATTTCCGCCAACGGCAAACAAGACTTTCGCTAAACTACGGCGAACACAATCCCTCGCACGTCCAACAACACACGCTGCTATCTCAACCTTCTTCTAACTCCATTTCATCTCTTTACATCTTTCCATTTCCACAAGACTTGCAGCACAAAAGCAAACTAAATATTCCATGCTGCAAATAAAAAACTATTCCTAAAAACATGACTTCGTGCATCTTGGAACTTCTCTCCTTTATATACCTAACAACAAACAAATTTACCGCTAAATACTATTTAAAGAGTAGATATTGTGGTTAAGGACTCTAAAAGAAAAACATACGTTCTAATTGATATGTCAGTACCAACAGATAACATATCCATATTTACCAACCCCTCCGCTCGGGCAGGATGTGACACAAGGTCAATTTTTAAGTTGCGTTTAACAGGTTTGAATTCAGAGTTTTCCTTCTTCTAGACCAGTTGCCTCACCAAGGCTGAAGAACCTAATCTGTCCAGCTATTTACCCATACCTGGAGGGAGAATAATTGGATTCATACCTTTCCCAAGAGTATTAGTGCAATGTGAAATGCAATCAGTCTCATTCAGGATTTGAACTCGTGTCGTCGTGTCCGTTTCCTACGACGATAACCATTACACCACGGGCATATAATGATATAATGATTATAACTCAGATTATTATTTCTACTAATAATAACACTCAAACTGTTGCTACTACTACAACTTTTACCTCTACTATTACCACTACTTCATCTATTGATTCGGATTTATTATTGCTGCTGTTACTATTACTCATTATTTAATTATTTATTACAAAGTTTTGCTAAGTCTGGTACACAATTTCACATTTGCTTATAGTACTTGCTATTCCAAAGTGGTCACCCATCTAATTACTGAGCAGGATCATCGTTGTTTCTGGTGGTGTAATGGTTAGCAAGCTCGACTAGCAAACCTACACGAGTGAGTTCGAGTCTCATTGGGTGCCCCTTTCATATGGCCTTGTGCCACATCTAAGCAAAAAAAAGCTTAGTAAATTTCCATCGTTGTTTACTACTCAGATTGTAGGTACAATTTGTTACTGACTGGGGTTCAAATCCAGATAAAAGCAATGATCACGAATGCTGATTTTCAAAAAGAACCCTCTCAAACTTGAAAGATTGGTGGCATTCATTTGACTCCCCATGGGGCTAAAATGTATATCTCATGGGCGGTTTAAAGAGGGGTGCTTCGCAGGAAGCGAACCTCCTACGAGGTGGTTTTAAAAATTGCTTAGATTCCGTTGACGTTCCCTTTGAGGTTCGCCTCAAACACCGCGCAATAAACCAAGTCCTTACCCATTTTAGGTGAGGAGGAGGGCAAATACTGCCTAGGGAAAAGGACCCCTGGAATTTAGGAGTTATTAATTCTCACCCACGCGAACACCAGGTATGTATAACTTGGAAGATTGGTGTAATGCGGTCAAAGGAATATAGGAAGACTATGTTGTATCAATCTTCAACAAATATTTGAGGAGATGAAATCTGCCAATTCTGACACCAGCATTCAAAACTAAGCCATCACTTTGACTCAATTAACTACCAAGGGCTTCCGAATAGGCCCTTTTTTTAATAGTGATTTTTGGGCGGGTGAGGCTTGTATATAGCTGTTGTGTTATAGTTTTATATTTCCAACAAGCACCAGGTAAAAAACACCATTCAGGCTGATAGATTTCAACTTTAATTTGAGCCCCTAAAATGTGGTATGCCGACGAGATCAAGAATTTTTGGGATTGCCGAGCATGAGTCAGAATTCGTGCATGCCCCTCCACAAAAATTGACCTTGTGTTAAATTCTACTTTGTGGAAGGTCAGATAAATTGCCTTCCATACTGTGCGGGATTAACCACATTGGTATTCTTGATGCCAAGGAGGATATTTAGTCGAGTAACCATTCATCAAGGACCAATATTTGCACGAGTATATCCGTGATATACTAACACTGAACAAAAGAAAAGAAAAGACACGATAAACTCATTTTTACTTGCAAGATTATCTAACCTTTTACAAAGATGATATGCATATAAATTGTATTAAGACGAAAGAATACTCCAACCTGCTCCAATATTTATATATATATATATATATATATTGTCCCATGAACTTGCAGTATTAAGAAAGGGTTCAAAAATGGAAAATAAAGGTTACTGGACGAGGGAAAGTAAAATAGTCACGTGGCTTCACCATTCCTTGATACTTCTCTTCTGTTCAAAGAACAAAGTTAAAAGAGGTCAAGTAGAGTTTCTGCGACTGTCATGAGGTCCCACCAACAGACATGCCCATTCTCTAAGAAATATGATTATTTATTGCCTCCATTCACTTATTCAGCAAAATAAATACATGTTTTTTTTTCTTTTCCCATGAATTGTTGAGACCAGATCATTTTTTACAATAAAACATACGTTAATTTAAGACAGCCATTATATACGGAAATCTTTTCTGATTTACTAATACATTTCAAACCCACTCACCAACAAAATATATAAATAAATAAAAACATCATAAGCCTACGTTTCACTTGAAAAAAAAAAAGGTAAAATTAACCAGATGTTGTCTGAAAAATGGCTTATAACAAAATGAATAAAACACGTCGCCGCGCAGGTAGACTCCGCGCATGCATCTGGTTGAAATGTAAAAACAAATTCGCCATTAAAAAGTCCTTTTTTCAATCAATCATAAACTTTTTCCCCAAAGTTTTTGGAGCTGATTCGATCCCAAACATGGCTATAAAACGATCAACAAAAGGTCACAAAGGCAGTCGACACCGGGGACTGCTATCAGAGAGAGAATCGTCACGCGTCACATTTCGGACAAGATCAAAGACCGCTGATGTCCTATCAATCCATACCACAGCCAATATAACCAAGTCGCCGGCATTTCCACCACAAGACCAAGACCGCTCATAAGCCTACCAACCCACGTCACACTACTGTGTCCCGTGTAACGAAGCCAGCCAGCCTAGAACAATTTACACCCACTCACCTCCTGACACTTATCTGGTGGAAGAAGAGAGCATATATATTTTCTAATCTACCGACTTCTATTTATTTAAAATAAATGAAATTAAATCCAATCCTCTCGTCTGTAGTCTCTTGCAACCATACGCTTGTCTATAACAGCTGTTAAGAGGGTGAAAAATATTTATCCCAGTTTGTCCAATAATTATTTCTTGTAAAATTCTTAAACTCTACAGACCACGTTCTTTCTTCATCATCATCTTGTCGTGCCACTAGCACGGATATCCCTGACCCTCTCTCGCCACTTTTCCCTGTCGTTCATCGCCTCTGGCAGGTCTTCAGGACTACATCCCGTATCCTCACATAGCTGCTGAATGTATGTTCGTGCTGGTCGTCCTGCTTTTGCCCTGCCATATATGGGGGTCTATAGGAGTACATCACTTATGAGCTCGTCCCTGCTTCTCTAGCAGTGTCCTGCATGTCTGGTTCGTTTAACTTGGATAGTTTTCATGATGGGAGGCAGGTGGCCGTATAATTGGTGTCTTGTGGGGTGTTGCCACCAGGACTTGTTCAATATTGCTCGCAGCATTCTTGAGTAATTGCCGTCTAGCTTCTTCTTCAGCGATTTTGTTAGCGTCCATGTAGTGCATCCATACAACAGTATCGATACGACAGCTGCCTGAAAGAAACTGCGTTTCATTTTATCGGTTAGGTCTGATTTCCATATGATCGATAGTCTATTGATAGCTGTCCATGCCTTCGTTAGCCGCGTGTCGATGTCCTTTTCGGTTGATGAGACACTACTTCCTAGGTAAGTGAATTTGTCAACTAATTTAAGAGGGGTTCCGTCTAGTGTGGAGATGTCACCTGTTTGATTATAGCACATATATTCCGTTTTGTGTGCATTGACATGGAGGCCTACGCCTGCGGCTGCTCGTTCCAAACTATGCAGTAGTGTTTCGGCTTGGTTGGGTGTATTTGCCAGTATCGCTATATCATCGGCGTCGTCGGCCTTGCTCTCGGCTTTTAGCTTTTTGCGGAGCCCCGGAGCCTGTTCTGGACTTCGGTCCGGAGCGTGGCTCTGGAAAAGGAACAATGGCAGACTTGGGGCCTTTAATTTCGACTAGGCTACCTTCGGGTGGGCGAGCTGCATTTTTGTCTCCTTTGTCCCCCATGTACGGTACTAGACCATACGTCTAGTTTAAGCCGTAAACTGGCATACGTGCCCGGACCCACATTTGGGTTCGTGAAACTGCTTGCCTCATCAGGCTCACATTGCACTAAGTGAGCCGATGAGCAGCACAGACAAGCAGGGTTCGAGTCTCGATTCGTTCCCGACCTCCCCTCCCCTTTATCCGCACTTTAATCGGCCTTCGGGCTTTTGACCTTGTGTCAAGTCGTGTCTGGTGGGAGGCAGTGACAAATATTGGCGTCGTCGGCGTCGGTAATTGTTTTTGCGGGGTTCTTTCTTAATCATTTTTTATTTTAACAAGTTGAGCAAAAAAAAAAAACGATTATATTTCAAAACCATCTTGAAATTGCTTAAGTTGGTTCCTTCGACTTTCAGTTCATACTCGACCTTTTGCTATATCAACAAAATATGTCTATTTTAATACATTGCATGATGAGATCATTGATTAAATTACTCTCTATTTAAAACATTAAGTAATTGATAACTTAACTATATGATCCTTTTGTATCACTTGATTAAAAACAGTAACTTTACATGTAGTTGTTATCAGAAGAAAAAACAAGGGGGTTTTATTGTTGAACTGTGCTTATGGCATCAAGAGACTTTAATCTGATTCTGCTTCCATACTTAGACTGATGTAACACGGCACTCGTCTAAGATATCGTCCGCGCGAATAGTCGCTCATGAGTAAAGAAGTACTAGTCATGGGTTTGAGAGAGTAGGGCAGTACAATGTACCAATTTGTGAGTATTAATTATGTGATTGAATTTGATTACAAAGTTGTAATATATAAATTTATGTTATGTAACATGATAGACTTATTTATTTATTAGTTGTTTTGTATAAAGTTACAAAAAAACGAGTCAAAATATTTATTGTCAGTAATATAAATGAACGCATCTCCTTATTATATCAATGAATCTGATATATATTCATCAAAAGATGATATGAAACTTTGATACTGTAAGCTTTGTCGGCGGGATCTTGAATACGCAGGCCGTATCCCTCGTATCTCCCCACCAAAAAAAGGTGTCATGATATGACATTAAACAGTATCTGATGGTGAGGCTCCAGTTCTGGAAATCTGGAGAGTTTGCAGAGCTCATTCACAGCCATTACTCCCAGGTTCACTCTGACACAGAGTGATGGTACTTTTCTTTAAAGTGGCTCATTGGCCTAGTGAGTAAAGTGTTCGCCAATGGTCCGGGAGACCGAGGTTCAATCCCAGGTCGGGTCATACCAAAGACTTTTAAAATGGTAATGATACCTCTTTGCTTAACACTCAGCATTATAAGGCACGTATCAAGGGTAAAGTGGAGCAATCCAAGGAAAGGAGTAGCGCCCTACTCTACACCTCGATGTAGTAGCTACTGAAAAGGGAGCCTTCTGGTCGCCCTCGACTACAGTTGCCATCTTTACTTGTGTCAAATCGATCTGTTTAAGAACTAATCGTATTTGATTGGAGTGTAAGAAAAAAAAAACCCAAAACTTTTCAGTAACAACTACACAAAAAATGTAAATCTTAGCGTACAATAAACATAATTCCCTAACCCCCATGTATAAAATAACACCAGACGGGTTGACATGCCGTTAAAAATCAATCCCTCAATGAATCTGATTGTTGCAATAAACTTTTTATTCCGTTTATTTTTTTCACTGTAAAACATAAAATGATACTATAAACAAGCCAAATTTCAGCTGGTACGGGGTACCAAGAACCTTTGGGCCCCGATCCGAATTTCACTTTGGCCTTGATCCAGATTAAGCAAATTTTAGTATCTGTAATTCTACTTCTACTAATAATTTTATCGCGAAAAATAAATTTTCAAAAAATTCTACTAATTAATTTTGGAACCTCATACGGTGTAATGATAAACAATTTAGGTTAACAGACCATTGTCAGTGAGTTCGATTCTCACTGGGTATCCTTATATTTGCTGCCATATCTAAGCTACGCTCAGTTTTAAAGAATGCCTTGCCTGGTATAATGGTCAACAAGCTAGGGTAGCCGATCATAATTTGTGAGTTCGATTCTTACTGGAGGCTCTATACTTCTCAATTTGTGTCAAACTAAACTTAACAAATGACTACGACTACTTGAACTGTATCTGCCTTTGGAAGAAAGAACTAATAGTACTGATACTTAATAGAACTGTAAACAGTAGTACTGCTGCTACTTTATTATGATTACTACTACTACTACTACTACTACTACTTACTTTGTTATCAATGAAAATGATATTGCTAATGAAAAAAGACCAATTATTGCTTCAACTACAAGTCAGGTCAAAAGTTAATTACAAAGACTTTGGTAAAATATTCCACATTCAATTCAGCTGAATGATATATTTCAAGTTTATGTAAAGCAATTAATAATATTAAATGGGCCCTGTCAAGGTTGACTATAGAAGTAAAAGCATTTTACTGATACTGCATGGGCAAAGTAACTAAATGAAAGAAAGAGTTTGCTAATCGTCGTATGTTATCAGGTATGACTAGTCCAAATTGGAGTGAATATGATGATTTTATAATTGAGGAAGGAAAGAAAGACAAAGATATATTTTTCAACTTCCAACTTAATTTTTTGAGGGTTTAAAAAGGGCTAATCTGTAGTGAGGAAATGATTTCCTATACAAGTAGAAAACAGTCGCATCTCCCTATTAAGACGTTTAAATATATATGAGTAATTTTCGGTGGTAAATGTTTGAAGTTAATGATTATGTCCTGAGTCCAGTAGATATGTTCAGCAAAGGCTTTAACTGGTGTTTCAGTAAGATATAATTCGGCGGTATCGGCTTGCTAGCAGCAGACATGGTTAAGTATCAGGTCATAAGACCCTTGCAGTCGAGTAAAAATGGTCCTTTCAGTATTACAGTGTAGGCTTAAGTAAAAACGGATTTCTGTTTGGCGTCAATAATTCTGTCTTCAAGGCATGCGCAGATTTGGCTTCCCAGCAAAGGCTCCTGGAAACCGCTGCACTTTTTGAATTCATTTTATTTGAATTTTTTTTTATTAATCACCACAAGAAACTGGGTGTAATGGTAATAAAGGGATGTTTGACCCCCCGCCTCATCTCCCGAACTAGGGGTTCACTATCGAGTGTCATACGCAGAACACACCTTTTTGGGGGGGGGTCTTACCCCTCTGCAGGATATACAGTCAGCGTATTCTAAACCTCGCAGACAGGGCATGCAGTGTGTAGTGTCTTATTACTAAGTCATAGAAAGAGAGGAGTCCCCGTGGTGTTATGGCTAAAGTGCTGGACTGCAAGCTCAAAGTGAGTGAGTTCGAACTCCAGCTGCGCTATTACATTCACTTTCCGACTAATACCTTTGGAAAAGGTATGAACACCTTTATCCTCCTTCTTCAAGGATGGCTTTGACATCAAATAAGCCAAGAGAGTTGATATGCTATTAAAGAAAGAAACCAAACCAAACCAAACCAAACTAGGTCATAGAAGTCGATACGATATTTGCATGGTCAGCAGCTTAGTATTGTGTATCAATATGCTCAGTCAGGAATATTACAATAGGTTAATTAATAAATTAGACGAAATTAAAGGGACTTAAGAAGTCAAAAGAATATGTATCAATTAATAACAATAAAATAATAATATAGTAATAATAATAACAATAGCAGTAATAACGTATTTGATATACAGTGTTCTGAAAAGAAGAAGAGTATGATAGTGTAAAGAAGAGGAAAATTTCGTATTTTGGTTTGGCGCGCAATTTAATTCGACACTTAATTTCACCCAATCAGGATGACTTATCCTATTCACCTCGGACCTTCTTTTCCGGTCAGAAAATCGGGTAAGTTGCCAAATCCAGTCTCTTTGGCTGGAGAACGCCGACCAGTGCAGACGTCCCATTGGCCGTTCTTCAATAGCGATGCTTTTTAGCTGGACAACGCCGCCCAGTACAGACATCTCACTGCGGCTCTAAAATAGCAGCAGCAGCAACATGGATACACGAGGGAACCCATCTAATTTATGGATTCCTTACGAGGAATCCCAGTTGAATATAAATTAGATGCATTCAACATGCCTCGCACAGGCACAACTTTATGTCACCCCCAAATTGGCTATGTCGATCCGAGCGTAATCCTGCTCTCGACACGCATGGAGATAACGCCTACTCTCCCCAAATACCAGAAACGAAACTCACGGTGACATCCAAAGTTCAATTCCTACAACTGCAACAGGTCTTTCGTCAAAATGCAAAAAACACAATCCCTCACGTCCGACGACACACGCTGCCACCTCAACCTTCTCAACATCTCATAACGCCATTTCGTCTCAATACTAACAAGCTTAAACTCCACGAGTCTTGCAGTACCAAAAGCAAACCCCAATATTCCATGCTACAAATAAAAACCAATTCACAAAAACACCTTTCGACCTTCGCCATCTTATTTCTTCATCATCATCCTTTTATTTCCTAACAACTATTAGCGAAGGACCTTACAAACGCAGCGAGGAAACAACACAACGTAAACACGCATACGTTACAACCATCTTCCTCACTAACAACAAACTTTCCCTCGCTACTAACAAACCAACTTCTCCAGCAAAAACCATCCTACAAAAATCACCGTACAATAGAGAGGGAGTCCATTGTAATTTAGATAAGTTTTTACAAAAGTTGATTTTGCAAATTTATGGAGCACTGAATGTTTGTGGGTTGTGTGTTGTTGGGAAATTCTGATGCTGGTAACTGACTCTTTTTATTCTTATTCCCATTCACTTATCTTCTTTTTGTTTATCGAAATTGTAAAGGAATAAAGGACGGAAAGGAAAAAAGATAAAGATGTGATATAATGGCCGAGGGATTTCGGTTTATGCCTTTCGGTTTAGTTAGGCAGAGAACCTTTCGGCTCAGTGCATGGGGTATTTAGGTGCAACATTAGCGCAGGTGTTCACGCGCGAGCACGAATGCGGAGCGGACGTGTCACTGAGAGATGTCACAATAGCCCGAGATGTGAAACGGAGATTACAGAGTGCGGGTGACGTCACGCACCGGAAGCGCGCGGAGGATTTTGGGAGATTTTGGAAAAGTCAGTGAGTTGAGATGAGACCTGCTTCGGGGGAAAACGGTTGGTTTTCGCTTGCTCGCGGATACCTTTGTGGCGGGTGCCACACGTGTTGGAGGGCAGATGAAACAGCCAGAATAGAAAGATTGTGCCTCTCTCTCCTTATATCGAAGAACCTTTAAACTCAAAGGTAATAAAAAGTTTCGTACCTGAACAAAGAAGTCGTAACGTGTTTTTCGAATTTCGAGATTCCTATGTTCTATGTTATATATGTAATGAACGTCCCATGTACATTTCGCATATTTATGTATATGGCTATGGTACAAGGATACTTTAGTGAAGAAATATTTGTTAAGTGTTGTTACGTTGGTTATTTTCTCGCTAAATGTTGTTGGAAAATAAAGAAGAGAGAAGACGATGCCGTAAGGTTTTTATGATAGTTTTTAATGGCTGCATGGAATAAAGGGTTTACGTTTATGCTGCAAGTCTCGTAAGCAAGGAAGGAAGGAAGGAAGGAAGGAAATAGTTATGGAGTTGAGAAGGAATTTTAGCTGTTATTTGCCTGAGTGAAATGTTCGTCGCTAGGTTCAGGCATTGTTGGATGTGTGAGTGAGATATGTCACCATAGGTGTAACAAAAGTCGTGTTTGCTGGTTAAGGGCAGGAACGTTGTCGTCGTCCATGAATGTGTGGTCCTGGTTGTTTGGGAATATAAGCATGTCTCCAGAAAATGTTGCCCAGGGATGAAGTAGCTGGATGTCGGAGCGAAATTTTTGCAACGCAGTCGACATAGCCAATTTTGGAGGTGACTTAAAGTTGTTCCTATGTGAGGCAGATTGAATTCATCTAATTCATATTCAACTGGGAACCCTTGGTCTAAGAGAATAGACTCAAGAGGTCCATAAATTAGATGGCTTTCCTCATTGTGTCGTGATGCGGCTACTAATGAAGAGAGCGAACAGTAAATACGTCTGTCCAGTTCGAAAGCTTCTGAGGAAGAGAGTGTTTAGCGGCTTTTCCCCAATTTGGTGCTGCCCGGGAAAATGGTTCGGGCTGAATAGGATAAGTCATCCTGACTGGGTGAAAATATGTGTCGAACCTAACGGTCAAATTAAATTATGCGCCAAACAAACATACGAAATTCTTTCTGCTACAATACTTTTAAACTCAAAATTCATTTTTGGGGTTTATGATTATTTTGTGGTTTGGAACGACTATGGTCGACAATTTTATTTTTACTTACTCGAAACTATATAAATGTGCGCAAACAAGCAACTATTATTAAACTGAAATTCTGGGGCGAGTCCAAAATTTTGTAATATTTTGCTACGTGCAAGTTTGCGGGGCGTATATTACGTGATTAAAGCAGTTCAAGCTGTTGCAGGTATCTACTGTGGTTGATAGTATCGTAATAGTTGGTGCGCTGACACGTTGTGTATTGTTTCGCTCCGTGTGTGATTTGAAAGCCGCACAGATGCACGTGTAATGTAGTCTAATTCGGGAACTTATGCTTTGTGAGTTCGATCTGGGCCATAACGCACCAGAAGCAAACAAAAACATTCATTGAGCGAAAGGTGAAGGTGCAGTTGATCACGGTACAGTGTTGCAAGAACCACGACTATCAAACAAAGTCAGGTAGACCTAAAACCGTGGATTCCGAGGCCGTGCTCCGAACTACTGAGGCAAATCCTGTAAGTAGCATTCTGAGAGTATCAGGCAAGCTTGACATCTTACAGTTCAGTGTTATTCATAACCTTCATGACCTCGACAAAAAAAATCAGTAATGACCGAATTGTGCCTCCTGCTATTAAAGTATTCCAAAACTTTTAACTCTCGCTGGTAATTACGTAAAACATAAAAGCATTAGGATTAAATAGAAATACTTGAAAACCTACAACCGCGAGTAGATTATTTGTATTAGATAGGAATACTTGATATCTGTGTGTAAAATTTTTAAAGATACAACTACACAAAAAATATAAATAGAAATGTACAATAAGCGCTATTCCCCTTTAATATGCCGTAAAAAAGAAGCAATGAACATGAATGAGATTTTGCCATTAAAGTTTTTTTTAAAGTCAAAACGCATCAAACTTTGTTGCAATGGAGGCGCACATAGCGTAACGGTTATTATTGTATAAAATTGATCCGACAAACCGATTTCAAACCTTAGATGAGACTGTTTGTATTCTATTTCTCGCTAATACTCTTGGGAAAGACAGGAATTCATCTGTTTCCTGCCCCTCCTCTATTGATAAATAGAAGGGTAGACTATGCCCTCTCGCTTTTTAGGTATACAAACCAGTGTAAGAGAAGGAAAAACTGAATTCAAAATTGAGGTGTGAGTCTTGCAACTCTATTCATAAAGACCTACTTGCGACGGAAACCACAACGGCATTGACGCAGCACCATTGATACTGAATGACTACAAGCTTATGTTCCACGAAGAGACTACAGGATCAGCATAAGTACGTGGTGCATACAATGATTTTCCAGACTTTTTTGTACAGGCATTTAAAATTGTCGTAGACTCTTGAAAATTCGGTATGTCATTGCTATACATCTTATGAGATGACTGACCAACTTTTATGATTTCACGTTTAAATGAACAGCTACAGCAGCAATTGGAATACACCCTACTAAAGCCTGATTGTCACAGCTGGTGAATTTCAAAAATTCAATCTGAACGTGACGACTCTTTAGAAGAACGATATGCAATAAAATTGTCTTTTAAACAGAAACGTATGGAATGCTTCAGACCGCTTTTCGACCATCTTGCATAAATCGAGCGTCAGTTTTTGTGTGGCATAAGAGATTCAAGGAAGCCAGGGAGTCTGTGAGCGATGATGAGAGGCGTGGGAGGAGTAAGGGAGTCAACACACCAGAGTTGATTGGCCAAAGGGTTAGGGTTAGGGTTACTATGTTAAGGTTTTAAGGGAGTCAGGAAGAGATTCCGTTGGAAGAGGCCAGCACTCTTCAAATTGGGTCAGTGGCATTTCCACCAGGACAATGTACCAGTCCACAACTCCATCCTTGTCACAGACTATTTGACCAAGATGTGCATCAACACAGTTCCTCAGCCTCCCTACAGTCCAGATCTTGCTCCCTGTGACTTTTGGTTATTCCCTAAGCTCAGAGGCTGTTGTTATGAGAAAATTGAGGCGATGAAAGAGGCTGTGACGAAGGTCATTGACACGCTCACACAAGAGGACTTCCATGGGGCCTTCCAGAAGTTGTTGGAACGGTACAAGTGCATTGCAGCCGGAGGAGATTACTTTGAAGGGGACTAGAGTTTCATGTGTGTACTATCAATAAAAGTGCCCATACGAAAAAAAAAGTCTAGAAACTTATTTAATGATCTCCTACTTTAGGAAATGTTTATCGTGCGAAATAAGAAAAGGTGTTGTTGACAAACTTAATGAATTCAGTCTTTCGAGTTGATCAGTCGACCAAATGTTCAAGCATAAAATGTTCACTTTTCGTGAGTGACAAAAGATGAAGCATTATTGTGAGTAACATTGAATCATGTTGAAATTCAAATGTTGACTGACTAAAAGCGTTCAGAATTTTTATTTACATCGTTTTAGAGATTCCAGAAATGATTAATTTTGACCCCAGCATGACGTCTTTTCTACACTGGTGGCTGTCATTGGATATCATTCGAGGGAATGCGGTTCCATCAAGAGAACTTGGTGGGGGTCGAAAAACATTATATATATATATATATATATATAAATATATTTCAATTTCATTTTTTCTTAAGATTAAATTCTATCCCACCTTTTCCAAAACAATCAATATCCATACAAAATCTCAGAAGATATTCATTACTTTTGGAGTTTGGTTTCCTTTATTTTTATTGGTTGAAAAAATCGTTCATTCTAAGCTGATTGGTCATGGCTGGCGTCAAAATTTTTTTTTTACCAATTTGATTCGACCTTTTTTAAAAAATCGATTTTTGTCATTAGTGGTCGCGAATTTTTTGTGTTTACGTTGAACACTATAAATGTTTATAGCATTTTGTAAATAAATTGGCGTCAAACTCATTACACCAATAATAGGATAAATTATTACTCATCATTCTATTGTAGTTGATAAGTTTGGACAAATTAGGTGCAAGGTCATGATAAAAGGGCACCAAATAAAAGTTCAAACTTACTACAAATGAAGTGGTCAGTGAGATGAGTTTGCTTGTTATCTCTTTATGAATGAGTAGTGTTCACCAATGGTCCGGGAGACCGGGATTCAATCCCCGGTCGAGTCATACGAAAGACGCAAAAATGGTTGTTGATGCCTCCTTGCTTAGCACTCAGCACTATAAGATGAGGATCAAGAGTAAAGTGGAGCAATCCAGGGAATGGAGTAGCGCCCTCCCCTCACCTTGGTGTAGTAGCTATTAAAAAGGGAGCCTTCAGGTCATCTTCGACTAAGGTCGCCAACATTACTAAGCTTAGCTTGGTTTTTCTCGATGTTATTGTTGCTTTTCATCACAACACTGTGGGTCGATACACTCTTCGACTGCTTAAGTAAACAGCACGAAATCAAAAAATAGTTTCTGACAAAACTTGAACTCGTATCTCACACTTTGTGAACCTCTCTTTCACACGCGCCTTAACTACTTTAACCACGGGATACCTTTGCGATATTTGATAACATAAACTTTGCTTAGTTTGACACATAGGCTGCAGATTGCTTACACCATCTGCTGTTACGACGGGGTCACCCATCGATGCTTAGTCTGGCACATAGGCCGCAGATTGCTTACACCATCTGCTGTTACGACGTTGTCACCCATCGATGCTTAGTCTGGTACATAGGCCGCAGATTGCTTACACCATCTGCTGTTACGACGGGGTCACCCATCGATGCTTAGTCTGGCACATAGGCCGCAGATTGCTTACACCATCTGCTGTTACGACGGGGGTCACCCATCGATGCTTAGTCTGGCACATAGGCCGCAGATTGCTTCCACCATCTGCTGTTACGACGGGGGTCACCCATCGATGCTTAGTCTGGCACATAGGCCGCAGATTGCTTCCACCATCTGCTGTTACGACGGGGGTCACCCATCGATGCTTAGTCTGGTACATAGGCCGCAGATTGCTTACACCATCTGCTGTTACGACGGGGTCACCCATCGATGCTTAACTTCAGGAAGGAACCGATGCTTTCACCATGATTTGAATTGAAAAGGTGACTAAAATCAAATAGCTGAATGAATAAAAACATTTGAATTCGAAGAAATAACTGAGGTTATAGGACTTTACTCTCCTATAAATTATTTTGGGCGGTATGTCACTTGTTCCCACAGAGATGGTGGACGCTCAATATTCAGTCTCGGGAAACCATTGGCCAGGAGGACCACGTGACATGTTTAAAACTAGGTCCGCGCGTAAATTCAAGTCCTGCGTTTTTGAGCCACCTACAAGACGCGTATTTTCTATAAATACGTCGTCTTCAAACACCCTCTTTCTCTTTGACCAAATTTCTCCGCAGCAGCAACACACTCCCTTGAGCGTGAATCAACAGGAGAGAAAAGCAACACCATGAATGGGCCTCGCAGACATTCATATACAAGGACTATGAGACGCTTTCCAGTCTCTGAGAAACTGCCCGTTTCTAACCATAAAAAAAGGACATTTTAAACTTGCAATTCTTTTTGTAGCTTAGTTGTGTTACACACACACACACACACACACACACACACACACACACACACACGAGCTCACACATATACACATACTATCATTTTGTTAGTAGAGTTAGTAATTTCTTTTATGTATCAATGTAAGATTTAATTGTTGTAGAATATAAATTTGTTTTTGTTCGTCGCCTTGTTCATTTTGTCCGCGCCGTTTTACAACCATTATTTGTTTCATATCTTTTACTCATTTGTTGCATATCTTCACTCATTTATTTCACTGGCTTCCTTCATTTACCACATTTTCCATGTGCCTGTATTATGCCCTATCCAACCTTTATTCTAAACAAAACACTCTCTTTCAAAACCTATCTTCAACATTAAACGTGTGGGAAATATTAAACCTTATTCAATATACATAAACTCAACGTAAAATAGTCGGGTACCATATAAATACCAAACACAGGTCCATTCTCCTACAAGGTAAAAAATTCTGTCATTTCAAAATAATGTTTATTTCTTTTTGTAAAATGTTTGTTGAGTAACAAACCTTTCTAATTCTTAATTTCATTTTATTTTTTTAAATGTAGACTAGAGATTTTAGACGTCAGATTTCTCTTAGTGTTGTACTTGCTACTGACAAGTTCTCATCTAGCTATGGGTGAATAGTAGGTCAAACTAGGTTTTTAGCCTCAATATGGTAAACGGTTTTAGAGAGGAAAAATTCTGAATTCAAACCAGCTGTATTCCGCATAAAAACTGACTTTGTATCGCATTCTATCTGTAGTAGAGGAGTTGATTAAATACAGAATGAGCCCTTTAGCTTTGGTATGACAGCCAGTCTAGAAGTAAAACACTAAATTTAAATCAGCTGTACTCTGCTTAAAAACTGACCTTGTGTCAAATCCTGTCCGTGTCGGAATGGTTGGGTAAATACAGACAAGATGGAGACTTTTTAATTAGTTATACAGTGACCACAATTATATTCCTCTATAGTTATAGAGGAGAGAGAGAGAGAGAGAGAGAGAGAGAGAGAGAGAGAGAGAGAGAGAGAGAGAGAGAGAGTGGAAGGAGAGCAACTGAGTCGACCAGGAATATCGTACTATCTGCTAGATAGCAGGGATGGAAGAAATGGTAAGAAAGAACAATATAATCAACAAGTGGATTAAAATTTATACACAGAAATGTACAATAGGATTCTTTATTGTGATGAAGACAGAAAGCTCACTTAGCATCTTTGTTGAATGTACATTCTACGATAGTTGAATTCTCGGTAAGTGTTCAAAGATAAACTTGCTTGTTGCTTGTTATCTTTTGAGCGTGTATCAAGGTAAGGTGGCTTGGTTGCAAAAATATATGTTCTGAGTTTTATCAACACCAGGCGAGTGAGGGAACTACTGCGCGTAAAAGACGCGCAGAGGATACGAGAATTAAAAACTGGCTCATTGTGGAAAGCAAGCTATTATCAATATGTTTTTAATGTGATCAAAGAAGCATCCGAAGCTTCAGTCTGTGGTGCCTACTGATTGGTCAAAAGATGTTCATTCCTTATCACGTAATAGCTCTCTGCTACGTCCGTCACAAGTAGATAATGACATCGAACGGCCTACACACTGTCTTATTTTTAAACTGCGATGATTTGACTTAGAGTGTAACACAAGTTAAGTTATGGAGGCGTATTTAGTGAAACGGTTATCACTTTAGAAAATGGAATCAGCATCCCGAGTTCCAATCCAGAGCGAGGGTGTTTGCGCTTCCCTTCATACTATTGCTTTCAAGAAAGGCATGAATCCGTTTGTTCTCACCTGCCAGTTATGAGTAAACAGTAGGACAGACTGAGTTCTTTAGCCTTGATAAGGTAACCAGTCTAGGAAAATGGAAAATCTGAATTTAACCAAGCTGTACACCACTTAAGAATTGTTCTTGTGTCACACCCGTTAGCCTTAGTATGGCAACCAGTCTAAAAGAAAATAATGAATTCGAATCTGTCAATACAAAGTAGCAATGTTTGAATATGCTTTATGCATATGTGTGTGTTGGCGGGGGCGTATATTACAAATGTCATGCGAATGTAAGTGTGTGTAGCTCGAACATATCTGTGGGTACGTGTGTTCGCCGTCGAGACAAAAAGAGTAAAATGACCAAGTCGTACTTACGTATATGTATGTCTGTGTATGTACGCATGAGGACTAAAAAGTTTATAGCCGTGAAGTATGTGTCTGCCCGCTGACTGAATGTGTGTGTCTGTATGTATGAGGTGATGTTGACGTCCTTGAGAAGTTTAGTGTATCGAAGGATGGTAGACATACTAATTTCGATATAGCTATGAACATATTTTTGCTGGCTATATGTTATCCCATTTTCTGCTGTATGTTGCTGTCAAGTTGTCTCGAGCTGAGGCAAGCTGGGAGAGCTGAGAATGAGAGAGTGAAAGTCTGAAATATATCAGTTTGCTAGTCATATGACCAACTCCAACGTAAGATTTATTTTTGCGCGGGACAAGTTCCTTTGGGATTCCAAACACGCAGACGAAGATGAAGACACCGGCACGTAACCACTTTGTCCAACCAGTTTCCCGAAACTACTCAATTCGTTTTAGCGCCTACCTATTTTTGTTTTGGGGACAAGTTTTCAACAAGTGAGTTTTGGATCCTATTTTTCTAGAATTATCCATTCTACGCGCTCTTCGCCGACTGGTCTAAAGATATAGGCGTGTAAATTCAATACACTTAGTAATAAATGGTTAAACCGAACAGACGTGTCATGAGGGAGAAAGCCTTTAAAGAACGAATCCAACTAAAAAGATAAAGCATGGTGTCAAAAGTGGCTAGAACATCATCATCACGATCAAGTCGTGCTGACAGTACGAATTCCTCTCTCTCTCTCTCTCTCTCTCTCTCTCTCTCTCTCTCCACCCGTCTCTATCCTCCATCGCTGCCGGCAGGTCCTTAAAATTATATCCTGTGTTTACACAGAGCTGTTGTAGATAGGTTCTTATTGGTCAGCCAACACAAGGATGTCCGTGTATAGGGGTCCATAGAAGAACGTCACTTATAAGTTCATCCCTGCTTCTCCGGCAGGATGGTTTCTGAGATGAGAGGTAAGTGGCCGTACACTTGTTGTTTCGTGGGGTGCTGCGCTCAGGAATTGTTCAAGATAGACCGTAGCATTCTTGTGTAGTTCCCATCCTTCCGATAAAATAAAACGAGATTTCTTCCAAGCTGTGGCTGTGTCAATACTATTGAATGGATGCACCACATGAACGTTAACAAGACGCATCGAGAAAAAGCTTGATAGGAACTACACACAGGTGGCTAGAACAAGCTGAGGTTATTAAAAATAGATAAATAAGAAAAGGAGAGAAAAAGAAGAACGTGAAGAGACAATGGACTTTCTAAAACTTAGATAAAATAAATGAATAAATAAATAAAATTACATAAATAAAAGAAAATACTAACAAACTAATAGATATTCCTGGGAAGAGAGCGGAAATCCCTGTAGTGCAATGGCTAAAGTGCTGAACTGTAGTCTCGAACTAAACGAGATCGAACTCCAGTCACCCTATTACATTCACTTTAGGACTGATATCCTTAAGAAAGTTATTAACCTCCTTATTTCCCCAGCAATGGGTTGAATAGTATCACTGCTGTTCTTTTACAAGAATAGTTTTGGCATTTATTAACCCTCAATAGTTGATATACCATTAAAGAAAGAAACAAACCAAACCAAGAAGTGATGTGCCATAAGCAGTAATAGGTTCATTACTGATACTTGTTACACCCAGATAGTACGAGTTCTTTCCCCTTGTTTTAGTGTTCATTTTCTCACGGTTACTCTGTAGCAAGGAATGTCTTCTTGGACTATTTGAGAACCGTCGTTTCTCCCAAATCAGGCGTTGAAATTCACTTGTGGTTTTCGGGGCTGATATGTCCATTGTTCGATGTTTTTAGTCGTGGATTGATAAGTCCATTTGGTACTTTTAATATCGCCTGCTGTTGGCAGAGACGGCTGCTACTGGTAGAAGAGTGAACCAGCGTACCGCAAAGTGGACGCGTGGTTTTCCCCAAGCAGTAGGTGTTTCCAATCCAACGGTTATTGCCGAAAGAAAACAGTTTTTTTTTTCTCGTGCCCTTAAGTCCGTTTTCAGACATGCATAGTTCCAAATTCCTGTCAAGGGATTCTGGCAACTTTCACACTTTCGAACTTGCTTTTATTTTATTCATTTTCTTTTTCTTTTCTTTTTTTTTTCCCTATTCACTACAAACTTAACTCAAAAATAAATAAAGGAATAAAACAGACTGGGTGTCGAAATTATTGTTTAGAATGATGGAGATTTGTGTTGACGGGACTTTTTTCGCCTTCACCGGAGGAAGTGGATTAGTGACGTGACCGGAACTAACACCGTTTCTGGCGTTGATGTGGGAAATAGGAAACTCGGCCTGTTTTTTTTTTTTTTTAGAAGACTTTGGAGGGAGAAGAGAGCTCAAAAAGGAGCTCCACTCTTGACCGCTGAGAACTATGTGATGTAAAGAAATCTTCCACTGAATAGGAAAATTTCTAATGGCTGACTGAGAGCCTGATGAAGTTCTATCAGGTATCCTTTATCAATTGCGGAATCTTCTAGTCGAAAGGAGATATTTTTAATTGCTGACCTGAGGAAATTTTATCGAGTTTCAAATTCAATTGCTGAGTCTCCTACTCGAAAGGAGATATTTATGATTGCTGAACGGAGGCAGTTCTTTCAAGTTTTCTACCGTGGAATTGATATGCCCAAAACACAAAAATTAGGAATGCTGAACACGAGGCTGGAAGGAGTTCTTCTCTTCAAGACTCTTCATAAAGGAACTTTCTAAGAAACAAATTGCTGAAATCTGTCTCAATATATTTTTTCTTAATTACAATTGCTGCTGCTGCTGCTGCTGATGATGATGATGATGATGATGATGTTCAACTGAAGATTTTACTGTCGTGAAGACTTTCATTTTTAGAGGACTTTTTTGAACCTGTAAGACTGTTTTATTTTTTTTAATTCTAACGAATTCTATTATTTCTTTGTATATGTAACTCTGCTTTGTTCGTTGTTTTCGGCACAAATCTTTTTCGGAAACTTCTGTCAAGGGTTAATCGTTCGGTCATTCGACTGAACGCTAAAGTGCAATAATTTTAGCAGTATGTGCTTTCTTTCTTTTTAAGTGAATTTAATATGCATGTTTTATATATATATATATATATATATATATATATGTAAATAGATAGACAGTTTATTGGACGCACGTGTTACTTTTATTCCTGGTTTAATATTGGAATTTAAATTGACACATGTTAGGGTGGTTATCTTGTGGTTAAAGAAAGCCGTGAGTTATCACCCTTACAGTGTGGTTGTTTTTTGTTTTGTTTTTTCTTTTTACATGTTTCTTGTGTTATTTTTTGGTAAGAACATAATCCTTAATGGGCTTTTTAGCGTTACTATTACAACTGTAGGGAACGAATAAATAAATAAAAAATTGAATTTAAAAAAAAAATAGATAAAAAGAAAACTATTAAATTTGAACAAACTCCCAGAGGTCTCTAACGGAAAAGGAGATGACGCATGCGTAAAAGAAAAAAGGATTTCCTCTTGAAAAAGGAGACGATATTATCTTTCTCTTTCAGGCAGTGTCCGTCGAACCAACAACACCATTTTGCTGTCTGGTGTTTTGGGCACCACGCCTACGTCTTGGGACGTAGCGTCGGTTAGTCCCTTCACCCAATAAATAAAGGAAAGTATAGAAGAAATATTTTCGTCTCTCATCTATTTCTATCTTTTCTTTTTGTATATTTCTTTTGGGACTTTCTTTGAGCAAGGCATTGCGCCGGCCAGTCAACGTGGGGTAAAATAATATAACCAAAATATGGAGTCAGATATCTACGGCAACACAGCCTTGCCCTTAGCCCCTGACCTTCAAAGCCTTCAAACTCCACACAACCAGTCTTGGGGAAGTAAAATTCTGAATTCAAATACTTATGTCACACACTTTCCGTGGCAGAGCTTTTTGGGTAAACCCTCACTTATCAAACCTGTCTGTTTATTCTATTGTTTAGTACACGTTGAATTTACAAGGTTGATAGAGTAAATACGGAGCTTCGAAATTACAGACGCTTAGCTCATGTCGTTAACCTAAACGAGTTGAATATAAGAAATGAAAAAAAAATACAGAATTAGACAAACAGCGAAAATCTCTTAACCGGATGTTAAACCAGGTGTCATAGCGTTTAGTATAGCTCAGATAAAATGCACAATTATTCGCCTACGAGGCTAATTAGATCAAGTAAGACGAAATCGGCACAGTTTCCTTGGTTTGAAGGTGTGGCCCCACGACATATATTATATGTAAAGCAATATTTCCCATTTCCTTTGTTTACTGTTTAGTTTACGTTATTTTAACTAGAAATTTTAACTGCGCTAGGCCCCGTAGGAGGTTTGGTTGCTACGATTACACCATTAGATGCTTTGTGAAGGTTTTGCTGCGTCTGCCACCTCACTATATAGAATTCGAAATATCGTCATATAATTTCATGGACATTGTCTTCTCACAACATTTTTTTAAAAAAGCATGTCAGGTAGTATCGTTAGTCTCCAAAAAGATTTTTTTTTTCTATATTTTCTATATTCAATCCACATAAAACAATGTTCTAACTGAGCACAGCACTATAGACTATATTCCTTAGTTTTAGACGTTTCTCCAATCTTGTTGTTTTTAAGAACTTTAATTTTAATGGAAGAATCATCGTGGAAACGTCTGGAGAAATTGGTACAATAATATTGGTGTCATTAGCTTCAAGTACCAAGTCTATAGTAAAGTTATAGTTCATATGTACTTTCGAAGTCATACACTTGCTGATCAGCTATAACAATTGAATGGAGTTACTTCCACCTGAGTCTAGCAGGTGACAAAAAGACTAAAGATAGAGTAGTTATTCTAATTTATTCTCTCCTGGTTGATTCTGATTGGTCAACATTTATTCTTCTGCGGGTTATCATTATTTTTGTTTTGATGTAAATGGTTCTTATGGCATTATTTTGTGCTGCGAGCAATAGAGATCCATTTTCTCTTTTGAGGGTTCCTCTTCTTAGCCATGTCCTAGTAATCTCATGTACAATATCCTTAGTTTGTCGCTCGAAGTATCCATACAGTTGCTTTTCTACTCATTTTTGTTTTCTAGATTTTGTTGTTTTCCTGTTTGTCCTTAAATTATTTATATTAATATTGGTGTTACTGGCAACTATAATTAGTTTTTTTTTCTATAATACTGCTTTATAAATAACCTCACTACTTTGCTTTTACAAGTTAGTACCAGTTCCCGCTACTTTTGATCGGCACTCTCAATACTTTTTGATCAGCAGTTTTTAGCGAAACAAAGGATTGTGTAAGTACCGTACCGTCCTATACTCACCACACATAGCTCCGTATGACGTCTTCTTGTTTCCTAAACTGAATATTTGAGGATGTGGAGGACATTGAAAATATTATATTAAAAAGATGTTTCTGAGGTTCTTCGACTAATGAAAAACTCACTGGAATAAACATTAGTGGGTGCACTAAGAGTAATGGTCATCGTTGTTGGATATGACATCAGCGACTCGAGTTCAAATCCTAGATGAAGCTGTTAACATTCATTTCGTGCAATTGCTTTTGGAAAAGGCATGAACCTATCTCTTCTTCCCTCATGTTTGGGTAAATCGTAGGGCAAACTGGATCCTTTAAAAGTGGTTAAGCAACCAATCAAGGATTAGGAAAACTTAATTTAAAACAGCTGTATACCGCTTAAACATTGACCTTGTATAACATTCTGCCTGAAACTAAGGGATTGGACAAACACATACTTTGGGAAATTGATATTGGTAATGTTTTGTATTATGTGATTAGTTGTAATATTTATTTGCTTTCTAATAGAATTTTCAATTACATATTTCTCGCATTAAATGCTAAAAAATCATTGAAGAGAAAGTGAAAGTGAAAGCTGTTGTTCAAAGATGAGATATCTGATTTCCTTCATAGTACATCCACATTTGCATACAATGATAGAGACATGTCACAAATGACTTGAACTAAGTTTGCATAATAATCATCAAACATATCAAAGAAAGAATCCACAAATGTAATTTTACTGACTGAGGTTGTTATTACTACTACTATTAGAAATCAGATTCGTAATGCTGTCTATATATTATCATTATTCTCATTATGTTTGCATTTAAGCGCCGATGGTGTAGTGGTTATCGTCGCAGAAAATTGACCAAATTCAAATCCTGGTTGTGGCTGTTGGCATTTCATCGTGCAATAAGATTCCTGAAAAAGGCATGAATCCATATTCCCCTTCAGCTATGAGTAAATAACTGTATTGGCAGGCTTAATAAAGGAAGATATTTAGTCGAATCCGAACTTGCCAAGGACCAATATTAGCTTTTATATATCCATAACATACTAACAATGAACACAACGGAATGAAAAAAAATCGAAGAGACTCTTCATCACTTTGGGGTCTGGAATTTTTTAGATGAAAATTACTAAGACATAACACATTATTACAGAAGGCAAATAAAATTGATTCTTATTTAGAAAAATTTGATCTAGTATTGTAAGGAGGCAATAAATAATTATCTTCCAAGAGAATGGGGCATGTTCCATGGGTGTTATGTAGGATGTCACCCAACAGTCACAGAAAGCCCTTCTGACCCTTTTTGAACAGGGGAAATGTATCTCAAACCTTGCCAGGGAACAGTAAAACCACATTGCTATTTTACTTGCCCTCATCAAGTAAGCCTCTTTCTATTTTTGCCCCCTTCCATATACTACTTGTTCATGGAAAAATATGTGTATATTTCTAATTGTTAAGACATATTTGCATATTCTTTGTTCTTAGTATGATTGATATGTATATTTTGTGTATAAAAAGTGAAATATTTAATGAATTTACAAATGTACATATCTTTTTCTTCTTTCCATTGTGTTTAGTTTTAGTATATCACAGATATAATAATGCTAATATTGGTCTTTGGTGAGTTGGTACTTAACAAAATATCTTCCTTAGCTCAAAGCATGGCAATAGGACATTATTCTTTTTTTAATCTTAGGCTATGCTGGGTTCTTTTGCTAGTATATATATATATATATATACAATTCATTTCAGAAGATGAAAATATGAGAGTCATTTGATAAATACAGTGAATTTTGCCTAAGAAACACAGTTTATAATTACACATTTTTCAAGGAAATTGATTGTGATAAACCTTTTATGTCCCTGAAGGCTGCCAACATGGATCTATTTACTGACTGGTGTGGCAGGAACTTTTTCTTTACTGGGAAGTCAATGTTTTCCACTCAATGGATTGTCTTTTTGACTCAATCTCATATCAGCAAACCTTTGTTTAGGCTATTTATAAAAAATTTTGACAAAAATATGCTTCTTCATACACATGACCCATTCTTCTGTAAGTTTCACTTGGTTTGCATTTCTCAGGCACAAAAAATTTGATGAGAGACCTCTATTCACGAACAGAGCACTGTTTGATTTGTCACCATTTTTAATACCCTCAAAAGAAAGCTTTTTGTATGATTAATATAATTTTTGATATATACAAGGATCATTAAATGAATTTCCAGACTTTTTTCGTATGGATACTTTTATTGATAGTACACACATGAAACTCTAGTCCCCTTCAAAGTAATCTCCTCCGCCTGCAATGCACTTGTTCTACCATTCCAACAACTTCTGGAAGGTCCCATGGAATTCGTCTTGTGTGAGTATGTCAATGATCTTTGTCACAGCCTCTTTCATCTCTTCAATTGTCTCATAATGACAGCCTCTGAGCTGAGGGAATAACCAAAAGTCACAGGGAGCGAGGTCTGGACTATAGAGAGGGTGAGGAACTGTGTTGATAAATAAATATGTATTATTTTCCTCATAAATGTATTATTTAGTGATACCTTCAAATTATAAAAATTCTAGTCACCTAACAATCCAAATAAAATGTCTTAATGATGACTGAATGACCCTCATAAATGTATTATTTAGTGATACCTTCAAATTATAAAAATTCTAGTCACCTAACAAATAAAATGTTTTAGAACACTTCAGATAAAGAACAATGCAAAAAAGTCAACAAAATTTGATCATATCATTGAATGAATTAAACCAAACATGATAGATAGGGGAAATAATTTTGTAAGGTTCCATTTCATTGGTGCCTTAACAATGCAATTATTTTCATTATTCCAGCCTAACAAGAATCTTTATTTGATGACATTAATTCATTCAAATATTAATTCTAGAATAAAAAACAACTAAGAGGAAAATGATAAATGCACTAAATATATATGAATAAAACTCAACCAATTTGACATTGAATATTATTAATGATTAACCTGAATTAATCCTTGCATGAAATAATGGGAAGAATTTGCCTGATAATTTGACTATTTAGACAAAGTAGAGAGAAACTGGGCCATTGGCCTAATGAGTTGAGAGTTCGTCAATGGTCGGGAGACCAGGGTTCAATCCCTAGTGAAGTCATACCAAAGACTCAAAAAATGGTACTTGATGCTGCATTGCTAAACACTCAGCATAATAAGATAAGGATCAAGGGTAAAGTGGAGCAATCCAGGGAATGGAGTAGTGCCCTCTCCTGCACCTTGGTCTAGTAACCCTTGAAATGGGAGCTTTAGGGTCACCTTTGACTCAGGTCACCAACTTCACTTTACTTTAGAGAGAAAATAGATCAATAATGCTTATTTTTTTCATGATAAAAGATGAATGAATTAAAACATTATTATAATTGTTTCATTTCTTGTAAGCTTTTCACACCAGATTTTGCTGATTGTCTTTCACTAGAATCTGAATGACAGCACATCTCCAAGATACATCTTAGTATCCTGGCCAATGTGAATAATGCTGTGATTTGGATGGTTTTGATTATTACTCTGATTTCCAATTCTTCTAGTCCCCTTTCTAAATTTTTGGAGACCATTCCGAGTACACCAACTTCAATTGGTATCATTGTCACTTTCACGTGCCACAGTTTTTTTTTAGTTCTCTGGCAAGGTTCTTGATTATTGTTGTCAAAGTTTTCCTTGTTTTAGCAAAAATTCATAATTTTTTAAGAAAATTCTCAGAAATATAAAAAAATGGAGAATTTTCTGTTCCTTAATTTGATATCCTAATTTGTAATTAGTCCTTTGTTAATGGCCAGTAAGCAGTTGCCTGAGTTTGAAAAAGGTCAAATTTTGGCATACATTTATTGTGGGCTGTCACGTTGTGAAATTGCAAAGAAATTGAATAACCATTGATGTTTTCCTTGAAAAATACAATAAAACTGGAATGGATCATTAAAAAAGAAGGTTGTGGTTGCAAGAGAAAAACCACTGAAAATAGAAAAATTGTTTGGGGAACTTTTGCGACTATAATCAAAGAAAATAATCACTTCTTATTTGTGTCCAGGGAAAGGAATAGTACCCTCCCCTACACCTCGGTGTTGTAGCTATTGAAAAGGGAGCCTTCTGGTCACCCTTGACTACAGTTGCCAACAACTATTTGTGTCTAAGCCTTTGAAGTTTCAGTAAAATTTGTGGCAATATTTAAAAATGGTTCAGTTTTTTCACTGTCATTTTTTTTTGTTCAATACTCATAATAATTGGATCAAAATATTATTACTCTTCAATCAAATACCCTGAATGTATTAGTTTTCTATTTCTCCAAGTAGTTGCCAAGTTATATCATAATTGTGCAACTGGTTCCTAAGATATTAAAAAAATAGCTGGTAACTTTCTGGATATATATCTTGTATTTCTCTTTAGCATTTGAAAAAACAGAGAATTTTTTTCTAACCATTTGGTTTCAAGTGTTAAAAACAAAAAGATTACGCAAGATGAACAACCAAATTTTATTGTAATCAGCATAATAAGGCATTTAGTCATCTTTTGTGCTCTGAATGCAAAATTTCTGGAAAATGTTTATTTTTTATGTTTGTTATTAAAAGAAAAAAATTTTCTATCCTTCTAAAATCTTGATAAGCTTTATTATAAGGATGCATACATAAGAAAAATAATAGTACACTCTGCTGCTCATAAGTATTTAAACAAACAGGCATTTGGCTTCTAATTTTGAGAATTAAAAACACCAAGACAAACCAAATTTTATTATCCAGCAGGACACATAGTGTAACGGTTATAGGCATTGGTTCCCTAAGCTTCTTAGAAGACAATCATCTGGAGGTTGAAGGTTCAATCCTGACTGCAGGTGAGTAACAATACAGGAATACTTAACACTTGTACCCAGTAATGGCTAACAGAATCAGAACAGGCGATCCTTGTGGATTCAATAAAGGACATAGTTCGAAGTTCTATGAAGGTTCCCGAGTTCGACAAACACCTGAGGAAGGTCGGTGGACATATCGGCCAAAACGCTATGGAAATAACAATGAAGATGAAGACAATAGTCCGAAAACCCCCAATGATAAAAAATTTATCATAACCAACATAAAGTTTGCATTTAGTTATATTTTGAATGCCAAATTTCTGTAAAATGTTTATTTTTAATGATCAAATTCTTAAATGAAAAAAAAAACCCAGATAAAAACAATGTTTTTCTTTATATCCTTCAAAAATCTTGTTCAGATTTGATCAAGGAGATTGAAAAGCCAACTGATATTGCTATTTGGAAAAATTGACAAACTAGCCAGTTCATTTGGATCCCATTAACTAAAACTCTTTAATACGAGGATCATTAAATAAGTTTCCAGACTTTTTTTCGTATGGGCACTTTTATTGATAGAATACATATGAAACTCTAGTTCCCTTCAAAGTAATCTCCTCCGCCTGCATTGCACTTGTTGTACCATTCCAACAACTTCTGCAAGGCCCCATCAAAAGTCCTCTTGTGTGAGTGTGTCAATGACCTTCATCACAGCCTCTTTCATCTCCTCAATTGTCTCATAACGACAGCCTCTGAGTTTAGGGAAAAACCAAAAGTCACAGGGAGCAAGGTCTGGACTGTAGGGAGGCTGAGGAACTGTTTTAATGCCCATCTTGGTCAAACAGTCTTTGACAAGGATGGTGCATTGTCCTGGTGGAAATGCCACAAACCTGATTTGAAGAAAGCTAGCTTCTTCTGACGGAACCTCTTCCTGAACTCCCTTAAAACATCAACATAGTAGCCCTAACCCTAACCCTTTGGCCAATCAACTCTGGTGTATTGACTTCCTTACTCCTCCCACACCTCTCATCATCGCTCACAGACTCCCTGCCTTCCTTGAATCTCTTATGCCACTCAAAAACTGATGCTCAATTCATGCAAGATGGTTGAAAAGCAGTCTGAAGCATTCCATATGTTTCTGTGGCATTTTTTCCAAGTTTAAAACAGAGTTTGATTGCATATCGTTCTTCTAAAGTGTCCTCACGTCCAGATTGCATTTTTGAAATTCACCAGCTGTGACAATCAGGTTTTAGTAGGGTGTATTCCAATTGCTGCTGTAGCTGTTCATCAAAACGTGAAATCATAAAAATTGGTCAGTCATCTCATAAGATGTATAGCAATAAGATACTGAATTTTCAAGAGTACGACAATTTTAAATGCCTGTATAAAAAAGTCTGGAAACTTATTGAAGGCACCACGTAGCACCTGCTATCTTAAACAATAAAAACAGTCTTTATGCTTGTTCAAATACTTATGAGCTGTACTTTCTATCAGTTATTATAGGAATTTATAGTGTGTGGAAATTCATTGAAGCTACCACTAGCCTTTTCCTATAATGCATTAGGCTATCTTAATAATAACCTCACACAGAATGTTTCAGTAAGAAAATACAAAGTTTATTTAGGCTACAATAATATGTATTTTATACACATATATAGTACACATAATTACAAAACATGACAAAGGTCCCAAAACATAAAAAAGGTTACAAAAGCTGTTTCATGGAACAAGAAGTGCTGAATGCAGCAGTTAAAAACATACATTTTTTCTGGTGTAGGGAAAAGGTTCACATTGGATAATTTGCCTGCATGTGCTGCTCAAAAAAAAAAAAAACGGAGATGAAAAAGAGGGGTCCTCTCTGACTGTTGTCTGCAACCAAAAAGGGATAGAACTCACTTCTTGAAATGTCATTTGACCATTGGTCATGTGACTGTCGGAAGCTCTGCCCATATCTCCCAAAAAGGGAAACCGCAATGTTTAGTTCCCCCACAGTACTATTCTTTATGATTACTGAGCCATCTCACTATTCCTTTCTTGTGTCTCACTTTCACCTGACTGTCTCACTTTCACCTGACTGTCTCACTGCTTTTCTCATGTCTTTGTAGATCACCTTCACCTTTATTTTTGTACTTGTTTATTACTATTGGGAAGTGAAGATATTCAGTTTGGTTTGGTTTGGTTTTATGCCATATCAACCATTCTAGGTTATTTAATGCCAAATCCTTTTTATACATATAAAAGTAAAGTTGGCGACTATAGTCAAGGGCGATCTGAAGGCTCCCTTTTCAGTAGCTACAACACCGAGGTGTAGAGGAGGGTGCTTCTCCTTTCCCTGGATTGCTCCACTTTACCCTTGATACATACCTTATAATGCTGAGTGTTAAGTAAGGAAGTATCAAGTACCTTTTTTTAAGTCTTTGGTATAACTCGACTGGGATTGAACCCCGGTCTCCCGGACCATTAGCAAACACTCTACCCACTAGACCAATAAGCCGGTTTTTATATGATTTCTAAATACATTTTTTCAATAACATTTTTAAATAAGCCTGAGCTCATTTTTTGCACACAGTTGAATGGTTTCATTTATTTCTATCTAATATGAATAATCCTATTTATTATTAATCATTTGTTTGTACATTGTTTAATGTTTTCAAGTATAACTATTTTACACAAACAATTCAATTAAACATCTGTCATTTGTTTACACAAACTTAAGTGCAAAAACAGTTCTATTTCAAACAATTCAGATTAGCATTCCAACAAAATTCAATGGTTACAAATATTGCTATGTATCACTAACAACTCAGTTAAACATCAGTCATTTGTTTACTCACATTTAAAGGATCAAGCAGTTCTATTTCAAACAATTCAGTTTAGCATATGTCAAAATTAAATTGTTCCAAGTATTCCGATGCACCACTAATAATTCAATTAAACATCAGTCATTTGCTTACACACAGTTAAATGATTAAACATTTCTTTTTCAAGCAATACAGTTAAGCATAGGCTATTTGTTTGGTTGGTTGGTTGGGTTTTATGGCATATCAACGTTTTTAGGTTATTTAACACCAAATCCATTTTTATGCAAATAGTTCTATTTCAAACAATTCAGTTTAGCATGAGTAAACAGTTTAATTGTCAAAAACATTTTTATTTCAAGCAATTCAGTTTATTCAAACAGTCTTAATTCAGGCAATTCAGTTTAGTACAAGTATAGATTTTGCTTACACACTTAAATGTCAAAACAATTCTTTATTAAACAATTCAGTTTAGAGTAAGTATGCAGTTTAAATATAAGTACACAGTTTAATTGTCAAAAACATTTCTATTTCAAGCTATTCAGTTTAGAGAAGCAATTGGTGTATTATACAGCCTCTGCCGACTGGCCAATAAACAGTGTAAATGTCAAAACAGTTTTATTTCAGATATTTCAGTTTAGTATAAGTACACAGTTTAAATGTCAAAACAGTTTTATTTTAAACTATTCAGTTTAGCATAAATACACAGTTTAAATGCAAAAAACAGTAATTTCTCAAGACCACAGTTTAGTTCTATTCAACCTATAGATAGGACCCTTATCAGGTGCAACCACTTCAGACCAGAGTGGACCTGGGAGTGATGGCAATAAAGGGGTATTCCGCATTTCCCAAAACTCCAGCATTACTGGAACCTCACCATCAGGTTGTTTTGTATCATATCCTAGTGAATTTTTTTTTGAGTCTTTGTATCTTGGTGAAAGTCTTGACAAGGGTACATAGAAGACAGGCAGTTGCCCATGCAGCAAGTTTTCCTTCTTCACAACACCAATGATGTCCAACAAAATGGAAAAGACCCACACAAATTGTTGTGTTGCCAAAACATGGTTGAAGGCCACATCAGATTATCTGAGGGACTCCAGATTTTCCTTCTCTTAGATTAGTTACCCAGTCTGCTTTATTAATTTACTTAGTAAATTCACCCCACCATCCTGTACACCCTTTTGTTTCTGTTCCCTCAGCAAAATTTCTATCAACACCCTGGGGTCTGTATGGGCTATTTTGAGAAACCTTGGTATACACACACAAATTACATACAACTATTTTAGTTCTTTCTATCCAAATAGATAATCAGAAAAATGTCCTCTACCTCTAATTACAACTACTTTATATAATCATAAATCGAATTACCATGACCAGAAAATCCAGCAAGCACTGAGTATGACATACAAAATCACTGGACAGCTGTTTCAGCCTTATTAGGTCTCATCAGCAGTGTATACCATAATCTTCCCCAACTGAAGATCGAACCAGCAACCACAGAATGCAGAGCCGAAACTCTATCACTGACCTACTGGTCCACATTGCCCTCAAGCGATGCCAAATTAGCTAGTCTTGATAAATGTACGGCTAATTAACCTGATGTGTCTTGTAGTTACATCTGTACTCTTAGAGGACATGGTCACCTCCAGGGTTACATCTTCCCAAGAGGATTGAAGATATACATGCGTGCAATCATAACCTCATGGACAAGGAAATAGATGTACATTTTTTTTGTGGGGAGAGATCACAGCATACACTGCTAATGAGACACATCAGGTTAATTAGCCACACGTTTATCAAGATGTTGATTTGGCATCACTTGTGTGTGATGTAGACCAGTAGGTCAGTGATAGAGTTTTGGCTCTGCATTCTGTGGTTGCTGGTTCGATCTTCAGTCAGGGAAGATTATGGTATACACTGCTGAGGAGACCTAATAAGGCTGAAACAGCTGTCCAGTGTTTCCATATCTTGCATGCAGTGCTTGCCAGATTTTCTGGTCATGGTACTTCAGTTTATAATAGAATTCCTCAACTTGTAAAAAAAAATGTATATCTACTTTATATGATTCTCCATAAAAATCTTAATTCTATCTAAACTCCAATTTTCAATTAAGTTTTGGAGACAAACTCATTTTGGTATTTCATGTGCCAGTGAAAATATGATTGTTTTGCTGATGCCATTACCACAATATCTCAGCCGAGCCATTCTTCAGCCTTCTTCAGGTGTATAATTTATAAGGAAAAAAAGGGTTTGGTTTAGTTGGGTTTATGGTATATCAAGCATTGTAGGTTATTTAATTCTAAATTCTGTTTATATATACATATAAAATATGTATGATTTGTAAATGCATTTTCTTGATAACATTTTTGAACCAGCTTGAGCTCTTTTTTTTTTAAACATACAGTTAAATGGTTTCAAGTATTTCTACCTAACATGAATTATTCTATTTGCTCTTAATCATTTGTTTGCCAACAGTAAAATACTTTCAAGTATTATTATGTTACAGTTGTATTACCATAGAAGTCAGAGATCATTTAGAAGGGGTTTATAACCCCGAGTGAAAAGAAATAGAAGTTGATTTTAGAAGAATAGAGAAATACATTATGAATGTGTAATAGAATAACTGATTTTCGATGAGTAGTGTTGAAAAAAATTGTTTTGTTTTATTGCTGGAATTGTTTTTATGCAAAAGAATTTATGAATGTTTTGATCAGAGGCAAGTTGTCATAAGAGCTGAGTTATATTGATGACAAAGGGAATTTTAAAAACAAAGTGTTATTATCTAATACCAATATTTCAATTTAGGCACACAGCTAAAGAGTTTCAAGTACTGCTATTTAACACTAATAATTCTATTCAACATTACTCGTTTATTTGCACACAGTTAAATGGTTTCAAGTATTGCTATGTATCACTAACAATTCAATTAAACATCAATCATATGTTTACACACAGATAATTGATCAAACAGTTCTATTTCTAACAATTTAATTTAGCATAAGTTATTTGCTTGTACACATCTTAAATGTCAAACAGTTCTATTTGACCCATAGATAGGACCCTTTTAGGTGCTACCACTCCGGGCCAGAGTGGACTTGGGAGCAATGGCAATAAAGAGATACTCCACATTCCCCAAATTTCCAAGACTGTAGCCTGGCCATCAAATGGTTTAACGTCATATCTAAGACACTTGTAGGGGAGAGGGTCTTAGCCCGCTGCAGTGACACAGTCAGTATATTCTACAACCCCAGCTGACTTGACTAAAAAAAAAGAGGTGCCTCTTTTCTTTATGACACAAGATAGCTGTTACTGTTAAGTTTTGTCAGAGTATTATTATCAAAACAGAACTGGTATTCAGCTGAGTCAGATTGGAAAAGAATAACAGTCCTTTTTCAAACAGCTCATTCAGTGTTTATGCAATTAATTGGTTTAGTTTGGTTTATTTGTTTAAGGGCATTATGCTATGGGGACTTCCCCAATTCAATTTACCAAAGGGTTGAGTATATACTCGGGTGAGTCAAAAGTTTTGCAATATTTTTTAACACATGAGTTGCAATGCATATATCATGGGACTAAACCAGTTCAAGCCAAGTGAGGTTCCTACTGTGAATGGTAGTATTGTGGTAGTTGGTGCACTGACACTTTGCACATTGCTTCTCTCGGATTGTGAATTAAAAGCTGCTCAGATGAACATGCAAAATATTCACAGTTGATCACAATAGAGTAACTAGATGGTTCAAGAAATTTTCTTTGGTTGCAAGAACCTCAAAGATTAAACAAGGTCAGATAGGCCTAAAAGCATTGTGATGCTCAAAACTATTGTGATAAATGTGGCAAGTAGCATTCACAGAGGTTCAGATGAGTTCAGCATCTCACAGTTCAGTGGGATTTGTCACCTTCATGACCTTGACAAAAACATCCTGAACTTCCAAATTGTGCTTTATGTAGCTAAAATATTGCAAAACTTTTGACTCACCTTAGTACAAGCACATGTAGCATATATGCTGTACTTACTAGTATATTGTGCTGACATAGAGATGTTTCTTTATGCTGTTACTTACTGAGCTTTGTTTAGATATGGCATATAGGCCTCAGGTTGCTATTGCTGAAGTGGTTACCTGTACTAAAAAGGCTCATTGCTGTGATCTAGCAGGAAGTACTCTACTAGGAGCTTCATACACTAATTGTAGCATCCCTTTTCAAAAGGGTAAGAGATGCTGTGATAAGTGCATGAGTGCTTAGAAAGGGACTAAGATAAACTCATCTTTTAGGACTGTCATCATCTACTTTGTTGCATTTTTCTTAATCGTGTCCATTAAAAACTTTTTAGATTTAAGAAAAGTCTGAAGTCATAGAAAACTAATTTTTGACTAGAATAGTGATTTGGTTCACCAGAAAATATGAGTGGTTTGGTTTGTTCAGTTTTATGGCATATCAACCTTTGTAGGTTATTTACCGCCAAATTCATTTTCATGTAAATAATCAGTTCTATTTAAAACAATTCAGTTTAACCTGAGTACACAGTTTCAATTTCAAAAACAGTTCAATTTCAAATAATTCAGTTTAGCATAAGCACGCCGTTTAAATGTAAGTAAAGTTTAATTGTGAAAAACATTTCTATTTCAAGCAATTTGGTTCAGTCAAGCAGTTCTAATTCAGCTAATTCAGTTTAGTATAAGTACAGGTTTTGTTTACACACAGTTACATGTCAAAACAGTTCTATGTTAACCCATTCAGTTTAGTGTAAATACAGTTTCAATGTCAAAAAACAGGTCTATTTCAAATAATTCAGTTTAGCATAAGCACGCAGTTTAAATACAAGTACAGCTTAATTTGTTGTATACTCATATGCAGATTCATGCAGAACACGACATAATGAAGACGAGCAAAGGCTTCTTTAAAAAATATACCTCTCACTTTATTTGAAAGGGTTGTGTGCGTGAGAGGGAGTTGGAGACCGAACAGAACTGCAACATATTGACCCCCACTCTTATGGCCATCCGCATCTCTTTCCCACTCTCCAGGGCTGCTCAACCAGAGGCCTGGGGGCCCACTCTTCTAAGTGCTGGCTTCCTCTTCCGCATCTTGTCACCAACGTGTCTCCAAACTGGTCTCCAAACTAATTGACTTCCTGTCTTCACCGAGTTATATAATAGTTATATGATAGTTCAATTGCCCACTCAAAATCTCCCCATAACTGGCCATCGGGATGTGCCACTTCCGCTGTCCTTGGAATGGCATGTTTGATTGTCATCAAGCGGAAATAACTGTCATGCAGTTCACAGGTCACTCTCTTCCGGTGCATCAATCGGGATTTTACCTTGTCTCATTTTGAAAGCCAAGCTCACCCACGCCAATGGAATATGCACTTCCGCCGTCTTTGGAATGGCCTGTTTGGCCGAGTCGAAGGTCAATATACAACAAATTGTCAAAAACATTTCTATTTCAAGCTATTCAGTTTAATCAAACAATTCAGTTTAGCATAAGTATGCCGTTAGTTCTATTTAACCCATAGATAGGGCCCTATCAGGTGCTACCACGCCAGGCCAGAGTGGACCTGGGAGCAATGGCAATGAAGGGGTGCTCTACATTTCCCAAAGCCCCAGCATTACTGGGACCTCACCATCAGACTCTTTAGTGTCATATCAGGACACTCATTGGGGGGGGTCTTACCCCTCTGCATGTAATATAATGGCTGAAGGATTTCGTTTTTTTATATCTTGCCTTTCGGTTTAGTTAGGCTGAGAACCTTTCGCTTAGCACATGGGTTAGTTAGGTGCAACATGAGTGCAGGTGTTCACGTGTACGCAGGGAGGATGTGTCATTCAGAGATGTCAAAATAAAAATCCAAGATGGAAATATGACCAGGGGATGTGAATGACGTCAAGCACCGGAAGCGTGCGCAGAGGATTTTGGGGATTTGAGAAAAGTCAGTTAGTTGAGTTCCAGCCTCAGAAGAAGAAGGTTGACTTTCAGAGCTGGGCGAGGCCAGACGACTTTGTGCGCTATGGGCGCCGTGCGTTGGTTGGGTTGAGAGCTGACGATGTAAAAACAGTCAGCATAGAAAGATTGTGTCTCTCTCTCCTCATGTCGAAAAACCTTTAAACTCAAAGGTAATAAAGTTTCGTACCTGAACCAATTTCGCGAGTTTCATGTTTTTGGATTCCCTATGTCTATTTCACACATCGGTATATCTGGCTATGTAACAGGCAGAGGTGCAGTCAGTGTATTCTACAGCCCCAGCTGACTGGGCAAAAATATGAGTGGAGAGATGATTAGTTAAAAAGCCCTGCCTGACATAAAAATGGATAGTTAAGAAATTTAAAATAGCTAAAAATATTTCAGATAGTTCATGGAATCTCCAGATTTTTAAATTTTCATTCTCTCAACTACCAATTTCCTTTTGTTGCAGCTTGCATGCATTCAAAATTTTCCTTATTGAAGGCTTTCAAGAATGTTGGTTACTTTTAACTGATTCCCAGCAAAACCAGTAACACTATAGATAAATACTAAGGAATGACAGGGTTCTTTAACCTTGCTAAGACAACCAGTCTAGAAGAAAGAATTCAAACCAGATGTACTCTACCTAAAAATTAGCCTTGTACCAGCTCTTACCTGTGATAGAGGGGTTGAATAAATATATGAATATTCTTTTGAAGAAACTTTCTATAATTTTGAAATGACTAATTGTCCACAAAGGTGTTTGGTTTCTTTGTTTTAATGGCATATCAACCTTCATAGCTTATCTAATGCCAAAGCCATCTTTGTAGAAGAACAGTAATGGTACTCTTTAACCCATTGCTAAGGGAATAAGGGAGTTCATGCCTTTCCAAAGGGTATTAGCCTGAAAGTGAATGCAATAGTGTAACTGGAGTTCAAACTTGCTTACTATGATGTTATAGTCCAGTAGATTAGCTACTATGATATAGAGACGAGACTTCTTCACTCCGACTAAGAAGTATTTGGACTTCTAGCTTGTAAACCCAGTCAGCTGGGGCTGTAGAATACACCAACTGGATAAGACACCCCCAAACAGTGTCCTGGATATGACATTAAACCATCTGATGGCAAGGCTCCAGCCTTGGAGATTTGGGAAATGTGGAGTACCTCTTCATTATCATTGCTCACGGGTCCATTCAAACCCAGAGTGGTAGCACATGATAGGGACCCATCTATGGGTCAAATAGAACAAACTGTGTGCAAACAAATGACTGATGTTAAATTGTGACTGTTATACAGCAATACTTGAAACCATTTAACTGTGTGCAAAAAAGAGCTCAGGCTCATTTAATAATGTTATCTACAAAATGTGTTTACAAATCATATTTATGTTTAATATATATGTATAAACAGGATTTGACATTGAATAACCTACTGTAATTGATATGCCATAAAACCCAACCAAACCAAACCAATCTAATCTCATTCTTTTTGTTGCATTTATTGCTACTATAACATTTTGCCTGATCCTCTACTGAATGTATATTTGTATATCAGAAGATTTATCAAATGATAATGACTCAGCTCAAAATTGCAAGAGGTATTTTAAAGAAAAATATGAGCTTAATAGTCCAAACAAATCTTAGAATGATAATGACTCATATGAAAATGGTATACGATATCTTTATAATCAGTACAGACCTGATTATATAAAAGAATAGTGAAAGACAGAAAATTTTACTCAGACTTGCATGTTTCTCTATTTATGTAAACCAGGCCAGTCGGCTTGGAGGATGGGAGGCAGGGGGCTGTAAAATACACCAACTGCATCTCTGCAAGGGGTAAGAGAATGAGTGTCCTAGATATGACACTAAATAATCTGATGGTGAGGCTCCAGCCTTTAGGGAATTCAGAGTACCTCTTCACTGCCATCACTCCCAGGTTCACTTTGACCCAGACTGATAGTGCCTGATAGGGTCATATCTATGAGTCAAATAGAACTGTTTGACATTAAAACTATGTGCAAATAAATGACTTTTGCTAAATTGAATTGTTAGAAATCAAACTTTGATCATTTAAGTGTGTAATGACCGATATTTAATTGAATTGTTAATGATATATAGCAATACTTGAAACCATTTAACTCTGAGCAAAATAAACATGAGGTCATTTAAAATGTTATCAACAAAATGTCTTGATAAATCATATATATTTAGAATATATATAAACAGGATTTGGCATTAAATAACCTCTGATGGTTGATATGCCATAAAACCCAACCGAACCAAACTAAACTTATGTAAACTTTTTGTCTTGATGTCAGGAGAAAAATCTGATTCCACTAAACAACAAGAAGTTACTGTTTGCTAAATTTGACTCCCCAGAAAAGAGAGATACCCCTACTAATCTTTCCCTAGAGATTGCACACCAGATTAAAAGCCACAGAATTGATTGAATAATAAGCAACTGGAAGAATGAGATTAATATTTTGAATAAATCTTGAAATGAAAGTGATTTATCTATAAATTACAAAATATATTTTTGTATTCCTGAAAAAGGCTGAAGAATGGATCTGTTGAAATATTATAAGACCAATAACAAAAAACAAAGATAATGAGATTAACAGTTTGAAAAACTCTTGAAATGAAAATCATTTCTCTCATAATTACAAAATATAAGGGTCATTCAATAAATGAAAGGAATATTTTTGAAAAAGAAAACAAAATAAATTTTTTCAGAATTTTTGTCCATAAATGCAAACTCTGAAATTGTTTGGAATTTATTTTGCAAAAATTATTTTAATCTCGCAGAAATATTTATTCTGAGGATATACAAAATGGTGGCAAATCAAATACAGTACTCTAGACTTGAACAGAGGTCTGTCATCAAGTTTTTGCTGACTGAGAAGTGCAAAACATGTGAAATGTAGAGAAGAATGTGTGATGTGTATGAAGAATTATGTTTTAGTCAAAAAATATTTACAAATTGGCTAAACATGGGCTCATCATGATCAACCTGAGTCAAAAAGAGAGTTCATAGAGTGGAAATAAGTAGACTCTCCAGTAAAGGAAATGTTTCAGGCACAGTTGTCAGTAAAGAAGGTCATGCTGACAGTCTTTTGGGACATGAAAGGACACATCACTATTGATTTCCATGGAAATGGTGTGACTGTAAACAATTAGATAAAAAATCCCCTTATTTATTGATTGATTGCTTGGTTGGTTGTTGTTTTTTTTTATAGCATATCAACCTTTGTAGGTTATTTAATGCCAAATCAATTTTTATGTAAATAATCAGTTCTATTTCAAATAATTCAGTTTAGCATGAGTACACAGGTTAATTGTCAGAAACATTTCTATTTCAAGCTATTCAGTTTAGTCAAGCAGTTCTAATTCAGCTAATTCAGTTTAGTATAAGTACAGATTTTGTTTACACAGGTAAATGTCAAAACAGTTCTGTATTAAACAATTTAGTTGAGTGTAAATGCAGTTTCAATGTCAAAAAACAGTTCCAATTCAAATAATTCAGTTTAGCATAAGTACGCAGTTTAAATGTAAGTAGGGTTTCAGTTTAGTGTAAGCACGCAGTTTAAATGTAAGTACAGTTTAATTGTCAAGAACATTTCTATTTCAAGCTATTCAGTTTAGTCAAACAATTCAGTTTAGTATAAGTATGCTGTTGGTTCTTTTTAACCCATAGAGAGGGCCCTATCAGGTACTACCACGCCAGCCTACAGTGGAACAGGGAGCAATGGCAATGTAGGGGTGCTCTGTATTCTCCAAAGCCCCAGCATTACTGGAACCTCACCATCAGATTGTTTAGTGTCATATCCAGGACACTCATTGGGAGAGTCTTAACCCTCTGCAGAGGTCCAGTCAGTGTATTCTACAGCACCAGCTGACTTGACAAATTTACTTATTGAATGACTCACATCTATCTTTGTATTCCTGAAGAAGTCATTTGAATGGATTGGCTGAAATATCATAGAAACAATAAAAACATAAAAGGGAATTAGATCAATTGTCTGAACA
This sequence comes from Sepioteuthis lessoniana, assembly GCA_963585895.1. Classification (NCBI taxonomy): domain Eukaryota; kingdom Metazoa; phylum Mollusca; class Cephalopoda; order Myopsida; family Loliginidae; genus Sepioteuthis; species Sepioteuthis lessoniana. Next base: position 91,868,407 of record OY757919.1, on the reverse strand, counting down.
ACTCTTGGAATAAATAATCTTCTTTATTATGTTCCTAAAAAATTATCAAAGAATCTTACACGGATAAATTGAGGTCAGTTTTGGTATGTAGATAATCAATAAAATACTCTATGTTGTAATGTAGAGTATGGATAGTGCAATATGTATGTAAGCATCACCTACTCAAAAGAAACTAAATAAAATAGAACTATGATGATACTAAATCAATATGGTCTGTCCATAAAGTATCCAGCCATTTTGAATATTTCTAAAATTGATTGGGCAGCCTTAATGCATGTATTTGCTCAAACTCTCTGCCACATGCAGGATGTGACACAAGTACAGCTGGTTTGAATTCAGAGTTTTCCTTCTCCTAGACTGGTTGCTTTACCATGACTAAAGAACCCAGTCTACCCTAGTATTTATCCACAGTGTAGCCTTGATATAATTTGGCAACCAATCAGAGGGGATCTTATTGCAAATGTGGGGACAACATTGATCTGTGAGGTAATTCATACCCTAAAGTCCAACCCCTCCTCAATGTGGCAGGGCGGTGGCAATGGGTAGTGCCAGAGCTATGCTGTTGGGAACTTTGGTACCTGGTAGGGCCACCCAAGGTGGATTGGTCTGGCACCCAGCGGTATTAGGGCTGCAACCTGGCTAAAGGGGCTCATGTAAAATTCCAGGAGGTGTCTGTTCCGTCAACTGGCGGCCTCAGGTTGCTCCGTCAATGCGTTTGTGGAAAATTTGTGGCAAATAGTGCATTTTTCTGGGTAGGACTTGGGACCCTTCCCTCAATCAAATCCCAAAGTATCTTCCTCAATGAGCAACAGAAATAGCAATATTGCTGTACTTGCTCGGGAGGAAGCCGGTTCAACCCGACCCCCGGGGTGAAAGCTGATACATGTACAAGTACAAGTAAGTAATTCATTTAGTAGTGAGATGCAGTTGAATTAGTTTGTGTATTGTGGACATTCAGTGAAAACTATTCAAATGATTGAGAAATTTTGAGATTCACCAACTGAGTGAACCCCAGAAAAAAAATTTTGGTACCAATGCCTCTGATTTTGCTGAAAATCTGTTGTAAGTAACTGACATTCTTGAAAGTCTTCAGTGAAAATTTTGGATGCATGCAAACTGATACAAAAGGAATTTGGCAGTTGAGAGCATGAAAATTAAAGGATCTGGAGATTAAAAGACTTCAGGATTAAAAGATTTGGAGATTAAGATATCTGGAGATTAAATCTTTAAGCAGAGTACATTTGGTTTGAATTATTTCTCCAAGACTGTTTTCTTTACTAAGGCTGAAGAACCTAATCTGTCCAATTATTTACTCATATCTGGAGTGAGAAGAGATGGATTCATGCTTTTCCCAAGGGCATTGGCACCAAGTGAAATATAAACTGACTCATCCAAGATTTGAACTCAGGTTGCTGATTTCATTTGTTTGACAATGACAATCATGCTAAGAGTGCCTCTTGTTTGGTTTGGTTTGGTTTAGTTTTATGGCATATCAACCATTGTTGGTTATTTAATGCCAGATCCTGCTTTTACATATATATCAAATATATGATTTGTAAACACATTTTGCAGATACACACAGTTAAATGATCAAACAATTCTATTTAGCATAAGTCAATAAAGTTAAATGGTTCCAAGTATTGCTATGTATCACTAACAATTCAATCAAAGATCAGTCATTTATTTACATACATTTGATTCAATAGTTCTACTTCTAACAATTCAAATTAGCAAAAGTCAATAAAGTTAAATGGTTCCAAGTATTGCTATGTATTACAAACAATTCAATTAAACATCAGTCATTTGTTTATGCAGAGTAAAATGATCAAACAATTCTCTTTTTAATTATACAAAGTTAAGTGGTTCCAAGTATTGCTATGTATAACTGACAATTCAATTAAGTCATTTGTTTACACACAGTTAAATAATCAAATAGTTCAAATTCAAACAATTCAATTAAACATCGGTCATTTGTTTGCACTCAGTTTAAATGTCAAACAGTTCTATTTCAAAAAATTCAGTTTAGCAATAGTCATTTGTTAAAAATGTAAGTATTGTTGTGTAGTACAAATAATTCAATTTAGACACACAGTTAAAGAGTTTCAAGTATTGCAATTTAACTCTGATGATTCAATTCAACATTACTCATTCATTTGCACACAGTTAAATGGTTCCAAGTATTATGTAATACCAATAATTCAATTCTTGCACACAGTTAAAGGTTAAACCTTTTGCTATTAAATGCTATTCAGCGCTAAAATTTTCTATTCAATATTACTCATTCATTTGCACACTGTTAGATGGTTCCAAGTATTGTTATGTAATACCAATAATTCAATTCTTGCACACAGTTAAAGGTTAAACCTTTTGCTATTAAATGCTATTCAGTGCTAAAATTTTCTATTCAATATTACTCATTCGTTTGCACACTGTTAGATGGTTCCAAGTATTACTATGTATCACTAACAATTCAATTAAATATTACTCATTTGTTTACACAATGATAAATGATCAAACAGTTCTATTTCTAACAATTCAGTTTAGTATTAGTCATTTGTTTGCAAACAGCTTAAATGTCAAAGTTCTATTTGACCCATAGATAGGACCCTTTCAGGTGCTCCCACTCTGGGCCAGAGTGGACCTGGGAGATATGGTAATGAAGGGATACTCCATATTCCCCAAAATCTCCAAGACTGGAGTCTCGCCATCTGGTGGTTTTGAGTCATATCCAAACTACTGGGGGGGGAGGCGCTTACCCCCCTGCAGAGGTGCAGTCAGTGTATTCTAGCCAACTAGGCTCTCTTGATTTGTATTGATCTGCATTTGTTACAATATCATCTGTTTATTAAATCTGAAGTAAATTGAAATCAATCTTAAGGAGTATTGTAATTTTATTTTCCAACAGTTTATTTTATGGTTAAGATAGTTTCATTCCTTCCGAAAAGTCAGAAGTTGTTTTTTAAGCCTTGGGAAAAATTCAGATTTGAATTGCCAATTCCATTTCCTTCAACGATAACCATTATTTTGAGGTGAGGCTTCATAATTTGAGAATTGATTTTTTTATTGCAGACTTTTTGTCCTCATCTTGGTAGTTTTTTTGTTGTTTTTCTTACTACGTTTCGGTCAAATTTCACCACTGGCCTTATTCAGGTGATTAACCACGACCTCGAATAGGAATGCTGAGTCTTGTAACCGTATCCCCAGTAATTACTGCCTTCCATAGTTGTTGTCTATCGCACCACGTTTTTGACTAAGTAAACCTCTGGCCGGCTTGGGTACTTACAAGATGAGGATAAAAAGTCCGCAATAAAAAAATTAATTCTCAGATAACCATTATGTTAAGAGTATTTGTATATATTTTCCTTCTAATTAAAAGACTACTATGGAACTTTTTACAAGCTCAGATACACTGACTCTAATATCTGTATCTATTATATTATTACCTAAATAAACTATCCCCATCACGTTAACCCCCATCACAATAAATAAATCCAGTTGGTCATTTTGTTTTTCCTTAACTATATCTGGAAGTATCAGTTGCTGGAAAAGAATCATGTTGTCCTAGCAACAACAGCTGTCACAGGTGATAATGTCATTCTTCCCACACAGCCCCTTATTTGATGTTAAATGTTTCTCGGATGTTGTTGTGGCAACAGCTATCTCTGCTGATGCCAATTTAGTTCCTGTTTTTCCTCTCCAGAATGTTGGTAGAAATCAACACTTTCATGACAGCAGTTCCAGTCACTCTTTGATGCTGTTTCTCTTGGAAACCTAATTCTTCATGTTTCATACATTTTAGTAGCAACGGACTTTGCAGATTTCTTTGGCAAAAACAGTAAAGTAGAAGCTTCTCATATAACAGATATCAGAATTTGAGAGTCCCCTAGGAATTCTTTGAGAAATAAATCTGCCATGATCTGTGCAAATAAATATGCACAATATCAGAGAATTAATTTTGTATAATGAAAGGCCTAGGGCAGTCAGCAGAAATATTCTAAATGAGCTGTTTATATTACATTCCTATCGTGTCTGATGTTTGAAGGTGAATTATTTTCCTCATTCTATATCTTTTAAGACTCTTGCGCTCTTGTTTGTTTTTGACACAATATTTAAGCCACTACATTCTTCACTTTTCTATATTAATTTCTGAAGTTTTAAGTTGAATTATTGTACGATCAGTAGTGTTTAAAATACACTGATTGTATTTCCTTCAGGAGGATAAGACCTCTCCCCAACAAAGAAAAAACATAACACACAAACTGTCATCTGATGTTGAGGCTCCAGTTCTGAAGATCTGGGAAGTGTGAAATATCCCTTTATTTCTATTAGTCCCAGGTTTATTCAGTGGTAGTACCTGTTAGAATCCCGTGAATGGGTCAAATAGATCTCTTTAAAAATTATTTGTATTCAATAGGATTGTGACGAAAAAAAAAGGATCTTCAAACAAATACACAGAAAATGTAAATATGAGTGTATAATCAATGAAATTCTGTAACGACTAAGCTTTAAATAACCCAAGATGGGTTGAGGTGCCATTAAAATCAATTACTGAACCAGAAGTTGAAGTATTTTCATTTTTTGGATATTTGTTTTTTTGTTTGTTTTTTAACACAATATTTAAGCCACTTCACCTTTCTATATTATTGTACAAAGTTCAAAGGTGAAGTATTTTTGTTATTCCATTTATCTTCTTTTTTTGACTAGTGTCTTCATCATTATTTTTTAACCCAATGTTTCATACATATCTATGAAAACTGTGATTAGCAAGTTAGTCTTTTAGGTCATGGCTAATACAGTGAGTTTGATTCTCACTAGGTGCCAATCACTAGAGATCTTGTATCAGGCTGAGCTAAGTAAGAGAAGACAGAGTGAAGAACAAGGAAACAGCTGTACATTTCTGGTAAAATTTTTTCTATGAAAAGTTCCTTTATATCAACCCTCCAAC
>OY757919.1:91763462-91860962 GCA_963585895.1 Sepioteuthis lessoniana | reverse complement strand
AGAAATAAAAAAAGAAAGAAAGAAAAGGGGAAAAGAAAAAGAAAGAAAGTGAATGGATAGTATAAGGTAAAGAAATAAAGAAATAAAAAAAGAAAGAAAGAAAAGTAGAAAGAAAGAAAGAAAGAAAGAAAAGATGAATGGCCTTATTTAAAAAAAAGAACAAAAGGGGAAAAGAGTTTAAACTTTGGAAAGAAAGAGATAAAGAGTAAAACTTTTTCTTCAAAAGAAAGAAGAAAGTAATAAGGACCTTAGAAAAAAGTGAAAGGAAGCCAGAAAGAAAGAAAGAAAGCAAAAAGTAAAGAAAAAGAAGAATGAAAATTTCTTCTTTTTGAATTGGGTTATATTGAACATCATCAAAATAAGCTCCACAGCAGCAGCGACCTCCTCTTCTTCCTCTTCTTCAACCCCAGTTACCCCTGGACCCTATTTGATATGTTTTGGTACTTTTAGTATTTGGTAAGTAGGCTATCATACTCAGTCAGCTGTGTTTACTGACCAGCCAAAGGTACTCAGGTGTAATGTAACTTCACATAAATAAACATAGAAGGTTTTTTTTAAGCATCAAAAGGGAAAGACTAAACACCAAAAATTTAAACATCTCCTCCACATTCTATCACCCCTATTACAACCAGTAAAATAACAAGAAGAAAAAAAAATCAGTCATCAGATTAGGAGTAAAAAATCTCTCTCCTCCTTCCCTCTCTGCACTCTCAATTTAGGGGTTGAGGAAGGAATAAAAAAAAAACAGAGGAGGAAATTGCATTTTAATCATTTCCCTGAGAAAATTTTTTTTAAAAAGGTGAGGAGAGAAAACTGTCCAGATCTCTTTATCTGATACAATTGAAAAAAGAAGTCCTGTTTGATTAAAATGTGGAAAAACCGAAGCTTTAATTTTCAAAATTTTTAAAGATTTAAAGGATCAACTTTGCATCTTAGTTAATAAACTGATGATGGTGTCAACCAGTACTATTCAAAGTGATGGTATGCATACCAGTGCTAGTATGCAACTGCTGGTATGTGACAAGTTTCCAATTTCACATTATCCTTGTTGGGAGACAAAACAGAGTGGTCTTCCTTGTGTGATAACAGCCCTAGCTGGCCGGGCGACCCCCACTATATCAGCTTCTTTAAACCAAACTACTCATGGCCAGTGATTCATCTAGTGGATTTTTTCTCATCTCCAATCTGGGGCATTACACATTTCTTTACAGACACGTAAAATACAACCAAGAGGGTGGAAGAAAAAAACAACAAACGAACAAACACAGACTTGGGTCAGCTCCAAGCGCAAGAAGGGGGAAGTCTATGTAACACTGCATTCTGTGGGCTAATGCGAGCGTGTACTTGAACGAAACTACCACAAAAGTCACTAGCCATGCTGACTTCTGTTGACTGCGTCCTTCTCCTTCTCTTGACTGCTCTCTCAAGCTGACTGGTCTCTTCTGCCCTACTTTGTCAACTGCCTCTCTCTGTCTTCTCTCAGACCTCCCTTCCCTCCTCCACTTCCAGTCTGGCGGGAGATCTTGCCCTCAGGCCCTTTGTGTGGGTTTCGCGCCAAAACAGACAAAGAGATCGTCTGAGTGGCACCAACACAAACGGAAACGAATTACTATGCATCGTATCACACTTGTCTCAGTGTTTGAGTAACTCTCCCATGTCACAAGTTCTTTTTTGTCACCTGACAAGATGAACCAGGGAATCCACATCTTTTATGAACAGGATTTCAGAAGTGATAGACATAGTCATTTCTTTTCACAGCAGTGAGCACATGGGGCCTCCCTCCATTATCTTCCAGACTGGAGAAGAGTAAGTGACTTCCACCTTTTTCTGTGTAGACTTGTATTTATGTACTACTTTGAACACATTGTGACTTTTTATAGCTTGGGACGGGAACTCAGTTCCCTCCTTGTAGGTTTTGTGCTAAATGTTATATATTGTTAATCAACTTGCCTGTACTTTTTCCTTTTGAAAATTCTATATTAGGTTACTCTCTTTTAGATAACTTAATACATTATAAGAAACAGGGCGTTATCTATGAGTCAATACCTCATTAAATCTTACCTCCTAATATGTATAAAACATATGATGCAAAAAGTAAACATACATAAAATCTTTCTGTATTGTTTAGGTTGGTTGGTTTGCTGGTTGGTGTTTTATAGCATATCAACTTTTATGGGTTATTTAATGCCAAATCCTATTTTCAGATATATATGATTTAAAGTGAATAGTTTGTAGGTAACTTTGTCTTTAAAAGAGATGTTTGAGCTTATCTATTTGCACATAGATGGTTTCACGTTTTGCTATTGGACATTAGTAATTTCATTTATCAAGTATTCCTATGTCATATGAATAATTTGCACACAGTAGTATGATTTCAAATGTCTAATTATGAAAATTCTTTGTAAATGAAAGAATAGTTCTATTTGACTCACAGATTGAACACTAACATGTACTATCAAGCCAGGTCAGAGTGGACCTGAGAGTAATAGTTATGAAGGAGTACTCCATATTCCCCAAAGCTCCAGGACTGGAACCTCTCCAGCAGATGCAGTTTAGTATCATACCCAGGACACTCATTGGGGGTTTTTACTTTCAGCAGAGATGCAATTGGCATATTCTACAGTTCCATCTGATTGGGTGGTGCATTGTTTAATTTATTCTTTTCACGTGTTGTGATACAGTACGACCGATAGAAATACTTGGAAACCAATCAAAAAGAAAGCAATGCATAAGTATGCTTGCTATAAATATGGTACCTGTCCATGGCACCTTGGAAAATATTCTGTTAGTATACAACATCAGATTGTTGATGAAGTGATGATGTCGACTTAGTTGAGACAAATCAGTACAGATTTGAAAGAAAATTATAAAACCAGTCTTCAACAGTCTTTTTTCAAAACTGAGTTCAAATCCTGGATGAGGCTGCTTAACTTTCACTTCACACTAATTCCTTTGAGAAAGATATTGATATATTGCTTCTTCCCACCCTACTAGCCATGGGTAAATAGTAGGGTAGACTGTGCTTTTTAATATTTACTTAGCAACTGGTCTAAAAGGTAAAACCTGAATTCAAACCAGTTGTACTCTGCTTAAAAATTGAATAAAGGTGGTATCTGTTCACTTCTTTCAGCCAGGTTCTTATCCTGGGATACAATATAATGATTAAAAAAATGGACCTGTGTAATATAATGGCCGAGGGATTTCGTTTTATGCCTTTGGGTTTAGTTAGGCTGAGAACCTTTCGGCTCAGTGCATGGGTTACTTAGGTGCAACATTAACGCAGGTGTTCACGCACATGCGCACGGAACAAACATGTCACGACTACACAAAAAACGTAGCTATGAACGTACAATAAATGTGATTCCCTAACCTCGCAGACAAAAGTAACCCTAGCTGGGTTGACAAGCTGTTAAAATCAATTTGTTAAAAACTCAACTTCAATTAACTTTTTTTAAAATAATTTCGGATGATGTTAAAATCAATCTAATGGTTACACTTTATTTTATTATAAAATGATGATGCAATTTTTTTTTCAAATATAAGAAAAGGGTAATTATTTCTAATCCTCAATTCAAGCTAAAAGAATTAAAAATGCATTGCCCCTAAGAATGGCCAGGGAAACTCTTTGAAACAGCCATTCAATCTTTCAGGTTTCGTTTCTAAGGCCTTACAGTCCTTGGACCAATCAGGCAGAGTATAGAAACTGTTAGAGAATCAAAGACACTTTTGATAAAAACAAAATTCCCACCATTTCTAGAAATGTTGTAGCCTTCTACCCATGAGATTTTTGGTTCAATATTATAGTCTACTACATAAGCAAGATATGCGACTAACTTTATTGATACTAGTGTATCTATACTTACGAGGCTTATTAAATAAGTTTCCAGCCTTTTTTGTATGGGTACTTTTATATATAGTACACACATGAAATTCTAGCCCCTTCGAAGTAATCTCCTCCAGCTGCAATGCCCTTGTTGTACCGTTCCAACAACTTCTGCAAGACCCCATGGAAGTCCTCGTGTGAGTGTGTCAATGACCTTCGTCACAGCCTCTTTCATCTCCTCAATTGTCTCATAACGACAGCCTCTGAGCTTAGGGAATAACCAAAAGTCACAGGGAGCAAGGTCTAGACTATAGGTATGGTGAAGAACTGTTTTGATGCCCATCTTGGTCAAATAGTCTGTGACAAGGATGGAGTTGTTGATTGATGTATTGTCCTGGTGGAAATGCCACTGACCCGATTTGAAGAGTGCTGGCCTCTTCCCTAGGAATCTCTTGCTGAACTCCCTTAAAACCTCAACATAGTAACCCTAACCCTAACCGTTTGGCCAATCAACTCTGGTGTATTGACTTCCTTACTCTTCCCACACCTCTCATCATTGCTCACAGACTCCCTGGCTTCCTTGAGCCTCTTATGCCACTCAAAAACTGATACTTGATTCAGGCAATATGGTTGAAAAGCAGTCTGAAGCATTCCATATGTTTCTGTGGCATTTTTTCCAAGTTTAAAACACAATTGCATATCATTCTTCTCAAGTGTCAGATTGCATTTTTGAAATTCACCAGCTGTAACAATCAGGCTTTAGTAGGGTGTATTCCAATTGCTGCTGTAGCTTTTCATTTGAAGCTGAAATCATAAAAATTGGCCAGTCATCTCATAAGATGTATAGCAATAAGATACTGAATTTTCAAGAGTCAATTTTAAATGCTGGTACAAAAAGTCTGGGAACTTATTGAAGGCACCACATATCCCTAAACTGCTTTGGCTAACTTGCTTGGTGTTTATAGGTTAGCTCACAAACTACAGCACTGTTGTAGCAGTACAAGTCTCTGTATCTATTATCCATGGAACCTTATAATCTGAGTATGATTTATATCAAAACTTGAATTACTCATCCATTTTCCTTTGTATAACTGATAGCATTCAGTTTGTATAGTAGTGTGTAAGCCAAGCTTTTCTTCACTGTAGCCATTGTAACTTCTCTAGATTCAAAACATTCTTGATTTGATTAAAGAGATACTATGCTCCAACCCTGAGCAGCAACAATGGCCATTTTATGTCAACAACATGTAGGTATGGTGAAAATCTGGCAGGTTTTTAATTTTACAAGGTTGAGTCAAGAGTTTTGCAATATTTTGCAGTACATATATCTCTTGACTGAAGCAATTCAAGTCATGTGGCATGTCTCACTGTGTTTGGTAGTATCACGGTAGTTGGTGCGCTGACATATAGTGTATTGTTTCTGTTATGGTACCCAACCTGCGGTCGGTAATGAACTCTTCTGTGACTATTAATCCTGGGCTCTGTACTTATTCCCGGCGAACACTTGGCAGTCGAACTGACTCTTAACTCTTTGTACATATGTTGTATTATACTTCATTAATATACTTTGTTCCACGCAAACCCGAGTTGTGTTATTCTTCCGGACCCTTTACTGGTCCACAACAGTTTCACTCCATGAGTGATTTGAAAGCACCACTAATAAACATACAGCATGGTCTAATTCAGTTGTTCATGCTTTATGAGTCTGAACTGGGCCCTAACACCATGGAAGCAGCCAAAAACATTTAATGTTGTAAAAGGTGTAGGTGAAATTGTTCACAGTACAGTAATCAGATGGTTCATGAAATTTTATTCGGGTTGCAAGAATCTCAACAATCAGGCAAGGTCCGGAAAACCTAAAACCAATTCCAAAGTCATGCTCCAAATCATAGAAATAAATCCAGTGGGAGCACCCTGAGTATATTCGATGACCTCAGCATCTCACCGTCTAATGTTGTTGATCACCTTCATAACCTCAGCAAAAGCATCCAAAGTTGCCAAATTGTGCCTCACATTACAAAAATATTGCAAAACTTTTGACTCCGCCATGTCATATCCAACAGATGATTCATCCATACATATCAGTTTAAGAAAAAGGTTATTTTGATTAGTGATCATTATTTAATCATTTGTAATCATATATATTTCATTCAGAAGCCATCAGGGGACTAGACTATCAAAAAAGAGGTATTAAGGTGTTAGTCTGGTATTGGTAACTGCTACATTGAAGCCCTACCCAAACCCAGTCATCAGAGTTTAAAAAGCAAGATGATTTTTGGAGAATTTTTTTAAAGTGTGCTTTATATGATGGGAAATATAGTAGGTCAATTAAAAAAGTAGGTCTTAATTACCCTAATAAAATCAGAGTTACCTGCCCTTCTTAGAAGAAGAATTTAAAATTTCCGTGTGTAAATGTACCTATAATTTATAGAAAATTTCAGATATTTTATTGAAACATAACGTTAACAGAGTATTACTACTAGGTACTGAGTTTGATCCCCACTGGGTGCTCTATACCAATGACCTTGTACCAAAACTGAGCTAATCTTAGTAAATGACTATAAATAAACCAATCCCTTTTCTCAAAAATGTTTCCCAAAATACTCATCTTCCATATTATCTTCGATATGAATCTAAATACCTTTTTCCAACAAATTTAAACTTTACCATGAAGACAAAGCCTTAAATTTGAAGTGTTATCTGCAAAATGAAAAGCAATTTTATGTGATAAAAGATTAGAGACTCAATAAAGTTTTGCAAAAATATAGAAAACAAATAATAAAATACTAAAATAAAAATCACATTTGGTGTCAAAAAGAACTTGGCCTCTTTCATTGCCTTGTCAACCCACTGGACACATGCATTTGCAGACCTCCTTAAACAAGCAGCCCATACTATATAACTTTTATGATATTATTTCATGGGTTAAATAAAAGCATTCTAAAAGAAGATAGAAAGACTATTGAAAAGCAAAGAAAAGAATTTTACTGAATTTCTGGAAGGAAATACTAAAGAAGAAACGGACAAATCCAAACATTTAAGTATAAAAAAAGATACTAATTTTGGGAAACGAATAATTATCGACCGAAGAGAATGGACATGTTCTTGTGTGACTTGTGGTGTGTAATATATCATTTTCAGAAAACCCATTCAAAACTTTTTTGCCTCTGAACAGGAGAAAAATGTCTCGAACTCTGTCCAGGAATGTTAAAGGCATGTTGCTGTTTTACTGGCTCTCATCAAGTAAGCTTTTTTCCATTTTTGTACCTCTTTTACATACTGCTTGTTCATGGAACAATATATGTATATTTTTTGCTGTTGGGATATGTTTTTGTATTCTTTCTTCTTAAGATATGTATACAGGGTGCGGAAGTAAAATTAGGAATAAACAGCACTATTATAAAACAAGATTAATTTTAATTTTAAAAGATAAACAGTAAATTTACTCAATATGGCTACCATTTTTTCAATTATTGTATCAACAGGCCTTTATAGGATTTGTATGCCTTCAAAATGAATTCTTCATTTTATTCCATTGATTGATTTTTATAATGATATTAATGATTTTAACCATAATTCGAATGGCAGTATTCAGAATAAAAAGAATATAAAATACTGAGACATTGAATAAAGACTAAATTTCAATCTTTAATAGAAATCAGATAAAACCCATAAAAATTTTGACCAAAGATAATTTTGATATTAGTAATAGTATTTATTGCCATAGTTCCTTAATAAATAAATAAATTAACTGACAGATTTTTTTCTTCAAATAAAATAGGTGAACTTATTGACAAGATTTCAGTTGCTGAAGTTTCTGTGAGTCAAGCTGACAAAGAAAAGAAGCAGAAGGTACCCTGCAAAAACAATTACCGACGCCGACATAGCAATTCTGGCAAATGCACCCGCCCAAGCCAAAACCCTACTGCATAGTCTGGAACAAGCTGCCTCAGGCATTGGCCTCATGTCAATGCACACAAAATGGAATATATCTGCTTTAATCAACAGGCGAGATTTCCACACTAAACGGTAGCTCTCTGAAACTAGTAGACAAGTTCACCTACCTTGGAAGCAGTGTCTCATCGACCGAGACAGACATCGACACGTGACTAACAAAGGCATGGAATACTATCAATTGGCTATTGGTCATATGGAAGTCAGACCTGACCAATAAAATGAAGCAGCGATCATGTCGATACTGCTACATGGATGTACTACATGGATGCTAACTAAACCGCTAGAGAAAAAGCTTGACGGAAACTACACAAGAATGTTTTGAGCAATATTGAACAAGTCCCGGAGGTAACACCCCACAAAGCAGCAGCTGTACAGCCACCAACCACCCATCATGAAAATTATTCAAGTTAGATGAACTAGACATGCAGGACACCTCTGGAGAAGTAGGGACGAGCTCATAAGTGATGTACTCCTATGAATCCCTTCACATGGCCGTGCAAAAGTAGGGTGGCCAGCTCGAACCTACATACAGTAGCTCTGTGAGGATACAGGATGTAGCCCTGGGGACCTACCAGAAGCGATGAACAATAGGGAGGGGTGGTGAGAGGGTCAGGGATATATGTGCTGCTGGTAAGGCAAGATGATGATGAAGGATATATGACACTAGACATTGACATTACATCCACTTTTGACACCAACTTCTAACCCATATCTTTTTGTGCTCCCACTTTATTTATTTATTTATTCATTTATTTTTAAATGAGTAAGAACCCATTGAAAGGATATTTTTATGTTTTTCTCTCTCTATTGTGCAATGGCTATCTGAAGAGGTTGGTTTTTCATGGAGTGACTAGCCGAAATAAATTATAATAATAAATTTATAATAGCTAAAATACGGTCTGCTGAGTTTTCCTTAGAAGTATATATATATATATATATATATATATATATATAATAAAATAAGTGGTAAAGGGAATAAAGAACAAAATAATACTAAACCCATTGTAATTGTCTGATTAATCCACTTTTCCATTTATTTCATCATCTTTCAGATTCACCAAAATCTACCATTTCACTATATATATATATATATATATATATATATATATATATATATACAAAGTACATACGATAAGTTTCCAGGCTTTTTTCATATGGGCACTTTTATTGATAATACACACATAAAACTCTAGCCCACTTCGAAGTAATCTCCTCCAGCTGCAATGCACTGTTGTACTGTTCCAACAACTTCTGGAAGGCCCCATGTAAGTCCTCTTGTGTGAGTGTGTCAATGACCTTCATCACAGCCTCTTTCATCTCCTCAATCGTCTCATAACGACAGCCTCTGAGCTTCGGGAATAACCAAAAGTCACAGGGAGCAAGGTCTGGACTGTAGGGAGGCTGAGTAACTGTCTTGATGCCCATCTTACTCAGATAGTCTGTGACAAGGATGGACTTGTGGACTAGTGCATTGTCCTGGTGGAAATGCCACTGACCCAATTTGAAAAGTGCTGGCCTCTTCCAATGGAATCTCTTGCTGAACTCCCTTAAAACCTCAACATAGTAACCCTAACCCTAACCCTTTGGCCAATCAACTCTGGTGTATTGACTTCCTTACTCCTTCCATACCTCTCATCATCCCTCACAGACTCCCTGGCTTCCTTGAATCTCTTATGCCACTCAAAAACTGATTCTCAATTCATGCAAGATGCTCCAAAAGCAGTCTGAAGCATTTTATATGTTTCTGTGGCATTTTTTCCAAGTTTAAAATAAGTGGAAAAGGGAATAAAGAACAAAATAATACTAAACCTGTTGTAATTGTCTGATTAATCCACTTTTCCACTTATTTCATCATCTTTCAGATTCACCAAAATCTACCATTTCACCATATATATATATATATATATATCTTGTTATATAATTTCTATGCATAGTAAAATATTGCCTGTCTGGTGAGACTCTTCTAATAACCTTAAAATTATAATGAATTGGTCATTAAAAAGGTAAGAAAAAATCAAATGGATGGATAGCAATGAAGAATAGACTAGAATTGAGTCACATATATTTGCCTTTTTGCAAAGTGATTAAATGAAAGAAAAAGTAAGTGTATGGATAAATGAAAGAAAGATGAAATAATTGATTGAGTGAATTAAGAAAAAGTGATTTACTCAGTGAGTAGTTTAAAAGTTATTTGAAGATAAAGTGTGTGGAAATAAAGATTCAGTAAAGCTACTTATGACAGGTTTAAAAAGAAATGAAAGAAAAAAGAGAAAGAAATGTTTATAGACTTAAGTAAATCTTAGTTGATTGAGACAGAGAGAGAAGGAGGAAAAGAAAGACAGAGAGAGAGAGAGATTAAGATCGGTAGAAGAGAAAGAAATAAAGAAAAAAAAGAAAATATTTTGATGGATTGGAAAGGGTTGAAATTGGATGAATATTAATTAAAAAATTAAAAATTATCTGTATCATTCATGTTATTTACTTTAATTTTTAAATATTTCATCTTGCCATCCGTGTTTTTTTTTACAGGTAATAACTAGAATGTGCATACAGATATATGTGTATACGTGGGGGCAATATAATATGCTGTAACCTTTAAACACAGTACAATTATGATTTAGATTTAATACAAAAAGCATTTTTTAATCCATTAAATCCCAAGATTTTTTTCCGAACTGTGGCTGTGTATATACTACTGTATGGATGCACCACATGGATACTAACAAAACACATGAAGAAAAAGCAAGATGGAAACTACTCAAGAATTCTACATGCTAATTTGAATAAATCTTAGAAGCAACTCCCCATAAAACAGCAGCTGTACAGCCACTTATCTCCCATCCAAGTAAGATGAACAAGATATGTGGGACACTGCTGGATAAGCAAGGATGAACTCATAAGCAATGTTTTTTGGACCCCTACACATGCCAGTACTGGTTGACCAGCAAGAACTTATTTACATCAGCAATGTGTAAACACTGGATGTAGTTTAGGAGACCTGCTAGGAGTGAAGGAAGATAGGGGTGGATGGTGAGAGAGAGTCAGGAAAATCTGTGCTCTCAGATGGTGATGATAATGAATCCATAAAATCTGTATAGTGCATGATGCACAAAAAATGAAGAACAATATCATAATATCTTTCAAGCATACAATAGGGTAGTAATAAAATAGGATAATAATAATAAAACAGTAGAAAAAACTAACGACTCAGAGTTTCACATTATTGATCCTCAGGAGAGTTCATATTCAGTGTGTCAGATATGCTACATACAAGCTCCTCTGAGGATTGATAACATGAAACTATTATCCTGTTTTACCGGCTCATTGGCCTTATGGGTAAAGTGTTTGCTAATGGTCTGGGAGATCGAGGTTCGATCCCAGGTCAAGTCATAACAAAAACTTAAAAAATGGTACTTTATACCTTCTTTCTTAGCACTCAGCATTATAAGGTACATAACAAGGGTAAATTGGAACAATTCAGGAGAAGGAGTAGCACCCTCCCCTATACCTCGGTGTAGTAACTATTGAAAAGGGAGCCTTTGGTTCACCCTTGACTATGGTTGCCACCTTTACTTTAAACATCCTGCTTTATACTTGATAAATATTTCAATATTGCTTAGCATTTTTGTGCATAGAGCACTCTAAAGATTTTACAGATTAAAGCCACTTTTATTATCATCCTAGTTTATACTTAAAAAATTCATTTTATACACACACATGCACAGACATGCACACATTTATGTATTTACCAACCCTTCCACATAGGTAGAATGTGACACAAAGTTAATTTTTAAGTGGAGTTCAAGAGGTTTGAATTCAGAGTTTTCCTTCTCCTAGACTGGTTGCCTTGCCAAGGCTAAAGAACCCAATCTGCCTACTATTTAGTCATACATGGCGAAAGAATAACTGGATTCTTACCTTTCTCAAGGGTATTAGTGGTATGTGAAATGCAATCAGCTTTGTTCTGGATTTGACCTTCTGTTACCATGTCCATTATATATTTATATATATGGAAGTAAATAATGGAAAAGAATCTGATGATGTGGAGAAAAAATGAAAAATAAAGTAATCTAAAGCGAAGAATTTGATAAGAAAGAAAGTAAACGTTATAATGTTTCGGTTTCAATTAACCATCATCAGGTCTAAGAAAAGATGTTATGAAGTATTGTTAGATCACCGATGGATGTTTAATGAAATACAAAACAAGGGAGGAGATTATATATATATATGTTGGGTATCACTCACCTTTTTCCACACAATGAACTAGTCCATCTGCCATATATAGCAGTAGCTACTAATACCAGGGCAGACTAGAAGGTGAAGAGCAGCTTCTTAGAGGAATAGTATTAGACTGTTGGAGACTGGAGATCGCACTAGATCACCTTACTTGCTACCGTAATAACGGAAGCCAATACTATCGTTGGACTATATCTTTATTCTGTATTCACTAATCCTATGTTCTTTTCTACTAATAGTCTCTCTATTGTATATACTTTTTCCTGAGAATATATCTCTATTTCCTCTCATATCGTGGTTTGTCCTGATTTGATATTTCAAGCGTTCGCCCATCAGAACGCAACAATATACAGAGAAGGGAGGGCCTTAACCTTTTGATCAATAAATAAGTGTTCGTATATAAAAAATATCATGTGACTATGTAAGGCAATGATGTAAAACTAATGGAATAATCAAGGGATATAGTCGACCTTAGTCAAATCTCCCTTTTTAATAGCTACTACACCAAGGTGTAGGAGCGGGCACTACTCCATTCCCTGGATTGCTACACTTTACTTTTGATCCTTACCTTATAATGCTGTGCGTTAAGCAAGGCAGCATCAAGTGCCATTTTTTGAGTCTTTGGTATAATTCGACCTGGGATTAAACCCTGGTCTCCTAGACCATTGGCAAACATTCTACTCAAAAGGCCAATAGAACAGATTAAAAAGAGAAAGAAAAAAAAGAAGAAAGAGAAAGAAAGAAACAAAGGTAATCTTAAAAATGCAATTCTTCAACACATATCTAAAACTGATCACAACTTTGATTTTAATACAGCCACAGTGATAGCCTATATCCCTAACAAAAACAGACAAATTTTTGAAACTGGTACAATCTAGTTTTGTGAATCTGTTAATAATCTGTTTTTTTTTCAATGTATCACCATTTCTTAGAAAATTGGTCTTAAACAGGTTCAATATATTCAATCTTTAATTAATTAATTATAATCCATGCACATTTTCTCACTTTTCCCCCCATTAAACAATACACACTTATATCCTGTCAGATAGAGTTTTCAATAAGGACAACCCATTGAATAAAATTTTTATTGGAACAAACTAAGAATTAGTTACTCTTGCACAAATAATATATCTAAAATAATTTATAATCATAATAAGAATATAATCGACAAATCATTAATACATAATCAGCAAACAAATAAATTACTTTGTAATTGTAAAAATAAAGAAGATTTCCCCATGGAAAATATTCAGGAGAAGTTTTATATTAGAATCTTAGCTGGAAATTGGAAACAGAGGTTCTACAACCACATACACTCTTTTTCTAGCACTTTGCTCAGAAACCAAACAGCCTTATTGAGGTGGTTTTAGAGTTTGAAAGATAGGAGGCCTAGCTCCACAAATTAAGTGGAGATTTATTAAGAAATCTTCTGCTGTCTGGAGGAAAAAATAAGCATCATTAGATGTAAATCTACATGCCAACTATTAAATAAACATAATGAACTAATTTTTAAATGTTGCCATACAAATAAGTTTAAACTAATATGAAAAAGGTTAAGGATAGAAAAATTAATAGTGATAACAATAGGATAAGATGAAGGGTTCAGTATTATGATTGATATTGTTGGTAGTGTGATAACAGTAGCAATAATTATAATTATAATGATAATAATTACAATAAATTAGCTAAGATTGTAATAATAGTTGCCTTTTATTAGTTGTTATATGATTATTTATGATTAATTGTTATAATGATAATAATAATTTTAACAGTAATTAGAATTGCCGTATTTGGGAAAAAACATATATATACATAAAAGATATTAAGAAATTATATAAAGATTAAATTTCAATCTTAAATGAAAATCAAATAAAACCTTATACATTTTTGACTAAAGTTAACTTTGATATTAGTAATAGTGTTTACCATCATGTTTTCCTTGATAAATAAATAAAGAAAGAAATGAATTGACAGATTTTTTTCTTAAAATAAAATAAGGTAATTTACTGACAAGATTTTAGTTGCTGAAAGTTTTGTAAGTCATATTAAAAAAGATTTTAATACATAAAGATACATGACACCAGATGATGACACCAACTTCAGGCCCATATCTTTTTGTCTCCACTCTTTCTTTCTTTCTTTCTTTTGCTTTTCTATTCTTTTTTTAAACAAGTAAGAATCTATTGAAAAAATATTTTTTCTCCATTGCATGATGGCTATCTGATGAGGTTGATTAATATTTATGGAGTGGTCAGCTGAAATAAATTCATAATGGCCAAATGACAGTTTGTTGAGTTTTTTCCAATCATATATATATATATATATATATATATATAATCTTTGCTAACACACTAGTAAAATTACTACTGAAAGATTCATGCTGTGAGTCAGTCTTTGCACAATTATAGATCTTGAATCAGCAGAAGATCACTTTACAGTATAAATTTTTTAGTTACAATGGTAGTTGTTTGTGGTAGGAGAGATAAGATTATTCTATTACTTATGTAATACACACACATGCACATACATACACACATTTATGTATCTATGTATAATTACTCGTAATTATATACTGCTGGTCATCTCATTTTATAATTTACCCTATTGTGTGTGTGTATATATATATATATATATAAAAGTTGATGTAAATGAGATAAGTTTGGTAGAAAAAGTGCTCTGTGCCACTACAGCAGAGCAGGTATATAACACAGGAAAATATCTAATTATGAATGCTTGAAGTCTGTTTCTTGTAGGGTGCAGAATCATCAGATGGAAAAGTGAAAAAAAAAACAGCCAATCAATTATAATTATAGAGGTATAAAGTCACATGTTGACATGGGAGTACATGTGATACTTAAACACACACATATATATATATTTGTGACACTTATATAGAAAAGCTAAAAGTTGACAATGAAAAAAGAAGTTTTTAGGTATATAGTTTATTGTAAGACATATAGGAGAAAAGTTTTTTATATAGTGTCAAATATTTAGATTTTAAAATATTTAGTATATGATCATAATAGAATAGGATATGATTATAATAGTAAAACAAAGTATGCATTAAAGTTAATAGAAAGGAATAGGTAAAAGGAATAAGTAAAATATCTAACTCTGCATTAGAGTAAGAAGGTGATCAATATAAAAATGAAAGAAATATATTTTGAATTTGTCTTTCACAAGGTCTAGCTGCTAACATATAAAAAGTTATGTTGATATTTTTTTGAGGCCCAAACCATTTATCCTTGTTTGCTTGTTACCTGATTCCAACTGTCATATTCTAAGATAAACAGACTTTTTTGAGAAAAAAAATTTCTTTGTACCAACCAGTTTATCTTGTTTTTAATTGAACTGCTGAACTGTTTAAAAATACCAGATGATGTTTTCTTTGTACCCAAGATATGGCAATGTATGGGCTTCTCTGGTGGACTTTTCTTTTAAGCTCAAGAATTATTATTATAAAAGTTGTAAAGTATAAAATGGTTCATTTCAAGAGGTTGTAATTACACATGTTATCCAGTGGATCGGCAAGACCTGAAAAGACTGTTCTTTTTCGCACTGAAAGTAAAACATTTCCTGGGAGTGGAATTGTGGGAAATTTTATTTTATTTTATTTTATTTTATTTTTGCATTTTATGATTTGTTTTATTTTCATATTTTATTGATTTTATTCTTTATTTTTGTATTTTTCTATTTGGTTTATCTTTTATTTTAAACTTTCATCATCATCATCATCATCATTATCATCATGGTGTGTCACTAACATGGATTCCCTTGATTCTCTTTTGTCATCCATCCCTATTGTGGTAGGTCCTCTAACTGGAAAGTCAGTTTTTTTTTCAAGCAGTTATATGGTTTCAAGTATTTCTATTTAATAATGATGATTATTTGTTTGCACATAGTTATATGGTTTCTTTTATATGTATTCTGTTCTAATACTAATACAGCCCAGTTAGCTAAGGTTGTAGAATACACAGACTGCATTCTCTACAGAGAAGTAAGCCTCCCACCAACCAAACTATCTAATGGTGAGGCTCCAGTCTTAGAGTTTGAGGGAATGTGGAGTACTCTTTCATTGGCATTACTCTCAGATCCTCTTTTTTCATATCTTTTTCTCCCTTTTTTTTCCCTCTTTCTTTTACTCATTTCTTCTAATGATCCTGACCTTAAAAATGTTTATTTTTTGACTACTATTTCATCCAGAAAATATTTTGTCAATGACAAGTTTAGTCTTAATACTTTTTTAACACTTCCTAGGATATGCTGACTGTATTCCTAGCAAAGGAGTAAGACACCACTCTCAAAAGAGTATCCTGGGGACGACACTTGACAGTATCCAGTGATGAGGCTCCAGTTCTGGAGCTCTATTAAGTATGGAGTATCCATATTTACCAACCTCTCCGCTCGGACAGGATATGACACAAGGTCAATTTTTAAGCGGAGTTTAACAGGTTTGAATTCAGAGTTTTCCTTCTCCTAGACTAGTTGCCTCACCAAGGCTGAAGAACCTAGTCTGCCCTACTATTTGCCCATAGCTGGAGGGAGAATAATTGGATTCATACCTTTCCCAAGGGTATTAATGCTATGTGAAATGCAATCAGTCTCGTCCAGGATTTGAACTCGTGTCGCCGTGTACATTTCCTACAACGATAACCATTACACCACGGGCACCTCCTTTCATTGTCATTACTCTTAGGATTACTCTGACCTGAAGTGGTAGTACCTGTTAGGGTCCCATCTATCGGTTTGAAAATTAATAAGCATCGAATAAAAATACCTGCTATATAAATGCACATATAAATAATTTGTGTTGAGAATAGTTACTTGAAGATAAAATTGTTTACTAAAGATTATTATTATTACTTGAAAACCATATAACTGTTTATAAAGAATGATAGC
This sequence comes from Sepioteuthis lessoniana, assembly GCA_963585895.1. Taxonomy (NCBI): domain Eukaryota; kingdom Metazoa; phylum Mollusca; class Cephalopoda; order Myopsida; family Loliginidae; genus Sepioteuthis; species Sepioteuthis lessoniana. Next base: position 91,844,047 of record OY757919.1, on the reverse strand, counting down.
TGAATCAAAATAGTTTCTTGAAATTATATAATTCTGTATGAATTATTATAAGATAGGAATACTTGAAATCATACTACTGTGTACAAATTATTTGTATTAGACAGGAATACTTGAAATCATATAACTGTGTACAAATTATTTGTATTAGATAGGAATACTTGAAATTATACAACTGTGTACAAACTATTTGTATTAGATAGGAATACTTGAAATCATACAACTGTGAACAAATTATTTGTATTAGATAGGAATACTTGAAATTATACAACTGTGTACAAACTATTTGTATTAGATAGGAATACTTGAAATCATACAACTGTGTACAAATTATTTGTATTAGACAGGAATACTTGAAATCATATAACTGGGTACAAATTATTTGTATTAGATAGGAATACTTGAAATCATACAACTGTGAACAAATTATTTGTATTAGATAGGAATACTTGAAATTATACAACTGTGTACAAACTATTTGTATTAGATAGGAATACTTGAAATCATACAACTGTGTACAAATTATTTGTATTAGATAGGAATACTTGAAATCATACAACTGTGAACAAATTATTTGTATTAGGTAGGAATACTTGAAATCATACAACTGTGTACAAACTATTTGTATTAGATAGGAATACTTGAAATCATACAACTGTGAACAAATTATTTGTATTAGATAGGAATACTTGAAATCATACAACTGTGAACAAATTATTTGTATTAGATAGGAATACTTGAAATCATACAACTGTGAACAAATTATTTGTATTAGATAGGAATACTTGAAATCATACAACTGTGAACAAATCATTTGTATTAGGTAGGAATACTTGAAATCATACAACTGTGTACAAACTATTTGTATTAGATAGGAATACTTGAAATTATACAACTGTGTACAAACTATTTGTATTAGATAGGAATACTTCATATAACTGCATGCAAAAAACTCTTAAGATACAACCACATAAAAATGTAAATAAGCACATATGATAAATGTAGTTCCCTTACCCCTAGGCATAAAATAACCCCAAACAAGTTTACATGCTGTTAAGATCAATCCATCTCTCATGGCAGTTCTCTCAAATCCAGCAAAAGACAATTACTGCATGTAAATTTCTATATTTTCTGGTCAATAAGATAGAGCTATATAAAGATATCTAATATAACACTGAATCTAGTGTCCCTGTATTATGGATGTGATATTGATCAGGGATGGATTGATTTGGATAACTAAAGAATCAAGATAAGTTGCAATGTTGTAAAATAGATTAGAAATTCATAGCACATATCTGATCGACAAATAAGATGTATTCATCTATCAACTCATGGTTAAATAGATGAGTTTTCAATCCATACCTCATGATATACACCTAATACTCTAATAAATCATTTAAGGTGACCAAATGGCTGAATGAAGTGAAAGAATTTACAAAAAAAAAAAGAAAAGAAATAAAAAAAAGAAAATATAAAGAAGACAGTGCCATCTCCAGCTTGGAAGAAATATGAGCCCTAAAATTGATAATCTCCAGGAATTAACTCAAGAAATCTGAAAGCAGCCATATTAAATCTGACCGTTATATCGCCAAGGAAACAGTCAGTATCCATGACAACTTGCTGAAGATGTTTTTCTTGGGTTATGAAAATCGGCATCTTTGTCATTACTATCATTGTATTTGAGAACTGTTGTTTCCTGTTATTTCAATTCAATCTTCAAGGAATTTTCCGCTGAATATTCTATTTTGCTGAGCAATTCTCGTTAGTTCTGGCATCAGAAAATGGTCAGAAACTTTCCAGCTAGTTTTTTAAAAAAAGGTTCCAAGACACTAACCAAAATTTTGATGGTACACTCTAGATTGACTATCTAATGATTAAAAAGTTGGGTTTTTTATTAAATCAAGTAATACTCTTTTGTTACATACACTTATTCTCCTTTCAGTTATGGGTAAATAGTTGGCCAGACTTGGCTCTTTAACTTTAGTATGGCAACCAGTCTCGAAGATGGAAAACTGAATTTAAATCAGAACTGGAGAGGAATGGACATCACCAGAATTTTCCTGCCCAAGATATGATGATAATGATGATGGTGATGTTAAGTTTCTTCGTCTTTTACCTTTCATTTGTCATTTTATAACCTGTTGCTTATTGTAAACAACTGGTCTTACTTGGATTGACTTTGATAATTGAAAATATTTTCAAACAACGATAAAAACTTAAACTTATGATACAACAAGCAAAGTTTCCTTGATTTCCTTCAGCTGAAAATATTTCTGAAATCATCATTAATTTTTGTTTGTTAATTTTACATTATTTGATCAACATATTATCATCATTATTATCTTTCTGGTTAATATTTATTAGTTTTCTATTGGTGTATCAAAATTTGATTATATCATTTTCATATTATTTGATCAACATATTATTATCATTATTATCTTTCTGGTTAATATTTATTAGTTTTCTATTGGTGTATCAAAATTTGATTATATCATTTTCATATTATTTGATAAACATATTATTATCATTATTAGCCTTCTGTCAACTGGTTAATATTTATTAGTTTTCTATTGGTGTTTCAAAATTTAATAATTATCATTTTCATATTATTTGATTAACTTTATCATTATTATATCATTATTATCATATCATTATTATATCATCATTATTATCATATCATTATATATTATTATCATATCATTATTATATATCATTATTATCATATAATTATTATCATTCTGGTTAATATTTATTAGTTTTCTATTGGTGTATCAAAATTTAATTATGTAATTTAATTATATATTATCATATCATTATTATATATCATTATTATCATATCATTATTATATCATCATTATTATCATTCTGGTTAATATTTATTAGTTTTCTATTGCTGTATCAAAATTTAATTATTATCATTTTCATATTATTTGATCAATATTTTATTTTACTCTTGTAAGTTTTTCCTATTAGTTTTAATTGGAGGCTTTTTACAGAAGTCTTAGTGCCTGTTAGTCTCCTCAGGTCTCCAGCAGCCCAGTTGGCTGGGGTTGTTGAATACACCAACTGCATCTCTGCAGAGGGGTAGACCCCAACAACAAGTGTCCTGGATATGGCACTAAATTATCTGACAGCAAGCCTCCAGTCCTGGATCTGTGGGAAATATGAAGTACCCCTTTATTGCCATTGCTTCTTGGTCCACTCTGACATGGAGTGATAGCACCTGATAGGAGCCTACCAATGGGTCAAATATAACTATTTGATATTTAAATTGTATGCAAACAAATGATTTATGCTAAATTGAATTGTTAGAAAGAGAACTATTTGATGATTTATCTGTGTGTAATGACTGATGTTTAATTGAATTGTTAGTGGTACATAGCAATATTTGAAATCATTTAACTGTGTGCCAAAAAAAAAAAATGAGCCCAGGCTCATTTAAAAATGTTATCAACAAAATGTGTTTACAAAGCAAATATATTCAATATATGTATAAACAGGATTTGGTATTAAATAACCATTATAGTTGATATACCATGAAACCCAACCAAACAAAATTAAATCAGGTTTCCAGGACTTTTTATAGTAATTTAGTTGATGTTAAAAGTTCTCTGGATGGTCTCGAGTCTTCCGCTGATCTCTAATTCTCTTTGGGGACTGTTCTAAGGGCACAAACTACATTTGGCATCATTATCATCACCTTCATGTTCCAAAGCTTTTTTCAGCTCTCTGGCATCATCCGATTATTTGTCTATCTAGTTGGCAAAATCCATGCAGTTAGGAGTTCTTTTCCATTGTGATCTGTTTTATCTCAAAGTCTCACTGAATTTTATGTCTCCCATTTTCTAGGATAGATTCTGGTTCGTGAATATATATCAGTTGGTAGTATGGTTAAATTTTAAACACTTGCACAATTCCCAGTGGATCCTCTTTCCTACTCAGTCATGTCTATTCTTGTATTCTTTTCATGTTAGTTTGCTGTATTTGCTTATTATATTATTAATCATTTCATTTCTGTTACCACATAACCTACTGTTGGGTATCACCCACCTTTTTCCACACAATGAACTAGTCCATCTGCCATATATAGCAGTAGCTACTAATACCAGGGCAGACTAGAAGGTGAAGAGCAGATTCTTATAGGAATAGTATTAGAGCGTTGGAGACCGGAGATCGCACTAGATCACCTTACTTGCTACCATAATAATGGGAGCCAATACTATTGTTGGACTATATCTTTATTCTGTATTCACTAATCCTATGTTCTTGTCTACTAATAGTCTTTCTATTGTATATACTTTTTCCTGAGAATATATCTCTATTTCCTCTCATATCGTGGTTTGTCCTTTATTTAATATTACAAGCGTTCACTAACCAGAACGCCACACCTACACTTGCAATTTGCTTTATTATCATTACTTTTGTTTTTCTCTCCTTTTAGAGTTTTTCACATCAGTATTAGCTGGAGGTTTCTCACTGGAGTTTGAGTGACAGCAACTCTCCTTAAGTCTCCCGGATTCTTCTCAGTATTCTAGCCGATCCTAATGATGCTGTAGTCGGAATGGTTTCTACATGCCCTCTTATTTCCAAGTCTTTCAATCCCTTAACCAATCCTTTGGGGATTGTTCCAAGTGCACTAACCACAATTGGTACCACTGTCACTTTCATGTTCCATATTATTATTATTATTATTATTGTTATTATTATTTGTAGGGGTCATAGTAGTTGCTTTCTCTTGTCTAAAAGGTAGTTTATTTATGGCTATTTGTTGCATAATTATTAATTTTTTTTGTAATGTTGTATAAGTATTATTTATCTATTATTCTTATAAAGTGTGATCAGCTGAGTATCTTAAATAGTAAAATGATGATGTCTTGATGTCTAGTGTTACAAGTCGAGAATATTAACAGAAGAAACTTATGTAATAATACTCAGGCTAGCCGCACAATTCTTGAGAGATCAACCTGAACACATAGAAAATAAAATAATGAGACAAATCCGTGAAGTAACAAAAATGACACAACTCATGAAAACAACAACTTTATTCATTAACCGTAGAATGAACACAAACCTACTGGTTATCAATTTAGATAAACAACGAAATGCTAATTTGTGTAAAATGGAATGATGAATGTGCGTGTTTTATGCAAAAGAATTTTAGATATTATTTATAAACTAATGAGAAGAAGAAAGGAAGAGTTACATAAATAATGGTTACTTATCTCTCAGAACTCTCAATAATATTCTTGTGATACCCGCAATGTTCATAACAAATCAATCTCAGATATTTGTTTAGTCCTTTACAATTTATCGAGGGCCGGCAAAAAGTTCATTTGTGTGGCATCTTCATGGTATTGTTTCTGGCTCTTCAGTTATCGCCAATATGATAACATATAGATTTCAAAGGGTTGTTCTATCGCACAGTCTTTTCATCAGATTTCATCATCTTATAGAGCAGATGAACACAACTGCTTTCTTCGAAATATTTCATCTGACTGATGTGGTTGTCAATTTGTATTCTTGGTGCGGACGATTTCACTTAATCACTTGCTAGATTTGCCCAATCAAATACTTTTTCTAACATCAGCCAATCCTCTCGTGACAAGGGAAGGTTTTTATTTTATGGCAGCTTCAAATCATGCAACATCTACAAAATATTGGTCTCTGATTGACTCAATACGGAAGTCAATTTTTGAATGGAGGTGGCGTATATCGTCATACTAGCCTTCTAGATTTTTTTAGTTGAATCAGTGCCAATTCTCAATACTTTTGGGTCAGCAGTTTTTTTTGGCAAAACACAGGATTGTGCTAGTGGAGAACCTTCCATACTCACCAAACCTTGTTCTTTGAGATTTTTTCATGTTTCTTAAACAAAAAATTCATTTAAAGATTCGATGAAGTTGTGGACATTAAAAGAAATATGGTATAATTTCACATCATTTGAACAGAGGATTTTCAGAATTGCTTTGACCAATGAAAAAATCACAGGAATAGGTCTGATTTGGTTTATTTGATTAATAGCATATCCTTATGGGTTATTTAATGCAAAAACTGGATTCCTTTGTAAACGTTTGATTGTAATCATAACTATATCTTCAATGTTCCATTATATTTTTTAGAAATCGAACTTTTTATTTCTTTATAATCATTTGTTTACACACACTTACATGGTATAAAGTATTTCTATCCAATACAAATAATTTGTACTCTGTTATAATTTCAAGTATTCTAATGTAGTAAACATGGCGCGATAGACAACAACTATGGAAGGCAGTAATTACTGGGGATATAGTGACAAGACTCAGCATTCCTATCCGAGGTCGCGGTTAATCACCTGAAGAAGGCCAGAGGTGAAATTTGGCCGAAACGTAGTAAAAGAAGAAACAACACAAAAAAAACTACCAAGATGAGGACAAAAAAAGTCCACAATAAATAAAAAATTAATTCTCATATTCTAATGTAATACTAATAATTCAAGTAACTATATAGTTTCAAGTAACTGTTCATATTTAATCATCATTCATTTTCAGCCAGTTATATAGTTTCAAGTACTCTGATCTAATACTGATAATTTGTACACAATTATATAGTTTTAAGTATTTCAAGTAACTGTATGATTTCAAGTAACCAATTATAATCTCTTTTTTCTGTTCTAATGATAATACAGCCCAGTCAGCTAGGGCTGTAGAATACACTGACTGCATCTCTGCACAGGGATAAGACACCCCAACAAGTGTCCTAGATATGACACTAAACAATCTGATTGTGAGGCTTTATAAATCCTGGAGCTTTGGGAATTGTGGAGTACCTCTTTATTGCCATCGATCTCAGATCCACTTTAGCCCAGAATGGTAGTACCTATAGGTTCCTATGTATGGGTCAAATAGAACTAAATTGTGTACTTATGCTCAACTGAATTGTTAGAAATAAAACTGTTTATATGTTTAAAAATGGATTTGGCATTAAATAACCTACAATGTTTGATATGCCATAAAACCAAACCAAACCAATACTGTTGGCTGGGGCTGTAGAATACACCAACTGCATTCTCTATAGAGAGGTAAGTCTCTCACCCACCAAACTATCTGATGGTATGGCTTTGGTCCTGGAGCTTTGGGGATAGTAAAGTACCCTTTTATTACCATTACTTCCAGGTTCACTTTGACCAGGAAGGAGTAATTGTACCTGTTAGGGTCCCATCTATGACTCAAACAAAACTGTCTAATCATATGCTATACTTGAAACCATTTAACTGTATGCAGAAATATGGTTAATATTAAGTAGAATTATTAGTGTTAAACAGCAATACTTGAAACTATTTAAATGTTTTCAAACAGTAGCAATACTTGAAGCCATTTAAGAGTGTGCAAATAAATTATCAATACTAAATAGAATTATTAATACTAAATAGGAATACTTAAACAATTTAACTTGTTAAAAATAAAGTTACCTACAAACTATTCACTTAAAAATCATATGTATATATATATGTAATCAGGATTTAGCATTAAATAAGCACCAAGGGTTGAAATGCCATTAAACCAAATAACTTAACCTTATCAATACTATTTGTTGACTAAACTGAATAGTTTGAAATGGAACTATTTTTTTATATTTAAACTGTGTACTTATGCTAAACTGAATATTTTGAAATAGAACTGTTTATATGTATAAAATGGATTTGGTAATAAATGATTTACAATGGTTGATATGCCATAAATCAAACCAAAACTAATTAATACTAATAATTTTCAAAAAGATTAATTTAACCCATAGATGACAGCCAAACAGGAACTACCACTCCAGGTCAGAGTGGACTTGGGAGTAATGGTAATGAAAGGGTACTCCACACTCTCCAGAAGTCTAAAACTGGAACCTAACCTCTGGATGCAGTTTACTGTTATACCCAGCACACCCCTTTTTTGAGTGGAGTGGGGATCTTACTCCCCTGCAGAGAATGCAATTGAAGTATTCTAAACTTCACAAACAAGACAATTCATAGAATAAGAGTGTAGAAGTTATCTTGAGAAATTCAATGAAGTAACTTCACACCAGATGAAAAAAAAGATTTTCACAGGTGCTTCAACTAATGAAAAAACTCACTGGAATAAGCGTGTAGGGGCTTTAAGAGAAAATATTATAATCAAGGTAAGGCTTCATATTATCATTCTCAAATTGCAAATTGGATTGAGTAGAAGTTAAGGATATAGTAGAAGCAATAAGGTACTCAACATCACAGTGGGATTCCAACTAGCGTCTAGTTGGCAGGCAAGGCATCAAGTTGAGTAAAGTGTTCATCAGTGATCCAGGAGACCTGGGTTCAATCTCAGGTCGAGTCATACCAAAGACTCAAAAAATGGTACTTGATGCCGCCTTGCTTAATACTCAGCATTACAAGGTACAGATCAAGGGTAAAGTGTAGCAATCCAGGGAAAGGAGTAGCGCCCTCCCCTACACCTTGCTGTAATAGCTATCGAAAAGGGAGCCTTTGGATTCCCCTCAACTAAGGTCACCAACTTTACTTACAGTCACTGGGAGTATAATGCAGAATGATGGATATTTATCTAGCACCATATCCACAGAGAAATCAGCAGCCAATCAGGGCTCAAGGAATAAGATCACCCAGATACAAGAATAGAATGTTCCAGAGCACCATAAATGATAATTGCTTTATGCACAAATTCATGTCATAATTAACAAGTCAGTTATTGTTGCTGCTCAACACAACAGTACACTAATTCACTCAATTCAACAGATTGGAAATTGCTTTATTCTCTAAGAACATTTAAACACTCTCTACTTAAAAAAATCTCACAATCATGTATGTGCCATTTTTCTTGTGTAACAGTCACATACAAAAATTCAATCATTATTTAGAAAATCATTGATATCAATAAAATAAACAACCCTGAAATACAGTGAAATATAATGAATATAAAAACTCACTATGTACGACTGCTTTTTACCAAAAATGTTACAATATCCAGTTCTAGGGATGAGGTAAAATTGATTGTTTTCAATGAGATTACCGCAATAAATTATAAAAAGCAGTACAATGAAATTTAATTGGATGAGAATTGATCCAAAATTGACCAATGGCTGAGAATCTGGCTCATCTATTTTTAGCCTATTACAGCAAGTAGAGTTACAAAAAGCCTGCAGTATTAAAGTCAAAGATATTGATGTATTTTGAGTGGTATAAAGAAATATTGTCTAGTGCGGGTTCAAGAGATGACCAGACAAAGGACTGGGAGGGAGGGGGTGGAAACATAAGTGGAATGGTCACTACTCTTACTGCTGCTGTTACAACTAGTAGTTTGATTTCAGTCAGCCGAATGTTAGTTGACCAAGATGTCTGCTGGTGAAATAGAGAGCAGTATGATTCATTACATAACTTAGAAAGGGTAGGGTTTCCAATATTTTCCTGAATTCAAAGTGGATATTTCTCTGGTAGATATAAAATTGCAGGTGCTTGAAAAGAGTTGTGATCAAATGCAGAAAGAATTATTTTCTCTTTTGTTGAATATAGCAATTGTCAATAAAACAGAAACAACTCAATATTGCAATTTGCAGAAAATGAATTATATATATATATATATATATATATATATGGGAACTCAAATGATTTCCATACCAAAAAGTGTCTTAATTTTGGTATGAAAAATAGACTTAAGGAGCTGTGATTTTTGCGTTTGTATTTTTTGCATTTATCGAGCAATCAGCTCATTCCAAATAGGTTTTGAATTTCAAGATACTTTGCTGACGATAATATTTAACTCACTGCAAAAAATTAGAAGGATCAAAACCAAAAATAATTTAAGAAATCTTTTCCCTTAAAAAAATCAAAAATACAATTTCTTAGCCAATTAGAATCATAGCAACCAGCAATTTTTTTTACCTAATTTTGTACCTATCCAAATAGTATAAATAAGTGAAGAAATGAATATTTCTTAAGTAAGTAATGAATTATTACTCAAATAGCTTTCGATTTATTTTTTTGAGTGAAAAATTTAACTGGTTGAAATTAAATGCATTCTTGAAAAAAAAATGTTTTTTTTTTCAAGAATGCATTTAATTTCAAATTTCTTAAGTTGAATAAATGTTTGTAAACATTTATATTTACATTAAAAATATTCGACTGTCCCCTGCAGATATAATATCAGCAGTAGTCACTTGCATATATCTTAAGGCATAAATACGTTTTCTCTGACACATAGTAACCAACTTACACAAAAATTTTTACACACTCAAAATATTATTTAAGCTGATTATTACTGCTATACTTCATCACAGGGATCTTAACAATATCACTTAAAAATATCTACACTCTGACTAATGTTATCTTTTCTTACAAGAAAAGATTTTGCACTTCTGTTTTTCAGCAAACTTTTCACTCAATTTAAATAAAAAAATTCATAAATTTGTTGACTAGATTTTTATTCATTCATTTTATCTATTTATTCCACACATATATCATACAGTATTGGAGATTTCTACTTGATATCAAGTAAAAATGCCTGGATGCCAGCACTTGTTAAGTAGAGTTGGTTATATGGTAAAAAGAACAATGAATCCGTGAAAATACAAATTATAAAAGACCCCAATGATTACTGTTTTTGCTAACCACTCTTTATTTTATAAAGTCTGAACATATTGTATATGTGAGGTACATTAAGTTAAATGGTTATTGTCATAGGAAACAGAAATGGCAACCTGAGTTCAAATCATGGATGAGACTATTCGCATTTCACTTCGTGCTAATGCCCTTTGGAAAAAGTATGAATCCATCTGTTGTCTCCTCAGCTATGGTTAAAGTAAATAAGTTAAGTTGGTAACCATAGTCAAGGGTGATTTTAAGGCTTTCTTTTTCAATAACTACTACCCTGAGGCATAGGGGAGGGTGCTACTCCTTTTCTTGTATTACTCCACTTATCCTTGATCCATACCCAATAATTCTGAGTGTTAAGTAAGGAGGTATTGAGTAACATTTTTTAAGTCTTTGGTATGACTCAACCTGGAATTGAACCCCAGTTTCCTGGACTATTGGCAAACACTCTACTCACTTGTTTAATGTAAATAGTAGGGCAAACTGAGCTCTTTAGTCTTGGTAAGGCAACTGGTCTGGGAGAAGGAAAAATCTGAATTCAAACCAGATTTACTCTACTCAAAAATTGACCTTGTGCCACATCCTGGCTGTTGCAGAGGGGTTGGATAGATATATATTGTATATATATGTATATGTAGCCAAATCAATGTTTTATATTACCATATTATTATTTTTATTGTTTGATTTACATTGTCTTATCAGCATTTAATAAATGTTGCATACTAGATTGGTGAGATCTATTATTGGCATGTAGCTTAGCATTCAAATTAAATCCTATTAAACAGGTGGAAAAACACAGTGATATGATTGACAACTACTGAACTCAAGGTTAATCTGAGACTACTGCTCTCATTGGATGGTTTCAATCAGGTTAACTAAAGAGTTCTAAAGTTAGAAATAAGTTAGTTGGAAACCCTCAACTGAGCGGTTGAACATTCCATCTTGCTCAGTGGGTAACGAGGGGAAAAGTTGCTAAAAAATAAAAGTTATATGTATACATAAAAATGTAGTCATGTTGTTATTTGTTATTACAGCTGAAATGAATTTAGAAAAATGGGAGATGAAAATAGAAGACAATGAACAAAATCAAAGAGGGTAACACCCTGAGCAACAAAAGGTGACCGACTGAAAGATTAAGTGAAGGAAATTAAAGTGTACCAGTTAATCCTGGAAGAAGAGCTTTGAAGATTATACGACATTAATTGTAAATTAATTTTTGTAAATCCAAAAGAAACTGATCTATACAATGCATGTGGGAAGACTGCTTTTCTCAAATGTATCCTTACTAGTTGTGAACACACAAACTAGAATCCATTCAAGAGTGAGATCCATAAAATTTTCTGGGATTTTGAAATATAAACGGATTGCCTAATCCTAGCCAGAGATAATTTACAAAAATAAAGAGCGGATATTGCCATTCCAGTGAACCACAGAGCAAAAATAAAAGAAACTGAAAAGTGAGACATGTACTTGAACCTTGCCAAAAAACTAAGAAAGCTGTGGACTGTTTGGGTGATGTGATACCAATTGTTGTTTGTGCACTTGGAATGGTCTCAAAAGGCTTTGAAAGAGGACCAGAAGAACTGGAAGTCAGTGGAAGAATCAAGACTATACAGACTACAGCATAGTTGAAATCAGCCAGGATACTGAGAAGAATCCTGGAGACCTGAACAGACTTACTGTCACTCAGTCTTCAGCAAAAGCCCACTAGCTAACACTGGTGTAAAAAAACTCGTAAAAAGTATTAAAAAGATGATGAAAATAAATAATTAACGATGCTTCATTGAAAAAACTGACAGTTTAGGAATATTACAACTTCCAAGTGGGTAGAGTGTTTGCCAATGGTCCGGGAGACCTGGGTTCAATTCCCGGTCGCATCATACCAGAGACTTTAAAAATGGTACTTGATACCTCCTTTCTTAACACTCAGCAATATAAGGTATGTATCAAGGGTAAAGTGGAGCAATTCATGGAAAGGAGTAGCACCCTCCCCTATACCTTGGTGTAGTAGCAATTGAAAAGGGAGCCTTCTGGTCGCCCTTGACTATGGTTGCCAACTTTACTTTACTTTTCATTTTAAAAAACAAAGAAATTAGATGATAAAAATACTTGTAAACAAATTATAATTGACAATGCTTCTAATAAATTCTGATAATCGATGTCTTTTACTAATTGGTGTAAAATCAACAGATATTAGATAACAGAAATATCATAAAATATTAATAATGATTGGCAATGGTTTCTTTCAGAAATCTAGACAACACTAGGAATAAAATCAACACATTATAAAAATGCTTATAAAATTAGTAAATAATTGGCAATGTTTCATTTTCGAAACCTACACAACCTAACTTATACTACTAGGTGTCTAATCAACACATTATAAAAATGCTTATAAAATTAGTAAATAATTGGCAATGTTTCATTTTCGAAACCTACACAACCTAACTTATACTACTAGGTGTCTAATCAACACATTATAAAAATGCTTATAAAATTAGTAAATAATTGGCAATGTTTCATTTACGAAACCTACACAACCTAACTTATACTACTAGGTGTCTAATCAACACATTATAAAAATGCTAATCAAAAATTAATAATAATTGATGATGTTTTATCTAAGAAATTTTGATAATATAACATTATTACTATGAAGTGTAAATTGAATTAGATGATAAAAATACTTATAAAAATTAGCTTATAATTGGCAATGTTTCATCTTAGCAATCTATACAACATAACTTTTACTAATTGTTGTAAAATCAATACATTATAAAAATACTAATAAAATTAATAATAATCAGCAATGTTTTATCAAAGAAATTCAAATAACTTGATACTGTTATGACTGAGTGTAAAATTAAGACAGAAATACTGGTCAAAAATGAATAAAATAAGCACATTGTCTTTAGGTCAAAATAGGGAACTTTGCTGATTGTTAAGTAGAGTAGAAGAAAGCTGTTTACAAGAATTTGAGAAAAGGCTTCAAAAGCTACACTGGAAAAGAGCTTAACACAATATGGGAATCTATGCTTAGAAAGGGAAATAGACTCTAACACTAATCTACAACTTTAAAAAAATCATGGTATAACCACATTTGTGGAATTTATCAGGTGCTGATGTACTGGGTACATGTTTTTTTTCTTACTCTAATCCTGACTTCATGGCGCTTCTTCATGTAATGGCCAATAATCATTAATCATTACTTCTGAATAATGAATTCAACCTTCACTGGGTGCATCATACAAATGATCTTGTGCCAAACATAAGCAATACTTATCTATTAATACAGATTTTATGGCATCTTATCACGTAATTGTTAGTAGGGTGGTCTTATATATCATTATGACAGTAGTTGGTTTGGTTTCTTTGTTTAATGGCATATCAAACTTTGTAGGTTATTTAATGCCAAAGCCATACTCCTAGAAGAACAGTAGTGGTACTATTTAACCTATAGCTGGGAGGATAAGGGGGTTCATACCTTTCCCAAGGGTATTTGCCTGAAAGTGAATGTAATAGCGTGACTGGTGTACGAACTCGCTTACTACAATTCCGCCGTCCATCACTTTAACCATTACACCACAAGGACACCTCCGATGACAGTAGTGATTCTGACTCTCTCTAAGAGCTCTATAGATATGTCCTTGAGCCAAACTATGCTATGTTTTGTAAAATAACTCTTTGTGCATCTGGTCATGATTTAATGGTTGGCAGCTGGTCTCACAAATTATTATTACTAATAAGCAAATTTGATCCTCACTGCTTGCCATTGACTTGAGACCTTGTGCGAAACTAAGCTGAGTGTGAAGATGATGGTGTTACTAGTCGTAGTTTGTGCACTTGGAATGGTTCCAAAAAGGCTTGAAAAGGGGATCGGAAGAATTGGAACTTATTAATAGTGAATTCGGGGTTATATGATGCCAAGATACTGAACTAGCTGTAAGAGAATTCTCACGCATAATGAATTATGTGGATGAAGATGCTGAAGGAATATAGAAATAAAACCAGTGAGGATGAGAATATATCTAAGCTCAAACAATTTATAGAATATTAAAAAAACAAGACTGATAAATTTAAGGGAGGTTCTGTAATGATTGGTTGGTAAGTTTGGTGTCTATAAATAAATGGCATATTACTACAATAAATCAGTCAGTCAATGGCTTTTTTGGTATCATCTCAGTTGTATTTTGTTCTTTTCTGCCAATGATAAATATCTGGGTTTCTCTTAGGAGGATTTTTTTATTCTTATAACACAAATCCCCCACCTCCCATTATTATCTACAAAACAATACTTTAAAAGCATTTCATAAAGATCTAATGGCATCAAACCAGAAGGATATACTCAGATAGCTCCCATATTGTGTAATGCATAAGGCAGTGAAAGTCCTACCCTATATCTAAAGTCAGTTTATCAAGTATTAAGACTGTTTGCATGAAAAATTCATTATCAAAATAATAACAAATGAACTTTATCTCTGTCAAAATACTTCCCCTTGAAAAGTTACATACAGACAAAGATATTGTTTCAACTCCTAAAAATAGTGCTGGAAGTCTGCAACTGACTCTGCCTTCAACTGGTTTGTCACAACCTGTTGCACGTTCTTAAAAATTTTTAAATGGTAACCATGAATATGAGTTTTGATATTGGGGAAGAGGAAATAGTCAGAAGGACTCATTATAAGATATCCACTAGTATTGATAATAAAATGAGAACAGTGTGCCTTTATGGATTAAAAAAATGAGGTTGGGTTTAAAATTTTATAATCAACTTAATAACAAAAGACCTTCATCTCATTCAAAATAATTTTCTTGGGAAGCTACGCACTGACTAAGATGTTGTTCATGATCCTGAAAACAGTGCTGGAAGTCATTAATTGACACTGCCTTCGGTTGGTTTGTCACAAACTGTTGCATATTCTTAAAAATTCAAAACTGGTGACTATGGAATTAAGGAATATTAATTCACAAAGAATGAGTCTCAAAAGTAAGGAGACTGATTTTTTTTTTCAGGTAGGCAACTTTAATTAAAAGTCATCTGATCAATATCAATTCATCACCAATCATTTTCACTGTAAAACATCAATCAAATCTAAAAAGAGTCTTCATTTTTAACTTTGCTCTTATTGCTTTTTTGTCAGTTCATAAAATGACAGATCAACCAACATTAAGTTCATCTTCTATAGTCTCTTGTCCATCTGAAATAATCTAATAACCTATGCCCAGGATAAAGATTGAACTCTATAAGCCTGTGTTAAATTAAGTGTTTCTGCTGAAATGTCCTGAAGTTTGATCTTGTGTTCCATTTTCATGATATAATGAACCAAACACATTTATAATAACCTAAGATTACTCAGTTAAATGAACTGAGTGTTTTCACATATATTCAAAGTCAATACTGTCAGTTGATTTTCAGTCAGGGTTACCAACCTGAAAAATAGAAGAATCAGTTTTATTACTTTCTAGACTGACCTTGTATATTTAAGATAATAAAGCTGGTCATTAATTAAGGTAAAACCGTATTCATGCATCATTGCCAAATTGATGCCAGTGGCCATTTATTATAAAATGATTTAGTCTCAATAAGCCCAACTGGGAGTTTTGCTCTGATAGATTTGAGTAGTAACTGTCAACTAGCATGAGACAACTAGTTTCCAAGTATTTTGAATCACATTCTTGAATTTGAGCCATATAATTCACTCTGACATTTGATGCAATCTCTGTATCATATCTCCTATCTGCATTAAAAAAAGAGAAAGATCAGAACAGTCCCTAATGCCTGCAATTATTGTTAGAATGCCAGAAACTTGTAGAAAATGTAGAAAATTCATCTTGGGTTATAAAGAGATAGGGCCTAGTAGGCTGGGGCTGTAGAATATACTGACTGCATCTTTGCAGAGGGGTAAGACTCCCCCAATGAGTGTCCTGGATATGACACTAAATAATCTGATGGTGAGGCTTCAGTGATGATGGAGCTTTGGGGAATGTGAAGTATCTCTTCATTGCCATCATTCCCAGGCCCACTCTGGCCTGGAGTGGTAGCACCTAATAGGGTCCTATCTATGGGCTAAATAGAACTAAAATGTGTATTTATGCTAAACTGAATTATCTGAAATAGAACAGTTTTTAACATTTAAACTGTGATCTTATACTAAACTGAATTGTTTGAAATAGAACTGTTTATAAGTATAAAAATGGATTTGGCATTAAATAATCTACAGTGGTTGATATGCCATAAAACTAAACCAAACCATATAAAGAGATATGCATGAATCCAGTTCACCCTGTTCCTTTTCACATCACAAGTTATTTTAGTCAATTTTCTTATTTATAGGAAGTTTCACCTATAGATACATTACCTAATTATGAAAAGAATTTATTTTTCTTTTATGAACATTCCAAAAGACTTGTTACCTGAGAGACTAGTTTCCTATGTTCTCAAACCAATAAAGGCAGACAGAACTTGTTTTCTTTCTTAAGGAAAAGTCTGGTTCTTTCAACGATGTTCATTTCTTCACTCTCCCTCATGAAAGTTTGCCCTATATGCTCCAACTAAGTGTCACTCTCATTCTGGTTTGCTTCCAATGGCTGTTAACTAAATACTGCTATCTGTCACTTTGTAGTCTTTATGTACATGATAATTTGTGCATATTCATTAACATAAGAAGTTGAACTTGTGGATGTGTATGACTCACATTACAAATGTCCACTTCTATAAAAAAACATAAGAAGTAGCACATTCTTTTTGTTTCTGGTCAATGAAAGTGGTCACATTTACAAAACATATATTTATTTTTCAATGTGATATTTCCAGGAGATGACACTAAATTGCATTTAGTGATGTGGCACCAGTTCTAGAGTTATGAGAAGTGTAAAGTCACTCTATTGTTGGCATTACTCACAGGTTCACTCTAAGGATCCCATTTATGGGTTAATTAGATTGGTTTTAAAATTATAATTATTGAATAGGAATACTTGAAACCATATAACTGTGTGCAAATTATCTATTATAATAATAGGTACTTGAAACTATAACTGTTTACAAGTGATTTTCATCAGTTACTTTAAAAATGACATTGGCATTTAATAACCCAACAAGGGTTGACATGCCATAAAAGTAACAAACATTCAGTTGTGGAGATTGATCGGAAAGAACTTATACTATAAAAAGAATTAGGGGGTGCATACGATAAGTTTCCAGACTTTTTTCGTTTGGGCACTTTTATTGACAGTACACACATGGAACTCTAGTCCACTTCAAAGTAATCTTCTCCGGCTCCAATGCCCTTGTTGTACTGTTCCAACAACTTCTGGAAGGCTCCATGGAAGTCCTCTTGTGTGGGCATGTCAATGACCTTCATTGCAGCCTCTTTCATCTCCTCAATTGTCTCATAACAACAGCCTTTGAGCTTAAGGAATAACCAAAAGTCACAGGGAGCAAGTTCTGGACTATAGGGAGGGTGAGGAACTGTCTTGATGCCCATCTTGGTCAAATAGACTGTGACAATGATGGAGTTGTGGACTGGTACATTGTCCTGGTGGAAATGCCACTGACCCGATTTGAAGAGTGCTGGCTTCTTCTGACAGAATCTCTTGCTGAACTCCCTTAAAACCTCAACATAGTAACCCTAACCCTAACCCTTTGGCCAATCAACTCTGGTGTATTGACTTGCTTACTCCTCCCACACCTCTCATCATCCCTCACAGACTCCCTGGCTTCCTTGATTCTCTTATGCCACTCAAAAACTGATGCTCGATTCATGCAAGATGGTTGAAATGCAGTCTGAAGCATTCCATATGTTTCTGTGGTATTTTTTCCAATTTTAAAACAGAATTTTATAGTATATTGCTCTTCTAAAGTGTCAGATTGCATTTTTGAAATTCACCAGCAGTGGCAATCAGGCTTTAGTAGGGTGTATTCCAATTGCTGCTGTAGCTTTTCATTTGAACATAAAATCATAAAAATTGGTCAGTCATCTCATAAGATGTATAGCAATAACATATTGAATTTTCAAGAGTCTACTACAATTTTAAATGCCCATACAAAAAAGTCTGGAAACTTATCATATGCACCTTGTAGATCAAAATTTGGCAATAATAGATTTATTGATGCACTTTTGAATGGAGGAAATAATAAACAAGAACAATAAAGTGAATTGAATTATTATGACCAAAAAATCCGGTGAACAACTATGCATGGCATACGGAAAACTGGACAGCAGTTTTGACTGCATTAGGTTTCATCAGCAGTGTATACCGTGATCTCCCCCACTGGAGATTGAACCAGTGACCACTGATTGCAAAGCCGAAACTCCTCAACTGAACCAACTGTTCATATCACACACAAGGTTTGGTTTTTTTTGGTACTAAGCTGAAATAAGGGCATCTAGAGAGGATCAAACTCATGTCATAGGCAATAACTTGTAAGACTTGCTTGTTAAGCATAGCTTTATGGTAAATTAAATTTATGGATATTTATTAAGCTTAAATAAATCATGTTCAGCACAATGAAGATAAGGAATCCATTGACTACCAAATTTACTTTATGAATAACAGCCTGTGAGAATAAATTGTAAATGATTGATATATAACAGGTGGTTCTTTTAAAAATGTTTTCAAAGTTGAGGTTGATCTAGTACATTTGTGATATCAGCTGGACAAAGTACATATCAAAGTAAGTACATATCAAAGTAAGTACATATTAAAGTAAGTACATATTTAAGTAATAGATAAAATGAGAAGAGTATAAGCACAAAGAAACCCCCCCCCAAAAAACCCAATCAATTGAATTTAATGATTTTTTTCAAAAATATATGTAGTTAAGAAACATATTTAGTATACGTGACTTCACTCACAGATTCTTTTTTCTTCTTTCTGACAGCCTTCCAAACCAAAATAATCCCAACTCAGATACCTTTATAATTACAAAACCAATTTTTATGTCTTTTCTTTGGATGTAATCGTTAACCTTTGACACTATCTTAGCCATGTGGCTAGGTAATGTTTCTTCAAAAAAATGTCTTTTTTTAAAAGTCAATTCCAGAGCAGATACATTAAAAATTACATCAGTATACTGTTCAAGCATTTCAGTTTGAAATATTTGGTTTAATTCTGATACAAATGGAAAGAGTACTTTTCAAAAAATAGAAAAAATAAA
The DNA here is from genome assembly GCA_963585895.1 of Sepioteuthis lessoniana. NCBI lineage: Eukaryota > Metazoa > Mollusca > Cephalopoda > Myopsida > Loliginidae > Sepioteuthis > Sepioteuthis lessoniana. Next base: position 91,824,287 of record OY757919.1, on the reverse strand, counting down.
TTAGTCCTTTTATTTTGAGAAAAGATTGTAAAGATATTGATTGTAAAACAAACATTAAGTTCATCTCATAAGTCATTAATAGTTGGTCATTTTTAGTCATGAAATAGTTTGACCTACTGTCATATACTACAGAAGATGCTGCCCTAGGCAAAATTTTTAGACAACTCATGACTGGTTTATTTCAACAATGTTAGAAAAGGGCAATAATTATTTCTTAGTCATTTCGTAAAAGATATTTTCTGATAACATTTATCAAAACTGACATAATCCCCAATCAAACATCTGATCAATTATTAACATTGGCCTCGACTTTCAGATAAATGTGATACAGTGTATTAATATAAATACAGTGTACTAATAAATACAGTGTACTAATATAAATACTTCTGCATCAAAAAATAGAAAGGATTTTCTAAAAGTTTACCAGAATGTCTCCTACCTGCAAGAATGTATACATTGTACCCATGTCAAAATTGGAATTGTACCTAAGAGTGTCTAAATTTTATTTTTATCAGAATATCTATTTTTATTTCTTTTTATTGGGAACTTTTCTACATTTAAAATATTGAGTTGTAAACTGTTATTTTCCTCCTGGTAAGTTTTTCACATTAGTAAGAAGAGATGGTTTTCTCTGAAGTCTGTGTGAGGACAAGACTCCTCAACTCTCCAGGACTCTTCTAAGTATTCATAGATATATCATTATTATTTTACTCATTGCAAGTTCTTCAAACCAGTAGAAACTGATGGTTTTCATTGAAATCCAAATGACAGAGAATCTCTTCAGCACTCCAGAACTCTTCTAAGTATTTAAGTCATTTGCAGTACTTTGGTTGGAACAGTCTCAATCGTTCCGCAGATTTCTAGTTCCCTTAATCTCTTTTCTAGATTCGGGGAGATTATTCCAAGTGTCTTAACTATTATTGTAATTACTATCACCTCAACATTCCATCACTTTTTAAATTCTCAAGCAAGGTCCAGATATCTTGATTTTCTGGCTTTTCTGTATTCTAATTCTAGGATCGGCTGAAATGTCCACAAAATGACATATATGTTTCTTCTCATTTACTGCACTTCGGTCTGGTCTTTATGTTAGGATTGGGGAATCCATTTTATATCTCAAAGTCCCAAAGGAATTTGTCAATCTTATTTTCTCATATACTTTCTAGTTTGTACCAGTACCATTTGTTTGTATGGACAAATTCTAGTTACTTATTTGTCTGTATGATCAACTGGTTTCCTTTCACAAATCTATTCACAAAAGACAACGTTTGTAGGACCACAATATAATGAATAAGGGATATGGTTACTTGCAACCAAATAGACATCTTAAGGTGCTTTTATAATAATATTTTACAGCATATTTTCCTTGCTATGACCCAATACAAGATTTGATGAGATATGTCATATGAGAGAACGCTGAACCACAACACATCAGTTTGTCAATATATGTTTTTAGGTATATGCAACTATTTTGTGGCCTCAAAAGTTCATGACAATATCTATGAAAATAACACGTCAATATCATATACAATCCAATAAAAACACAGTTAGTGATTAGGTCATGTGGAGATGAAATGTTTTTGACATTGAGTGTTTATAAAATAGATTGCTCAGGGCAATTCAACACTTTACCATTCAAGCAGTTGACAGTAAGCAGTCAGCCGCAGAGATCAAAAATAGGCAGTATTAGGTTGGCATCAATGTAAATAGAAATCTAAAAGATTTCTCTTTAGTCCTTCCAGCCATAAAAACTGGTCGGATAATTTTACAGGAAAAAGAAACTTTGTTTTTCATTCAATTTCTAATTTTCTATCAAAACCAAAATTCCAAATAAAACAACTCAACAATCAAAACCTAAAGGTCATTTAAAGTGTCTTTTGCTGCTCTGAATACTAAAATGAAGATCACCGGCCAGTAAAGAGATATGAAGATAAAAGAATTTATAATATTGATACTTTAAGAAAAAGATGGAGTTTAACTGATAACGAGGTTCAAATGAAACACTGTCATAATATATTGGTTGGCAAACTGATATTTTTACACATAGATATAATGTGTTTGAACTAAACAGGAATACATGAAACAATAGGCTATAGTGATTTCATTTACCATATCAAGTAGGCATTACTTTGATTTGTAATATCACAGCTGACCGAGTTTCACAAGATGTTGTATTAATGGTATTTAATAGGATCAATTTCTTATGACTTAGTTATATGTGACACCTCAGAATTTAAATATAATCATCTTGCTAATTTTAACTTGTATTTTTCTTCATTTTCCTAATATTGACTACTTTTTAATCTCAATTGATTCATGTTTTTATCTTAATGATAATGAAAAAAGAGCCCATATTAAAAACATTAATAAAGGATAAGATCTTGGTGAGATTTGAACTCATCTCCATTTTTACCACAATGACTCTAGTGAGTTGCTATTAAAAAGCAAAGAAAATTAAGAAAATTATGAATTAAAATCAATCAATATAATGATTGAAAATACTTTTCTAGAAATAAATAAAATCTATATCCATTCAATTAATTTCTTAAAGTGATAACAACACTAAAAGATGATACAAAAACTTTTGGTCTTTATTGATTCAATTGTTGTCAGATTTGACAAATGATTTACTTGATCAATATGATAAAAAATGTTTTTTTTTTATTGTTTTGGAAACTGTCATCAAAGTTTATTGAGTCATAAGAATCACTGAAGTCTGATTATAATCAAGTTGGCCCAACATTTTTCTTAAACTTATACATTACATTTACCAAGATGACTTGCCAAAAAATAAGAACTAGTGAAAAAATCCAAGATTTATGCTTTGAAAATATTGTGAAAAAAAGTAAAATACATAATAATACCTTATTTTATGGTAGAAACTATTGCATGGTATCAACAGGTAAAGTTTGGAAAAATCTAATAATTATTCTTCAAAACAGAAAATGTAAGCTAGCAAAAAAAAAAGAAATCTATTTGATAAGATATTGTGAGACATGTGATTTTCAAGGGTTTCAGTTAGGATTTTTAGTAAATTTACTTACATTTGGTAATCGTAGTAAAAATAAAAATAACGATAAAGAAAAAAAATAAAGCAGTCACCACTCTTGAAAAGTATCTTTCCTTAAAGTCATTGTTTTATATATGTTTGCAAATTATACAAATATTGTCTGTCCAGTTTCTTTATTTAAATTATTTTTAAATGTTTGATTGTCCCATGAATAATTATTGATTTAAACTGTTTACATATTCTGTTTTTTATTACTTTTTCACTTGTTTTTCTTTGATTTTTTTAATTCTTTTATTCCTTCTGATTGTTTAACAACACAGAAATAATGAATAAACTTGCAATGGCAGCTTTCTAAATCCATACCACTTGTGCTTAATGGTCACAGAATAAATGTTAAAATGACATGAGAGTTGCAATGAAAAAAAAAAGGTGAAAAACTAATCAATAATGGCAAAGTGGTTAGTTGACAGTGATGCCACAATGCATTAAAATAATGGTTGACTGGATCAAGTATAAAATAAAAAGAAAAAACAAGAAAAGAATAATTAGGAATATTTATATTTAGTTGATTATGTTATGCAAGACTGCAATAAAATGTAACAGTCAAATGCACAAATGACATAGTGAGACAGCTCTGTGATTATGACACAAAAATCTGAAATTTGATAATATTAATAATAATAATAATAATAATATTTTATTTGTTTTATCGGCATATTTCTAAAGCTTGTGTAGTTAAGGATATTCTTTTACCTCATAACTGAGGTTCTAGAATCAAAAGTTGAAAGAAAATTCTTATGAAAATTTATAATCGTTGTCACTGACATTTCAACATCTAGAAATAAAAATAAATATAAGATATTATTAATTATAGTTGTGTAAAATCAATAACAATAAACATAACGTTGAAATTTACCAAGAAACAGAAAAAGTAAGGAAAATTGCTTTGGTTTCTTCCGCTTAATGGCATATCAACCTTTGTGGATTCTTTGATGCCAAAATCATCCTAGCAGAAGAACAGCAGTGATATTATTTATCCCATAGCTGGGAGTATAATGGGTGGGGTGGGGGTTCATTCCTTTTCAAAGGGTATTAGTCTAAAAGTGAACATAATAGCATGACTGGAGTTTGAACCTGCAGTCCAGCACTTTGATAATTAAACTGTGGGGACCTCTCCCAGGGAGGATGAGTTTAAGGGTTTGATTTGAGCTTCAAAAATATAGTAGAGATTAAGAAAAGGAATAAGGGAGGATCAGTTTAAAGGTTTGATTTGAGCTAAAAGCCACTAGAAGCTGAAAAATAGAATATGGGATGGGTTTGTAGGTTTGATTTGAGCTTCTAAAAGCCACTAGAGGCTGAAAAATAGAATATGGGATGAGTTTATAGGTCTGATTTGAGCTTCAAAAATATAATAGAGATTTGGAAAAGGAGTCAGAAAGTTTGTAAGTTTGATTTGAGCTTCAAAAAACCAGTAGAGATTGAGAAATAAAATATGGGATGAGTTTATAAGTTTGATTTGAGTTTCAGTGAACTAACAGAGATCAAGAAACTGAATATAGTATGACTTTATCGGTTTGATTTGAGCGGCTAAAAGCTAATAAAACTTTAAAAACAATAAAGGAAAATGAGTTAATAGTTTTGATTTGAGCTCCTGCTAACCCAATGGTTCCTTCTAGGTGACTTTGTAGAACTGCTGGTTTAACGAGATTTTCTCACAGGTAAAAAAGGATTTGAGTTCAAATTTAATTAAGGGTTTATCTTATATCGTTATTATTATCAATTTAAATTGTTCAGTGATGTTGATGGTAATCAAAGGGAATTTTGTTACTAAAAATTGAATGGCAAAAGAAAATGCCTATCAAAATTACAAATGAAAATGTTAAAGTTTATTGGAAAAATATTGAGTCAACTATCCAGTTGCAAACTGTTTTTTAAAATGGAGTCAGATTTTTATTTGTTTGTTAATTTATCTTGTATCGCAGACATATCAAGAAACTGGAGCTCTTCCACATGCGAGCTCTCCGCTCCATCCTGGGAATCAAGTAGCAGGACCACATCACCAATCTGAAGGTCCTCAATCAAGCTAAGTCCACCAGCATACAGGCCACCATCATCAAGGCCCAACTTTGATGGGTTGGACATGTGATTCAAATGGAGGAGTGTCAGATGCCGAGATGCCTGATGTAAGGGGAACTCCAAGACGGCAAAAGAAACCAAGGTAGACCAAAACTGCTGTATAAAGACACAGTCAAAGCCAATCTCCAGTGGTGCCACATCAATCTGAGAGACCTGGAGGGATATGCCAAGGACAGACCAAAATGGCGAGGCTCGGTTCACAGAGCTGCTGTCAACTTTGAAAAGGCTCAATGCCAGAAACTCACTGCTGCCAGAGAGAGACACCGCAGAGCAGTCTCGGCAGTGATCCCAACAACTGACTTCCAGTGCCCCAACTATTCAAGACTCTGTGCCTCTGGGCTGGGGTTGCGGAGCCACCTCCGTGTTCATAGATGACTTGTAGAATGCAAACGTCATCATCAGATCCGATGGACAACCACCAATTTATCTTGTCTTTGTGTGTGTGTGTGTGTGTGTGTGTGTGTGTGTGTGTGTGTGTGTGTGTGTGTGTGTGTGTTTTGACTCCTTTCTGTCAATTAAACAATAGGTCTCAGGTTCACATAGCCAATGGATTAGGTGGTAGTTTAACTAGCTACCCCACTATGGTTTTGTACAATTTTTCATGTTTCCTTAGACAATTTGTTAATACAATAACGATGACTTAGATCCTTTATTTACAGAAAATCAGGCAAAACTGAATAAGGGTTTCATTCATCTAAAACCCAAGTTATCAATGGTAAATAGTTGCAAGAGGAAATAGGATAACATAAATGAAGTGAGAACTATAAGCTCTGCTCTAAAAGTAATGCCTCCAATTTATTTCCATGGAAACAATAACACCATTGAATAGAGCAGTTTTTCTGTTACAAAACGCTATTTTTCAACATATTCACCACTTAGTATTATATTTAGTTAGATATGTATGTAGCCAGTTGTGTATATATATATATATATATATATATATATATATCCATATTGGATTGAGCAATGATAGAAATACACATGATAAATAGACAAAATTTTTGAAAGTGGGTATCAATAACTAAAGATTGTGTTCGGAAAACTAATGATACATCATCAACGATTCTGAAAACAAATTGCTGAACCAAAGAAGTGAATTATAGACATGTTTCTCCGATGTCATTTACCATCTGACTAATTCCATTCCTATTCTCCTTTATTTGAACAGCCCTAATTATATATATATATATATATATATATATTCCGTTGTGAATATCATGTGCACTTACATCTTATCACATAACTATACACCACATTATAAATATGGTTGATGACCTACTTTTCTCAGATTTCTCTCAGATGATTGTGCACACCACATGGAACTGCAAGTAACAGACTTTAAATGTTCATAATTTTATTTCTAAGGATTTATAGCTGCTTGGCAATAAGAACATTAAGCATCTTTTACTCAAACTTTTACTTACATTTCTTTTTATCATATATATATATATGTGTGTGTGTGTGAGTGTGTGTGTGTGTGTGTGTGCATAATCTGAGGAAAATAGTCTGGGGTTTAGACTTTTTAGTTGTAATCCAAGGTGAATTGGAATCTCTGTTGAGTGCTCAATGATGACAGCTATTAGATATATAATTAATTTCAGGTTAAGAAAATATATAAACTCACATGCAAAGCAAAAATATCTTTTATAAATTTGGCGAAAAAACTTCAATTCAGTGTTTCCAATTGAAATTTATTTCAGATCATAATGAGCTTCTTCAGATGGAGTTTAAAACATTAGTGCTTAGGATATGATGTAGACTTCCTTATGACATTTCTGGCAAGAAGAAACAAAAAAAAAATCTTATCTATTTCCTTTTGAAATCTGTTTATATTTTAATGTTTAAGTATTCCTTTTTATTATTTTAAAGAATTCATTACTTATACTTTAAACTGCTGTTTATTTTTTTTAAACCAGATAATATCAGGGGGTATGTCTAAATTTGAATAGTATAGACATATAATTAACTGTGTTTGGTAAATGTCAGTTTCTCAATGATATGAGAAATTGCAACAATGCTATTCAGGTCTACAAATACTCTATCCCCAATATTGAAAAGTCTTTATTTATAAATTTGATAAACCATATAACTATATATATATATATACATGTATAATATAATTTCATTCATATGCTATCGCAAAAAATTAAAACAACAGTTGTACCACTAAGAGAGACTTCATCAGATGATGACTCTTAGGTTTAAATATGGTTTCAGGGTCTGAGTATCATCACCCATTGCACTGCAGCAGAACCTCAGAACTAACTTTACAATAGGAATCAAAAACCTTTGATGGAAAAGCTGAAGATTCAGTTTCATGAAATAAGTTACTCGATTCTGTAAATAAACATATTAATCTTGTTTTAAAGAAAAATTTAGTCTAATTTTTAAATAAGGCTAGCATTGCCAGGTTGCAAGAAAACCAAAGTTGATAATAATATTATTGGGGGAATAATTATAAAATTATCTACAAAACTCTTTATCAAAAGATGAAAACAATTCATTAATTTAATCGATTCATTAAATGAGATCGAAAATGAATAACTAAATTTTAAAAAACCTTTTTTTATCTTATTTTTTATTTTCTTTTTTCATAAATGATTTTTTGCACAGAATATACAAATTAGTTGGTTGCATTCAGAAAAAATTCTCCCTTTGTCTAGTCTTATAGCAAACCACACAAAAACTTGTTTAAGTCAGTGAAGAAGTAGTTGTTTTGGTGACACAATTTTATTTAGCAAAAAAAATGTCACACAGCAAGGTAAAGGCACAGTTGATAATAGTAAAGTAACCAATGAAGGCACAGTTGATCACTGTAAAGTAACCAGTGAAGGCACAGTTGATCACAATACAGTAACCAGTGAAGGCACAGTTGATCACAGTACAGTAACCAGTGAAGGCACAGTTGATCACAATACAGTAACCGGTGAAAGCAGTTGATCACAATACAGTAATCAGTGAAGGCACAGTTGATCACAATACAGTAATCAGTGAAGGCACAGTTGATCACAATACGGTAATCAGTGAAGGCACAGTTGATCACAATACAGTAATCAGTGAAAACACAGTTGATCACAATACAGTAATCAGTGAAGGCACAGTTGATCACAATACAGTAATCAGTGAAGACACAGTTGATCACAATACGGTAATCAGTGAAGGCACAGTTGATCACAATACAGTAATCAGTGAAAACACAGTTGATCACAATACAGTAATCAGTGAAGACACAGTTGATCACAATACGGTAATCAGTGAAGGCACAGTTGATCACAATACAGTAATCAGTGAAAACACAGTTGATCACAATACAGTAATCAGTGAAGACACAGTTGATCACAATACAGTAATCAGTGAAGTTGATGTTCCAGAAATTTTGATCAGGTTGCTAGAACCTCAACAATCAGGCAAAGTCTGGTTGACCTAAAAGTCTAGACTCTGAGGAAGTAATTCAAGCCACAGAGGTAAATCCAGCAAGTAGCAGTTAGAGAGTATCAGGCGAGCTTGGTATCTTACAGTACAGTGTGGTTTGTCACCTTCTCATGACCTTGGCAAAAGCATCTAGAAATGCCAAATTGTGCTTCACTTTACGAGAATATTGCAAAACTTTTGACTCATCTGGGTATTTCCTGGCAATACTATTGATAGATAGATAGATAGATAGATTTGAACAGACTGAAGTAGGTCGATGGATAGACAGATAGGTAGATGTGAACAAACTGAGATAGACAGATAGATGTGAACAGACTGAGATAGATCGATCGATAGATAGATGTGAAAAGACTGAGATAGATAGATAGAGAGATAAATGTGAAAAGACTGAGATAGATAGATTGATAGATAGATCATTATGACAAACATAAATAATAGATTATGTTTGATTTTTCATTTAGAAGAAGCACTTTTATATTAGTTGTATTCTGCTGCATTTTTCAAGTCATATGTTCATGCTATTTGAATCTTAGCCAACTCATAATTTCTGGAGAGACACGCATTTAGAATTTCTTGCCAATAAAAGCTTGAACCAGTCAACCAATCAAAGGCTTCATGCAAGAACAATATCAACAGATCCCTGGGTGTATTACTGGCAACACTAATGGTCGACTAGGCAAGCAATTAATGTTTATGTAACAATAATAGGCAGAGTAGTTGGCTATTGAACCCAGATTTTCAGGTTCAAATTTAAATAGTCATCAAGTATGCCCAGTCATTGCTTTTATAGATTTTATAATCACCATAAAGTTTTTAAATAAAAACAAGCTTTGTATTGGCTTTCACACTGTCAATGGGGCTTAGAATATACTGACTGTATCCCCTGTAGAGTGGTAAGACCCTCCACCCCAGAAAAGGAAGTCATGGGTATTTCAGTAAACTGCATCTGATGGTGACTCCTCAGTTCTGGAGATCTGAGAAGTGTGGACCAGTCATTCATTCCATTACTTTTTGGTCAAATCTAACCTGAAAGTTAGTACCTGTTAAGGTCCCATCTGTAGATCAAATAGATTTATTTTAAAATCATTTGTATTAGATGGGACCATGTACAAAAAGAAAAACTCCTCTTAAGAAACAACTATATAAAAAATATAAACATAAAATGAATGTGATTCCCTAAACTTTAGGCCTAATAAACCCTATATGGGTTGACATGCCATTAAAATCAATCCATTTGTAATAGCTTGAAGTAAGAACAAGATTTTATTTGTTTTACATCAATAATTTCAAAAAAATATTTTATGTTCTTATAAAATATATATATATATATATATATTTATAAATATATGAATATCTAGGCAAATTACTTCTGACTCTGTCGGTATTCGTATTTCACTTTACTTAGAGTATTAAGCAATCTTACGTTTAGCTTAAGGAATTCTGTTGGTGTTTTTTCTTTTGACTCGACATTCGTATTGGTTGATTATTTTCAAGCAATACAAATGTTTTCAGTCTTCTTTTATTATGAAAATTTTTTTCCCAGATATCAGCTTCTATAATATTTTTTTATTTACAAATTGTACCATCTGTGTTTTTTTTTACAATTTTGGAATCATAGAATAGGTATAAAACTAAAATAAACACACACACACACACACACACACACACACACACACACACACACACATATATATATATATATATATATATATTAACTCTGTTCTATTAGTCAATCTTACCTTTATTCCTGACCACTGAAAACCCTTTCATTTTGGTTTTCAATGCATTTATAAAGTAAAATTATTAACAATCCATTTATGTTATATATTTTATTGTCCTATTCTGTAAGCAATTCTTTCATTGATGTGTGACCATTGACAATCCCTCCAATTTTGGTTTTCAAGGCACAGCATAAAGATTCTTTTAAAATTTCTTGTAATAGCAATAAAACCTAAGGGGAAGTGGTCCATCAGTTGGGGAAAGTCAGAAGGTAGTTGTATTGTCTGTAGTTTTTCTTCTTTCCCTTTCTCTTATATATATATATATATATATATATATATATATATATATATCATATTCACAAGTATATTAATAGATGGATTAATTTCATAAAAATAAATTAATCTCTCTATATAATTCTCTTTGCTGGTATGCTTGTTACTGCAGCATTGCAGGGTTTTGATGAAAGTTGCTGGAGACAAAGATGATTCATTTGGTTTGGTTTTTTGGCATATCAACCAGTGTTAATGTCAAATCCTCTTTATACATATATATCAAATACAAGGATCATTAAATAAGTCTCCAGACTTTTTTCGTATGGGCATAGGGAGCAAGGTCTTGACTATAGGGAGGGTGAGGAACTGTCATGATCCCCATCTTGGTCAAATAGTCTGTGACAAGGATGGAGTTGTGGACTGGTACATTGTCCTGGTGGAAATGCCACTGACCCGATTTGAAGAGTGCTGGCCTCTTCCAATTGAATCTCTTCCTGAACTCCTTTAAAACCTCAACATTGTAACCCTAACCCTAACTGTTTGGCCAATCAACTCTGGTTTATTGACTTGCTTACTCCTCCCACACCTCTCATCATCCCTTACAGACTCCCTGGCTTCCTTGAATCTCTTATGCCACTCATAACTGATGCTTGATTCATGCAAGATGCTCCAAAAGCAGTCTGAAGCCTTCCATATGTTTCTGTGGTATTTTTTCCAAGTTTAAAACACAATTTTATTGCATATCGCTCTTCTAAAGTGTCAGATTGCATTTTTGAAATTCACCAGCTGTGGCAATCAGGTTTTAGTAGGCTGTATTCCAATTGCTGCTGTAGCTGTTCATTTGAACCTGAAATCATAAAAATTGATCAGTCATCTCATAAGATGTATAGCAATAAATAGTGAATTTTCAAGAGTCTACAATAATTTTAAATGTCTGTACAAAAAAAGTCTGGAAACTTATTGAATTCACCACGTATATATGATTTGGTTTGGTTTAATGGTATATCAACCATTGTTGGTTATTTAATGCCAAATCCTCTTTATACATATATATCAAATATATATGATTTGTAAACGCATTTTGCTAACATTCTTAAATGAGCGAAAGCTATTTTTTCAAGTGATGTTATGAATCACTAACTATTTAATTAAACATCAGTCATTTGTTTATCCACTGTTAAATGATCAAATTTATTTCAAATATATTTCAAATATATTTCAAATATATTTCAAATAATTCAGTTTAGCATAAGTCATTTCTTTGCGCTCAAAGCATTTTGTAATAAAAATAATTCAATTTAGGCACACAATAAAAGAGTTTCAAGTATTGTTATGTAACACTAATAATTCTATTCAATATTACTCATTCATTTGCACAGCTAAATTGTTCCAACTATTGCTATGTATCTCTAGCAATTTAATTAAACATCAGTCATATGTTTATACACAGTTAAATGATTAAACAGTTCTATTTCATACAATTCAATACAGCATAAGACATTTTTTTGCTCTCAATTTAAATGTCAAACAGTTCTATTTGACTCATAGATAGGATACTATCAGGTGTAACCACTCTGGGTCAGAGTAGACCTGGGAAAGATGGCAATGAAGGAGTATTCCACATTCCCCAGTGCTCCAGCTTTACTGGAGCCCTGCCATCTGATGGGTTAATCTCATATCCAGGACACTCATTTGGGGAGTCTTACCTCTCTGCAGAGGTGCAGTTGGCTCATTTTACAACCCCTGCCAACTTGACTGGACAAAGAGGGGATGAAGAGATGATGACAAGCTCATAAAAAAGGAAAAAGTCAGACTAGTGGTCACAGAAAAAATACAAACTCATTTAATTATTGGTGTTTCGAACTTCTTGTGGACCAGTCTTCAAAATAGAGAGACATGAAATAATTTTTTATCCGACTATCTTATAAATCATAATCAACCACAATGGAAAGATGTCAATTTTGATCGCCCCGGAATTTAAGTCATTCTTTGTTGCTCAGCCAGTAACTAACAGACTGTCAAACCCTTTTCAAAATTTCCCAACTCTCATGCGATCATTTTATGCACCTACTGTAAGAGTTCTTGTCATTAACCCTTTGTTGTTGGATACACAGCCAGGCACTAGATTCACTAGGAGGTGGTCCTAGGTTAATGGGTCCCATTATGGGTCAAATAGAACTGTTCAATCTTTTACTAGCATTATTATTAATATCAAATAGAATTGTTGGTGTTAAATAACAGTACATGGGGCCATTTAACTATGTGCAAACAAAGGATTAGTATTAAACAAAACAGGAATACTTAATGAATAAAATTACTAATATTTAAAGACAATAGTTGAAACCATTTAACTGTGTGCAAAAAATAAATGGCAGTACTTGACGACATTCAATTGTATGAAAACAAATTATTATCATTAAAATTTTTAGTTTACAATACTTGGAATCATTTAATTGTGCACAAATAAGCTCTGACTCATTTGAAAATAATATCATCTTCAAACTATTCACTCAAAAATCATATATATAATATATATATGTATAAATAGGATTTGGCATTAAATAACCATCAAGGGTTGATATGCCCTGAAATCAAATAGCCTTGAGAATACTCTGAATGTGAATTCCTTTCACTTCAAAAAGTGTTTTAATGTTATTTGGTGGTTGCGGTGGTGATGGTGGTCATGATGTGGGGGTCATACAGTGGAGCCACCCACCACTTCTGGTAGTGCCTGGAAAATTTTAACCTGAAATTGCTCAGGAAAGAAAATAAAATTGCCATATGCTGGAGCAACCCCTCATATTTGAGAGCACTGGTCATTTTTGGAAGAAAATAAATAAGACTGAGACTCATTTATTCAGAAAGTATATAGAATCAATTTTTGTTTTGCAAGATGTGCTTCAGTATATCATTTTTAACCCAGGCAACTTCAGTTTATCATTTTTAACCCAGGCAACTTCAGTATATCATTTTTAACCCTGGCAACTTCAGTATATCATTTTTAACCAGGGAACTTCAGTATATCATTTTTAACCAGGCAAGTTCAGTATATCATTTTTAACCCAGGCAGCTTCAGTATATCATTTTAAACCAGGCAACTTCAGTATATCATTTTTAACCCAGGCAATGCTGAGTTTTTCTGTTTGTGTGTTCGTCAATCGGCCGGGAGACTTGGGTTCAATCTAAGGGCGAGTCAACCCAAAGACTTAAAAAATGGTACTTGATGCCTCCTTGCTTAATAGTTTGCATTATAAGGTATAGATCAAGGGTAAAATGGAGCAATCCAGAGAAAGGAGTAGTGCCCTCCCCAACACCTTGGTGTAGTAACTATCAAAAAGGGAGACTTGGGGACAGCCTCAACTGCGATCGCCAACTACCTTGATAAATTATAATGTTCTGTGCAAGCATGAATAACGAGTACACGCTATTTGTAAAGGGTAAAGCAAACCTTTGTGTAATATTAAAATCACATGAAAATAAATAATGATTTTATGGCTTTTTCATCTCTAGTCTCTCCTAGAATATTTTATGCCTAATTCCCAAACTCACTCAAAGGCTGTCTTTGTTGTCTTAATTCTATGATAAAAATGCAGACCCCAACACTATTATCATTAAACAGGAAATTATATCGGGAATAACTTCTATCTGGCCAATTTTTGCTACACGATCTTCGGAGTAGTAAATATTTTTAAACTTCGATAAACATAGTAAAAGGGAAAAACTTGTCAGAAACATTTTAGGAATTGTGTCAATAATGTTATGTGAAATATAATCACTTATTTGGTTGATCAAATCTTTTTTTTTTCTTTCTTGGTCAAAACTTCTCACCTATTAAAAGAAAAATCTACAATTATCTGAACATCAGTTTCTCTCCTAGTCAAAGATTTTCTTCTGGGTAAAGCTTGGGAGTGGAACTGTGTTAGACTAAATGATATCCTCCTTCAAGTTAACTGATGCAGTGAAGAAATGGAATGTATGCAGTTACACTTAAGTGATTCCTGGTTATTTGGCATTTTATCATTATCATAAAATCATTGGACCGATTATGTCCTACTTTGGTGATTTGTTATTCTAGCTATAATTTGGATGATACTTAATCATAGCTTTCTATTTCACAAACAACTTCATTTCATATTACTCAGTAAGAAGAATTAAAGGTTTTCATGATAATGATGAGTATGAATGTTTGAATAACACTTGTTAAAACTATTTCCAACATTAAAGACACTGTGTGAACACTGGATGCAGTTTGGAGGACCTACTAGGAATGATGGATGATAGGAGTGGATAGAGAGAGAGAGAGAGAGAGTGTCTGTTGACATGACTTGATGAAGACTTGATGCATGCATATGTATGAATATGTATATTTATATATATATATATATATATGTATGTGTGTGCGTGTGTGTGTGTGTGTGTGTGTGTGTATTTAGACATGTATACATATGTATTTATATTTGTATATATGTACTTATAACTATATATATATAAATATATATATATATATATATATATATACACACATTAATAGATTGATAGATAAATATATATATATATATATATATATTGGTTGATTATTAGGCTTAAGGGCATATCACTTCTTTTGGGTTATTTGAAGCCAAATCTTTTGTGTATATGATTTGTAAGTTCATTTATAAAATATTTTTGTTTATCAAGGAATCCTTAGGACATGAGAAAAAGGTTAGTTGATGATTTTTGATCTTAGACAAATGTATTTTAAATGATTGTTTGGGTTTTATGGCATATCAACCCTTGTGGGTAATTGTATCCCCAATCCTATATATACATATATATATATATATATATATATATATTGTCATCCACAGACAGACTGTTTCATTATATCACAACTCTTCAATGTGGCTAGACAGATAGGATGCTTGAAGCTGGGATTGAAATCCGCCCAACTTTATGTTAGACTTAGTATCAGACCGCTGAGCCAACAAGCGTACCACGTCAGCTTAGGGAATATAAGGTACTATGTAGCAACAGCAGCAGCAGCGTTTATCTGTTTACATTTTATACCTTACCGGATACCAGAGTGCTCAATTCTTTCGAAGAGCTTTGCATTATGTGAGTAATGAATAGTTTATTAGTAACATTTCAAACAAGCCAGAGCTCATTTATTTTCACATAGTTAAATGGTATCACATATTACTAATATTGATTATTCTATCTGATACTGGGGTGTCCTCGTGGTGTAATGGTTAAAGCGATCGACTGCAGAATCGTAGTACGCGAGTTCGTACTCCAGTTGCACTATTACGTTCACTTTCGGGCAAATACCCTTGGGAAAGGTATGAACCCCCTTATCCTCCCAGCTATGGGTTAAAAAGTACCACTACTGTTCTTCTAGGAGAATGGCTTTGGCATTAAATAACCTAAAAAGAGTTGATATGCCATTAAACAAAGAAACCAAACCATCTATCTGATACTAATCATTTGTTTGCACACAGTTAAATGATTTAAAGCGTTCCATTCTTACTCAATTCTATTTAGTATTAATCATTTCTTTGCACAACAGTCAAAGGGCTTCAAGTATTGTTAAGCAACATTAGCATGATCAATCTAATATCAGTCATTTGTTTGCAAAGAATTAAATTATTAAATAGTTCTGTTTGATGTGACCCAAACAGGTACTACCACACCAGGTCAGAGTGAACTTGAGAGTAATGTCAATGAAGGGTATTCAACATTTACCAAAGATCCTAGACTGGAGCCTTACCATCAGATCCAGTTTTGTGTCATACTCAGGACACTAGTTCTGTTTGACCTATAGATGGAACCCTAACAGGTACTACCACTCCAGTCAGAGTGGACCTGGGAGTAATGGTAATAAAGAAGTACTCCATATTCCCCAAAGCTCCAGGACTGAAGCTTTACCATCAAATGGTTCTGCATCATGTCCAAGACAACTGTTGGGAGGCAGGGTCTTACTTCTCCTTAGAAATGCAGTCAGCATATTCTACAGCCCCAGCTGTCTAGACTGATATATATTTTTGTACATATATATATATATATATGTGTGTGTGTGTGTGTGTGTGTGTATATATATATATATACAGATAGATAGATAGATAGGTAGATACAGTGCCCAACTTAGTCTAGTTTGGTGTGCAGGAGACAAAATCTGTAACAAACAAAGCATGTGTGAAATTAATTTAAAATGGTAATAATTTACCCAGTACACCCTGTATCTGGCTGTTCAGTGATACAAATGGCACATTTTTTTATATGTGATGAAAAACCTGTGGGGATTTAGGAATTAACAATAAAACTCCCAACCGGATATTGACTCGTCGGCTGCCAGATACAAAATGTATAAACGCGTCGCCACGCATAAGGCTCCACGCATCCATCCGGTTAAAAATCAGAAAAAAGAAAAATAATAAAAAGAAAAGTAGCCAATGGGAAGCGGTCGCGCCAAAATTAGAAGGATTTTGGAGTAGCGAATTTGGAGCCGGTGTAGAGAGATAAATACTCAGGTTTTCTGTGAACCGACCTCTTTTTCGGGTAGTGATGTTGAACCGACAACACCGATTTTACTGTCTGGTGTAGCGTTGGTTAGTCCATTCACCAAGTAAATAAAGGAAAGTATGGAAGAAATGTTTTCGTCTCTTATCTGTTTCTATCTTTTCTTTTTGTATATTTCTTTTGGACTTTCTTTGGGCAAGGCATTGCACCAGCCAGTCAACGTCGGGTAAAATAATATAACCAAAATATGGAGTCAGATATCTTACGGCAACACAGCCTTGCCCTAAGCCACTGACCTTCCTAAAAACCTTCCAACCCCACAAACCTATAAAGATGTACAGTGTCGTTCACAATAACAGGCACCTATGAAATTTGAACATATCATTCTGAATATCTCTTGAAAAAAAAAAATTGAATCAAATAAAACAGCTTCAGTCTATTGAATAGGAAATAATAAAACAAGTTTATATTAATCTGGCAATTATTTGTGTATTTCTGAAGATAGAACAAAAAAAAGGTACCCATGATGTTGACCAGGACCGTATGTATTTCCCCAATGCCTTCTGACCTGGACAGGATGTAATACATGTGGATTTTTTGAGGCTGAATAATGCTTTTTGATTTCAGAGTTTTTCTTTCTTCTAAACGAGTTGCCAAACCAAAGCCTCAGAACCTAGTCTGCCCTTATCGCTGAAGAAAGAACAAATGGATTAAGTCTTTCCTGAGGGCATTAGCGCAAAGGGAAATGCAAACTGCTTCCTCCACCATTTGAACTCAGATCACCAATTCCATTTCCTATGACTCCTCCTCTAGAGACAAGATGTGACACAAGGTCAATTTTTGAAGCATAGTAAAGTTGGTTTGAATTTATAGTTTTCCTTTTCCTAAATTGGTTGTCAAACCAAGGCTACAGAACCCAGTTTGCCTTACTATTTGACCATAGCTCAGGGTGAGAATTTTGTTTCATGCCTTTCCCAAGGGTATTAGCCTGAAAGTGAAACCAAAATAATCTCATTCAGAATTCATATCATTGATTTTATTTCCTATAATTGTAATTGTTCTGCTAAGTTCACCACAAATACATTCAGATGTAATATTAAACGTATCAAATTCAATAAGTTGAATAAGGTGAATTCAATAAGTTTCCAGACTTTTTTGTATAGGCATTTAAAATTGGCGTAGACTCTTGAAAATTCAGTATGTTATTGCTATACATCTTATGAGATGACTGACCAAGTTTTATGATTTCAGCTTCAAATGAACAGCTATAGCAGCAATTGGAATACAGCCTACTAAAGCCTAATTGCTACAGCTGGTGAATTTCAAAAATGCAATCTGAACGTGAGGACACTTTAGAAGAACAATATGCAATAAAATTGTGTTTTAAACTTGGAAAAAATGTCACAGAAACATATGGAAGGCTTCAGACTGCTTTTCAACCATCTGGCATGAATCGAGCATCAGTTTTTGAGTGGCATAAGAGATCCAAGGAAGCCAGGGAGTCTGTGAGGGATGATGAGAGGTGTGGGAGGAGGAAGGAAGTCAATACACCAGAGTTGGTAGGTCAAAGGGTTAAGGTTAGGGTTACAATGTTGAGGTTTTAAGGGAGGTCAGGAAGAGATTCCGTTGGAAGAGGCCAGCACACTTCAAATTGGCTCACAGGCATTTCCACCAGGACAATGCACCAGTCCACAACTCCATCATTGTCACAGACTATTTGACCAAGATGAGCATCAAGACAGTTCCTCACCCTCCCTACAGTCCAGATCTTGGTCCCTGTGACTTTTGGTTATTTCCTAAGCTCAGAGGCTGTTGTTATGAGACAATTGAGGAGATAAAAGAGGCTGCGATGAAGGTCATTGACATGCTGACACAAGAGGACTTCCATGGGGCCTTCCAGAAGTTGTTGGAATGGTATAACAAGTGCATTGCAGGCGGAGTAGATTACTTCGAAGGCGACTAGAGTTTCATGTTTGTACTGTCAATAAAAGTGCCCATACGAAAAAAGTCTGGAAACTTATTTAATTATCCTCGTATATTAAACATATCAAATGTAGCAAATATTCATTTTTGCCAAGTTCATCTTTCATCTTATTGTTGATTGCACTTATTGAAATGCTTACACAATTATTTCCTAAAAACAAAGTATGAAAATCATTTTACCCGCATCATTATTCCATTTCCTAAGATGATGCATTGTTAATTATTATTAATTTTTTAACTCATTTCTTTCATCTAATTTTGATTGCTTTTATACCAAATAGTAAGATTTAAGTTTGGCACAAGGCCAGAAGTATGGAGCACACAGTGAGAACTAAAGTCACATACAGTGGTCCGCTAGTCCTGCTAGCTAACCATATTTACCGACTCCTCCGCTCAGGCAGGATATGACACAAGGTCAATTTTTTAAGCAGAGTTTAACAGGTTTGGATTCAGAGTTTTCCTTCTCCTAGACTAGTTGCCTTACCAAGGCTGAAGAACCGAGTCTGCCCTACTATTTTACCCATAGCTGGAGGGAGAATAATTGGATTCATACCTTTCCTAAGGATATTAGTGCCATGTGAAATGCAATCAGTCTAGTCCAGGATTTGAACTCGTGTTGCTGTGTCCATTTCCTACGACGATAACCATTACACCACAGGCACCTCCAAAGTTGATCACTTTAAGTTGATCACTTTGTCTTGCTAGCTAACCATTATATTGTACAAAGTGTCCAGTGAAGGATTTATCCTACTTCCCACCAAGTTGAATCTGACACAAGGTTGTTTTATAGTAATGAGCCATGCCTGAATCGAGACATGCATGGCCATAAAAAAAAATGCTTGGTCTCTTTAGTATTCCTTTTAAGGGGCACTTCAAGCACCAAGCCATAAACTCAGCCCTGCTAAGCAGGTACTGCCAGGTGAGAAGCCCCCCCCCCAATGGGGACAAAGTGATCAACTTAATATCACCCTCTTGGATGTGTCAGCTCTATTCTTATTTCTCAGCTATGGGTGAAGTAGTACCATTACTATTCTTCTACAAGGATAGCTTTGGCATTTAATGACCCATAAAGGTTGATATGCTATTAAACAAAGAAACAAAGGAAGAAACCATTGTTTGAGAATTAATTTTTATTTATTGTGGACTTTTTTCCTCATGTTGGTAGTTTTTGTGTTGTTTCTTCTTTCACTACGTTTTGACCAAATTTCACCTCTGGCCTTCTTCAGGTGATTTACCGCGACCTCGGATAGGAATGCTGAGTCTTGTAACCATATCCCCAGTAATTACTGCCTTCCATAGTTGTTGTCTATCTCACCACGTTTTTGACCAAGTAAACCTCTGGCTGGCTTGGGTAGGATTTGAAACCGCTATCTTCTGACAATGCTCACCAGGAACCACAGAGACTCAACGCCTCTATCCATTTGGCCGAAACGTAGTGAAAGAAGAAACAACACAAAAACTACCAACATGAGGAAAAAAGTCCACAATAAATAAAAATTAATTCTCAGATTAGGAAACCTCATCTCAAAGTGATTCCAATTAAAGACAAGAAACCATTGTTATTTTTTCTCATATTTCTTTCATACAGTCCTTTCTCCTTTTACATGTTGTCTGAATTTCTTAGCGAAAGCATTATCCATTATTATTTCTTGACTAATATTTCTTTCCGAATACTCTTGTCATTTTTTATAACACCTAGTAACAATAATCTCAAGTTGTCATTTACTAAGCTCAGCCTAGTTTGGCAAAAGGCCAGTAGTATATGAGGCATTGGAAAGGTTTTATTATTCTTGGTAGTGGCGAATTGTTGGTTTTGTTGGGAAATTCTGAGTTTCGTATCTGACTCCTTTTTCTTCTTCTCACCCCATTTACTTGTTGTCTTCTTTTGTCTGTCAAAGGATGCAAGAGAATTGAGGAAGGAAGAAAAGAGACTAGGATACCTTTAAACTCAAATTTTATTTAGGAGTTTACAACTATTCTGTGATGGAAATGTTTTCCTGGACCAGTAGAAATAGTCAAGTCTCCTAGACAAGCTGTTGAAATATATTATAGAGTCATTGTCAGTGAGTTATAAGTTTGAAGTTCACTGTGTGACCAGTGGGTGTATTCAGCATTAGCTGCTATTAGCAAGAAAGCCAGCATGCTGCTAAGCAGTGACTCAGCAGATGTACACTCTTCTCACCAGCAGCAGAGAGAAACAGCTCTGTCCAGTAGAAGTGATAACAGCTTACTGGGAAAGAATTTCTTCTTCCCAGGCATGTCCTGATTTCACTTCCTGTCAGAGGCCTCCTGGGAAACTGCAACTTTTAAAAAAATCTATTCATTCTATTTTTTTAAATTTCTTTTTAATTCTAACAAGTATGAGGCACCCAATGAGAACCAAACTCACAAACAAGCTAATCATCACACCTTGCAAAATGCCCCGTCATAGTTTTATATTTTCTTGATAAAGTATTATCATTTACTGTATATTTTTTACTCCTATTTCTTGCATCAGATTTCTATTACATTTTTAGCTTTTCTAGACTGTACTTTTTTGGGTATTTTGCTTAATGTATGTGGAAGTCAAAGCGATAAAGATAAGTGCAGATTTAAAAGATTTGGTATGGATATTTTGAGGATATTGGCGATCTCCTAAATCGTATAACATTGATTATTCTTACATAATGTTTTGAATTGCTTTGTAGCAGTATCAATTGATCTATATAAGCAGAAAACATCGCTCAGTAAGAAATGAGAAGACATCTTGAGACAGCTCAATGATTGTGAGGGAGAGTCCTTGTGGCATAGTGGGTAAAGTGCTGGACTGTAACATTGAAGTAAGTGAGTTCAAACACCAGCCATGTTATTACATTCACTTTCAGACTGATTCTCTTTGGAAAGGTATGAACCCTTTATCCACCCAGCTATGGGTTAAATAATATTGCAACCTAACAAAAGGTTACTAAATGAGAAATTGCCAAAACAGAAGTTGGAAATAAAATGGAAATCTTTATAACATAAACTAAATACAATACTTACCAGCAGTGTGAAGAAGGTACCCACTGTTAGAGTTGATTACTTAGTCAGCATAATTACCCTCCCCCCTCACAATAATGTCCAATGTACTTATGAGGAATGGGACATACCCATTATTGTTCAGGGGTAGGGTATATAACAAATAGTATCACTGCTGTTCCACAAGGATGGCTTTGGCATTAAATAACCTATGAAGGTTGGTATGTCATTAAAACAAAGAAACCAATCAATGATTGTGACATAAAAATCTGCAATCTAATGATAATGATAATATGCTTTATCAAGTGCAGACAATCTTTTATTTGTTTTATTAGCTTATTTTTTAAGCTTGTATTTTAGACATTTTTTAACCTTATAACACATGTCATCAATTCAAAAGTTGAAAGAAAATATTTATCAAAATTAATACTAATAGTTTACATATAAAAATTAAGATAAATATAGGATATTGTCATGAAACTTCTCTGATTGGTTTACAGTAGGTGATGGTGACAGTTTATTCTTTATACCACAGACATGGCTGCCTATTATGGGATCTCTTGGCCAACTGACTTGTCTGATTTTTCCTCTTTGCAGATTCATATCACAAGGGTTTCTTGGCCAATCGGCATTCAGCCTTCAATTAGGCCATTTGTTGCTAGGGCTGCTTGCCAGGTCATACACTCATATTAGGGAAACTTGACTGTCAATCAGTCAGCAGGCATCCTTGACCCGAATTCAATTCTTCAGACTTCTCATCCTCTTCAGGTGGTTTGAGAACGAGAGAGAGAGAGAGAGAGAGAGAGAGAGAGAGAGAGAGAGAGAGAGAGAGAGAGTCTATATTTATGAGTAAAATATGAATTTGACTATCCCCAGAGTCCAATTTCATAACCATATTTACCAACCCCTCCATTCGGACAGGATATGACACAAGGTCAATTTTTAAGTGGAGTTTAACAGGTTTGAATTCAGAGTTTTCCTTCTCCTAGACTAGTTGCCTCACCAAGGCTGAAGAACCTAGTCTGCCCAACTATTTACCCAAATTCATAACAATATCATTAATAAAACTTATGTAAAAGCAAAAACAACAAACATAATTGTGAGATAGATCAAGAAACAGAATAAGGGATGAGCTTATAGGTTTGATTTGAGCTTCTGCAAACCAATAGAGATTGAGAGACAGAATAAGGGATAACTTTATAGGTTTGATTTGAGCTCCTTGTAGCTGAGTTTGTAGAACTGCTCTCAAAGCAAAAAGGGATGTTAGTTCCAATTGGACTAAGAGTATATCGTTTACTATTATCACTAAGAGTATATCTTTTACTATTATTAAGTTGTTACTCTCCGTCATAGAATGACAACCCAAGTGAGTTAAGTAATTAAAATCTGAAAGATGAAATAAATGAAACAACAAAATCACTCTTGATCATTCACAATAGCTTCTGTCTAAATCTTTTTTTTTTTAGTTTTTCTGACACTTTTTGGATTTTTTAAAAATAGAAAAATAAAACATAAGATGACAAAATCTTCAATATTAGAATCAATAGATGTAAAAGATAAAAAAAATCAAATACATCCTAATATTACAGCTGTTACAGTACAATTAAAATAGATATTTTTGAATGAATTGAGTAAAGACTAAAGACTCCTTATTCCATTTAATGATAAAAACAGAACAAATTTTTGGAGCCAATCCAGTAGCAATGTACAAAGCAGGATCAGAACAAATGAGTGGGAGAAAGTTTTGTCTAAATAGTGAGATTTTAGTGACTGAGGCATTTTTTTCATTTTTCACAGCAATCATGTCTATCCCTATAGGGGAATGTAACCCCCTACCCATATTTGCCCAATTCCCTTCACCCTTCATATTAGCAGCAACACAAGAATTCCTGGTTCTCTACTAAGGAAGGACATAAACCAGTCTTTACTGCATCAGTGAACTGACTGAGAACTGACTGAGAAAATATGAGGCAAGTGACTGACTGATTTGTTGAAAGAAAACTCACCAAAAATAAATAAATAAATAAATAAAAACCATGTGGGAGGGGAGTGTAATAAACTGCCAGCTAATTCATAAGATGTGAAAACCCCCAGATATATCTTTAAGGTATGGAAAGTAACACACACACACACACACACAAATATATATAAATAAATAAGATAAATAGATAAAAACTATTGTGGGTGGGGAGATGAGAAACTATCATTTATTCATTATCTATGAGAAACTAAAGCCTATATTTTTATGGTATAGAAAGTCCCCTCCCACAGACACATAAATAAATAGACATGTAAATAAATGAATGAACAAATAATAAAAACAAAAATAAAAATAAAGTCTTCATATTAAAATAAAACAGTTTTCGATTGGATAGTTAGTTGAATATGTTTTCCCAAAAGTTTGCTGTTATATTTAAAAAGAACCAGAGTAAGAAGGTTAACAAACATGAAAAAAACCAAACAAATTCTTCAAAAATAAACAGGCAAAATAAAGATAATATTCTGTGAATTTTGATGAAGCATATTACTATTATAGTTAACTTACACTATATCTGTTGTTATTGTCTTTAGAAGTGTTATTAATAACATCTAATTTATTCTTAGATTAAGTACTTTATTTTATCTGAGTTAATTTTGAAGAGTATTTTTTGTCATCTTTCAATTTTGAGTTGCAGAACTCAGTTACATTATCAAATCTTATCATTAGATATACATTTACTGCCTTGCACAGGGATAGAACCTACAACCTCCAATCAATAAATAACAATGATTTGCTGTGTTGTCTATCACATCGGATGATTGGAATAGATCTCATAACAACTCATTGGTACTTTGCCAAACAAAGATTTAACAGTTACTTAGTGAATGGGTTTGTCAACTTTCTCAATTTGATAATATTGAGGAACATTCGAAATTGGTAATAATAATGGCAAAAGATAAATTCTGAGTGAGACTTGAGCTACCATCCCTTTTTCCTTTGAGAAATCTGGTTAAAGCAACAGTTTATCAAACTCAGCTAAAAATTGGTTTTTAGAAGCTCAAATCAAACCAATAAAGTCCTCTCATATTCTATTTTTTGTTCTCTACTGGCCTTTTAGAAGCACAAATCAAACCTTTAAACTGATCCTCCCTTATTCCTTTTCTTAATCTCTACTATATTTTTGAAGCTCAAATCAGACCTATAAACTCATCCCATATTCTATTTTTCAGCCTCCAGTGGCTTTTAGAAGCTCAAATCAAACCTACAAACCCATCCCATATTCTATTTTTCAGCTTCTAGTGGCTTTTAGCTCAAATCAAACCTTTAAACTGATCCTCCCTTATTCCTTTTCTTAATCTCTACTATATTTTTGAAGCTCAAATCAAACCCTTAAACTCATCCTCCCTGGGAGAGGTCCCACAGTTTAATTATCAAAGTGCTGGACTGCAGGTTCAAACTCCAGTCATGCTATTATGTTCACTTTTAGACTAATACCCTTTGAAAAGGAATGAACCCATACCCCCTCCCCTTATACTCCCAGCTATGGGATAAATAATATCACAGCTGTTCTTCTGCTAGGATGATTTTGGCATCAAAGAATCCACAAAGGTTGATATGCCATTAAGCGGAAAAAACCAAAGCAATTTTCCTTACTTTTTCTGTTTCTTGGTAAATTTCAACGTTATGTTTATTGTTATTGCTTTTACACGACTATAATTATTAATATCTTATATTTATTTTTATTTCTAGATGTTGAAATGTCAGTGACAACGATTATAAATTTTCATAAGAATTTTCTTTCAACTTTTGATTTTAGAACCTCAGTTATGAGGTTAAAGAATATCCTTAACTACACAAGCTTAAGAAATATACCAAAAAAACAAATAAAATATTGTTTACATTTTGATTAAATATATTATTATTATTATTATTATTATTATTATTATTACTCATTAGAGTTTTTCACATCAGCATAAGCTGATGGTCTTTCACTGAAGATTGAGTGACAGCAAGTCTCCTCAAGTCTCCAGGACTCTTCTCAGTATTCTGTCCGTTTTCAATAATGCTGTTGTTTGGATGGTCTCCACTCGGCCGCCAACTTCCAAATCTTCCAGGTCCTTTAATAACCCTTTAGTTACCGTGCCAAAAGCACCAATCACAATTGGTATAATTGTCACCTTCATGTTCCATTGTTTTTTCAATTCTCTAGCAAGGTCGTGGTACTTATCTCTCTTTTCACATTCTTTCAGTTTTATTCTGTACTCGGCCGGGACAGCAAAGTCGATAATTTTGCAGATTTTCTTTTTTTTGTTGATTATTATAAGGTCTGGATTTCTGGCCAAGATGAGGTGATTCGTTTGTATATCAAAGTCCCATAGGAGTTTGTGTGTCATTTTCTAGGACAGGTGTTGGGTTGTGCATATACCATTTGTTGGCATGGTCAAATTTAAATTTCTTGCACATTTCCCAGTGGATCACCTTGCCCACCCAGTCATGTCTAGCCTTGTATTCCTTCTGTGCCAATTTGCTGCATTCGCTTATTATGTGATTGATGGTTTCATCTCTGTCACCGCATAGTCTACATTTGCTATTTTGTTGCGTCTTATCTATCCTCGCTTTGATATGATTAGTTCTAATGGCACTGTTTTATGCTGCCATTAGGAGAGATTCTGTTTCTCTCTTAAAGTTTCCTTTTCTTAGCCATGTCCAGGTTTTGTCAAGTGAGATGTTGTTTATTAGTCATTTAAAACGCCCATGGAGTTGTTTTCCTTCCCATTTTTGTTTCCTAGTTGTTGTCATTGTTATTTATCATGTTGTCAGTATTGTTTCTAATGGTCATAATCAGTCCTCTTTCATGTTATTCTATGTAGTCTTCGAGTCGTTGTATCGATGCATCAATGCTGTTCGATGCTGGCAAGTCCTCTTCCTCCCTCTTTTCTTGGTACATATAGTCTGTCCACGTCATCTCTGGGATGTAATGCCTTGTGCATGGTCATTAGTTTTCTAGTTCTTTGGTCCAAAGTGTCCTGAGTATCTAACGAGGGATACAGCCAAATTATTATTATTATAATTATCATTATCAAATTTCAGATTTTTGTGTCATAATCACAGAGCTGTCTCACGATGTCATTTGTGCATTTGACTGTTACATTTTATTGCAGTCTTGCATAACATAATCAACTAAATATAAATATTCCTAATTATTCTTTTCTTGTTTTTTCTTTTTATTTTATACTTGATCCTGTCAACCATTATTTTAATGCATTGTGGCATCACTGTCAACTAACCACTTTGCCATTATTGATTAGTTTTTCACCTTTTTTTTTCATTGCAACTCTCATGTCATTTTAACATTTATTCTGTGACCATTAAGCACAAGTGGTATGGATTTAGAAAGCTGCCATTGCAAGTTTATTCATTATTTCTGTGTTGTTAAACAATCAGAAGGAATAAAAGAATTTAAAAAATCAAAGAAAAACAAGTGAAAAAGTAATAAAAAACAGAATATGTAAACAGTTTAAATCAATAATTATTCATGGGACAATCAAACATTTAAAAATAATTGAAATAAAGAAACTGGACAGACAATATTTGTATAATTTGCAAACATATATAAAACAATGACTTTAAGGAAATATACTTTTCAAGAGTGGTGACTGCTTTATTTTTTTTCTTTATTGTTATTTTTATTTTTACTACGATTACCAAATGTAAGTAAATTTACTAAAAATCCTAACTGAAACCCTTGAAAATCACATGTCTCACAATATCTTATCAAATAGATTTCTTTTTTTTTTGCTAGCTTACATTTTCTGTTTTGAAGAATAATTATTAGATTTTTCCAAACTTTACCTGTTGATACCATGCAATAGTTTCTACCATAAAATAAGGTATTATTATGTATTTTACTTTTTTTCACAATATTTTCAAAGCATAAATCTTGGATTTTTTCACAAGTTCTTATTTTTTGGCAAGTCATCTTGGTAAATGTAATATATAAGTTTAAGAAAAATGTTGGGCCAACTTGATTATAATCAGACTTCAGTGATTCTTATGACTCAATAAACTTTGATGACAGTTTCCAAAACAATAAAAAAAAAACATTTTTTATCATATTGATCAAGTAAATCATTTGTCAAATCTGACAACAATTGAATCTATAAAGACCAAAAGTTTTTGTATCATCTTTTAGTGTTGTTATCACTTTAAGAAATTAATTGAATGGATATAGATTTTATTTATTTCTAGAAAAGTATTTTCAATCATTATATTGATTGATTTTAATTCATAATTTTCTTAATTTTCTTTGCTTTTTAATAGCAACTCACTAGAGTCATTGTGGTAAAAATGGAGATGAGTTCAAATCTCACCAAGATCTTATCCTTTATTAATGTTTTTAATATGGGCTCTTTTTTCATTATCATTAAGATAAAAACATGAATGAATTGAGATTAAATAGCAGTCAATATTAGGAAAATGAAGAAAAATACAAGTTAAAATTAACAAGATGATTATATTTAAATTCTGAGGTGTCACATATAACTAAGTCATAAGAAATTGATCCTATTAAATACCATTAATACAACATCTTGTGAAACTCGGTCAGCTGTGATATTACAAATCAAAGTAATGCCTACTTGATATGGTAAATGAAATCACTATAGCCTATTGTTTCATGTATTCCTGTTTAGTTCAAACACATTATACCTATGTGTAAAAATATCAGTTTGCCAACCAATATATTATGACAGTGTTTCATTTGAACCTCGTTATCAGTTAAACTCCATCTTTTTCTTAAAGTATCAATATTATAAATTCTTTTATCTTCATATCTCTTTACTGGCCGGTGATCTTCATTTTAGTATTCAGAGCAGCAAAAGACACTTTAAATGATCTTTAGGTTTTGATTGTTGAGTTGTTTTATTTGGAATTTTGGTTTTGATACCGGGTGAAATGATAAAATTGTCGTCCTAAAAACTTTTATTGAAAAAATCAATTCAGGTAACTTGACTATGTAGTAGAGCTGACATCTATTTAATGTAGCCACCTTCAGCCTCAATCTCCGCCTCGATACGGATCCGGAACTAGAAGCATGCCTTTTCCACAAACACCGGCGGGAGCTCGGCGAATACTCGGCGGATGGCGGCGATCAGGCTGGCTTTGTTGTTGTGGGAGGTCATGTTGGTGATGTTCTCGATGTATGACCAAACGAAGTAGTCCAGCGGGTTCAGGTCGGGGGAGAAGGGGGGGGCTAGTGAGAGAAGGGTACAAAGTCGTAGCAATCCTTCTGAAGCCAAGCCTGGGTCCCTTTGGACTTGTGGGCCGGCGCTGAGTCCTGCTGCCACATCCAGGGTCTGCCACTGGCCACCTGATTGCACCAGGGGATCACCGCACTCTTCAGCACATCAAGGTACACTTTGGTGTTGACTTTCAAGCCGACTTTGAAGATGTGAGGTGGCATAATGTGGCCCTCACTTGAAACCACACCAAAGACCATAACCGTAGCTGGAAACTTTGTTTTCATCACCCTGGGCACGTCCCTGTTATTCGTGGCAATCCAGATTTGCATTTTGAGGGTGCTGGCAATGGTCCTGTTGTCATAACTTGGATTGGTAGAGTGCATGAGTTGTACTGTGGCACATCTCCGATCTCGCTCGTTTAACATTGTGTCACTTTCAGACATGATAGAAGGCTCCTATCGCTCTTGGGATTTGTACACAACTGACCAACTAGTAGATGGTCTGCAACAAAAAAAGAAAACCGGTTTTCATTAAAAGGAAATGGAATCATGTTGTCTTTTCTAGGGCGATAATTTTATCGTTCCACCCTGTAGAAATGAGAAATTGTGTGAAAAACAAAGTTTCTTTTTCCTGTAAAATTATCCGACCAGTTTTTATGGCTGGAAGGACTAAAGAGAAATCTTTCAGATTTCTATTTACATTGATGCCAACCTAATACTGCCTATTTTTGATCTCTGTGGCTGACTGCTTACTGTCAACTGCTTGAATGGTAAAGTGTTGAATTGCCCTGAGCAATCTCTTTTATCAACACTCATTGTCAAAAACATTTCATCTCCACATGACCTAATCTCTAACTGTGTTTTTATTGGATCATATATGATATTGATGTGTTATTTTCATAGATATTGTCATGAACTTTTGAGGCCACAAAATAGTTGCATATACCTAAAAACATATATCGACAAACCGATGTGTTGTGGTTCAGCATTCTCTCATATGACATATCTCATCAAATCTTGTATTGGGTCATAGCAAGGAAAATATGCTGTAAAATACTATTATAAAAGCACCTTAAGATGTCTATTTGGTTGCAAGTAACCATATCCCTTATTCATTATATTGTGGTCCTACAAACGTTATCTGGTGTGAATAGATTTGTGAAAGTGTTGTGGGCCCGGAAAGGGTCACTAATGAAAACACACACATGGATATTAGATAACAGATTATATTACACAAGAAAGATAGAGTTACATAGAAAAGGTAAGAAGTCTCCTACTGTTTGGATAACACCGATATTGATCTGTCTCTCTGGCAGCGAAATCTCTCAGGACTAATAACGGTGAGAAGAGTCCATTATGGTGAGATGGGTAAGGCTCCCACAACAGAAAGGAAACCAGTTGATCATACAGACAAATAAGTAACTAGAATTTGTCCATACAAACAAATGGTACCGGCACAAACTAGAAAGTATATGAGAAAATAAGATCAACAAATTCCTTTGGGACTTTGAGATAAAAATGGATCCCCCAATCCTGACGTGAAGACCAGACCAAGCTGCAGTAAATGAGAAGAAACATATGTGTCAGTTTGTGGACTTTGCCATTTCAGCCAATTCTAGAATTAGAATAAAGAAAAGCCAGAAATTCAAGATATCAGCACCTTGCTTGAGAGTTTAAAAAGTTATGGAATGTTGAGATGATAGTAATTACAATAATAGTTAAAACACTTGGAATAATCTCCCAGAATCTAGAAAAGAGATGAAGGGAACTAGAAATCTGCAGAAGGATTGAGTCTGTCCAGACCACAGCATAGCTAAATTGACAATACTTAGGAAAGTTCTGGAAAGTTGAGGAGACTTGTTGTCACTCAGACATCAGAGAACACCCCGGTTATTACTTGTGTGAAAAAGTAAACAGTAATATCTTACAACAACTCAGTCTCATAAATGTTGAAAAGAAGGTAATAATCAAAAGAAAGAAAAAAGTATTCTCACAAAAAATAAAATTT
Organism: Sepioteuthis lessoniana; assembly: GCA_963585895.1. Lineage (NCBI taxonomy): Eukaryota > Metazoa > Mollusca > Cephalopoda > Myopsida > Loliginidae > Sepioteuthis > Sepioteuthis lessoniana. The sequence continues at coordinate 91,793,012 of OY757919.1, read as the reverse complement.
GAATACTCTGATGCCAATTTTGACCTGAGTACATTGTAAACATTCTTGCAGGTAGGAGATATTCTGATGGACTTTTAGAAATGTTTAAATAATAAAACTTTTTATTGTCCAAATCTCTTTCAGCATAGTCCTGCTTGCTTCTTCTATTTTGGTGTAATTGTCTTTGTGGAAGCAAAGTCAGAAAAGGAACACAGCAATACTCATTTTTACAAGTTAAAAAGTTTTATTTCTTGTGCTTTCTTATTGACAAGGTTGATTGCATTTCATTTTGAGAAAGACATGAATCCATCAGTCCCAATTTGGCTGTGGGTAAATAGTAGAGCAGACTGGACTTTTTAACCATGGTAAGTCAACAAGTTTATAAGAAGGAAAACACTGAATTCAAACCTGTCGTACTCTGCTTAAAAATTAACCCTGTGTCACATCCTGCTCATAGTAGAGGGTTGGGTAAATACATATATGTTTTTTATCTCTCACGTCAGTGAAGATGGTATGATTTTAATTGAAATCCTTTTTCTTCAATTGATTTATCTCTTTAATCCTTCCTCTCCACCTCCAAGCAAGAACTGATTTCATATTTTTCAATGAGACTTGCACTTCCTCATTCAGCACCTGACATCATTGGGGTTATTTCCAGATTATTACATCTGCTGAATGTAATAACACCAGTGTTCAATGACATTGAGCTATCATATGGTCAGAGATAGATTTGATATTGAGTAATTATTTAAATAAAAACGACTATGTAATGGGGACATCTGCTGTTCATAAAAATCATAGAGACAGTTGAACTATCAGATATTCTGACATGGAATTTATTTATTCATTTATTTGTAATCATATTTACCAACCCCTCCGCTCGGGCAGGATATGACACAAGGTCAATTTTTAAGCGGAGTTTGAATTCAGAGTTTTCCTTCTCCTAGACTAGTTACCTCACCAAGGCTGAAGAACCCAGTCTGCCCTACTATTTACCCATATCTGGAGGGAGAATAATTGGATTCATACCTTTCCCAAGGGTATTAGTGCTATGTGAAATGCAATCAGTCTCATCCAGGATTTGAACTCGTGTTGCTGTGTCCATTTCCTACGACGATAACCATTACACCACGGGCACCTCCTTATTTGTTATGCCTCTTTGGGTATCTCACTCTTTTATTATCTACTCAGATCAACCTTTAAAAAAAGAACATAAACACAATTAATACAATACTAATATCTCAAATACATATCAAATTATTTTAAGTAATTAATCTGTTAGTTTCCAAAAACACCCTCTTAAATTCTTTTTAAATTCATTATTTTGGAAATCATCCAATTTAATCAAGAAATTTTTTAAACTATTGCTGTTTTTGATCTGATTAAGCAATTTGTTCCAAAAGTATTTAAAAAAAAAACATCAAATTGGATGGGAATTTTTTTAAAAATTGCTCAAATAATTGTTTGAGATTAAAATCTAAAATAAAGATAAAAGGTGACAGTTTGACTTATACTAAATTCAAACTTAAAATTTAAAAGCATAAGTGGAACCTTTTTTTTTTTTCAAACGGGAATTTTTTCTTCTTTGGAAAAATACTAGGTCACATCCGTGACAGGAGTACAAATAACAATCAACCAATCACATCTCTGAGAGAATGGCGTCTATTGATGAGGGAAAAAAAAAGATATCTGTGACTCTTTGTTAGGAACTCTGTCCTTTAATGATGATAATGATGATGATTTATAAAAACAATGTAATTGGTAAGTCAACTAAGTTTTTGAAGTCTTTTTTGACTGTAAATTTCCACTTTGAGGAGAAATATCAAAAAGATGTCTACCCTAAATAAAAATTCCATTAAATATTTTTAAAGTTTCAATTAGATTACCTCTTATTCTTCTTTCAAGTAAAATACTTTATCCTATTCATGTGTCTTTTTAAGAGCAATAAAAGGCTAAGTTTTTAAATTGATTCATGGTCAACTACAAAGTGGTTTGGTTTGGTTTGTTTGGTTTTATGGCATATCAACCTTTGTAGGTTATTTAACGACAAATCCATTTTTATGTAAATAATCTGTTCTATTGAAAACAATTCAGTTTAGCATAAGTACACAGTTTAATTGTCAAAAACATTTCCATTTCAAACTATTCAAGCAGTTATATGTAATAATTCAGTTAAGTGTAAATACAGTTTTAATGTTGAAAAACATTTCTATTCGAAATAATTCAGTCAAGCATAAGCACGCAGTCTAAGTGTAAGTATGGTTTAATTGTCAAAAACGTTTCTATTTCAAGCTATTCAGTTTACTCAATTCATTTTAGCATAAGTATGCTGTTAGTTCTATTTAACCCATAGATAGGGCCCTATCAGGTGCTACCACTCCGGGCCAGAATGGACCTGGGAGCAATGGCAATGAAGGGGTACTCCACATTCCCCAAAGCTCCAGCAATGCTGGAACCTCACCATCAGATTGTTTAGTGTCATATCCAGGACACTCGTTGGGGGGGGGGTCTTACTCCTCTGCAGAGGTGCAGTCAGTGTATTCTACAGCCCCAGCTGACTGGGCAAGTCAACTACAAAGAAAGATTTTATGTATGACTGATGATCTCATAACAACAGAATCAAAAATGATTTAAAGTCTTTTTTTTTGGTATTTTTCTTTGATTGAGGTCATTAAATAAATTTGTATCCATTTTATATGGCCAGTCACATTTCACTTAATTTCATGGCAAATTGGGTTGATACCCATAAATTAAAAATGAGATGATTAGTATTTGAATAATTGTTGTAGGTGAGGTTCATTAACATAGCTTTAGTAAAAAATATATTAACTTGTCATATTATATGCAGTGAACTTTTTGTTATTCCCATTGAGGCTATGAGAATTGGCAGTGCAATTATAAAGATATTTATTTGACTTGGGATTATATCAATTTTGGAAAGTGTCATCAGAATATATTTTTACAAACAACTTTAAAATGCTTCTATCTCTTATCTAATTTTGCTGAAATAAACCAGTTGCCAAAACCTTTTTGCCCAGTGCAGCACATTGTTCAGTATATGACATTTGCTAAAACTGCTTCAGGACTGAAAATGAACAACTGTTAATGACTTGTGAGATGAGCTTGTTAATGTTCTTTTTTTCAATGGATACCTTTACAAACGTTTCTCAGAATGAAAAGGTTAATCATTTTGTTCTATTATTTTGGAAGGTGTTCATTCCAGCGGTTTCAAAATTTAGCCAAATATTCAAATTCTAAATATTTGGACAATATGCAGTGGTAATTTTTAATATGTCAGCTTAAACTCTGGAATTGATTTTATCATTCAAAAAGAGATATTATTTTGCAGGAACTCTTGCTGGCCTTACGGCTGAAAGAGTGTCAAATGGTAGTGCTCAGGCCCAGATAAAAGACATTATTTTGCAGGAACTCTTGCTGGCCTTACAGCTGAAAGCGTGTCAAATGCTAGTGCTCAGGCCCAGATAAAAAACATAATTTTGCAGGAACTCTTGCTGGCCTTACGGCTGAAAGCGTATCAAATGCTAGTGCTCAGGCCCAGATAAAAGACATTATTTTGCAGGAACTCTTGCTGGCCTTACGGCTGAAAGCATGTCAAATGCTAGTGCTCAGGCCCAGATAAAAGACATTATTTTAAAGAAACTCTTGCCTATTTCAGCTTCATGGTTGAAATAGTGTCAAATGTCAATGTTCAAGCCCAGATAAAAGACATGATTTTGAAGAAACTCACAAAATAATGCAATATCTACTATCATAAATGTACAGGATGATTGAAAGGTAACTCCCTATTTTGAAATATTTTATTTCATAACAATGATTTTTATAAGAAATAAATCATAAGTGTTTTTAGTAAGTAAGTAAGTAAATTTGGTGACTGTCGTCGAGAACAACCAGAAGGCTCCCTTTTCAATAGCTACTACACCGAGATGTGGGGAGGGCACTACCCCTTTCCCTTGATTGCTCCACTTTACCCTTGATACGTACCATATATTTCTGAGTGTTAAGCAAGGAGGTATCAAGTACCATTTTAAAAGTCTTTGGTATGATGTGACCTGGGATTGAACCCAGGTCTCTCGGACCATTAGGAAATTATTTTTCAATCAATCTCTATATTTTATTTGAGCTAAAATTCAGTTGGCTGCGGCCATAGAAAATACCAACTGCATCTCTTCTAAAAGGTAAGACACCCCAAAAAGCATCCTGGATAATATGGTAAACTGTATCTGATGGTGAGGCTCCAATCCTGGAGATTTAAGGAATCTTGAGTGTCCCTTCATTTGATCTATGGTAGTTGATTCTAATGAATCAATGGAATTTCCATGGGTTCAGCTTGTAAATACTTAAACTTTCATACAACATTACTTATTTTATAGCTAAGTCTTCCCTTTACGGCTTTTTTCTTCTCTTGTGTGAGAGTTCTACCATAAAAAGATGAAGGATTTTTAAAAAACTTCTTATTTTTTGTTGTTGAAGTTAAATAAATAAATCAATAGAAGTCTTATCATTAAAACTACAAGCCTTTTCTTGTGATGATTTATCTCTACATGTAATCTGGGTTAGAACTAAAGCCGTTTGTTACAACAGAAATAGAACTCTAGTAGCCAAAATGGCTGACTGGAAATAAATCTCTGAAGCTAAACTTATACAGAGTCACAAACATTGAGAAAAGAATCATTCATAGCACCAGATGAGAAGAAAAAACTCTTTGATGCCAACCATTTCTTTATTAAATGCAAGAGAAAATATTTTTTCTGTATTTTTCTTGGGTTCTTTTTGATAAAAGTCTTAGCTATTGCATGAGTCTATCTATCTATCTATCTATCTATCTATCTATCTATCTATCCAATTCAATCTATTTAGCTTGGTTTGGTTTTATGGCATATTGTTGGTTACTTAATGCCAAATCTTCTTTATATATATATATTAAATATATGATTTGTAAACACATTTTGTAGATACTCACAGTCAAATCATCAAACAGTGCTATTTCTAACAATTCAATTTAACATAAGTCAAGAAGGTTAAATAGTTCTAAGTATTGCTATGTATCACTAACAATTTAATTAAACATCAGTCAGTTAAATGATTAAACTGTTCTATTTGACTCATTGATGGGACCCTATCAGGTGCAACCACTCCAGGCCAGAGTGAACCTGGGAGCAATGGCAATGAAGGGGTGTACTCCCCATTCCCCAAAACCCCAGAATTACTGGAGCCTCACTATCAGATTGTTTAATGTCATATCTCGGACACACATGGGGGGGTCTTACTCCTCTGCAGAGATGCCGTTGGTGTATTTTACAACCCCAGCCAACTCAGCAATTCACTCTGTGTCGATCTAATTTAGTCGGTGAATATGTATCTTAGTCTATGCATAACTATCAATTGATCAACTTATCTATCACTTAAATTCTCATGATATATATAAGTAAAGTAAAGTTGGTGACTGTAGTCTCCTGGACCATTGTATTGACCCTTTTACAGGCAAATCTTTTTTTTTATGCATGTAGAGTGTACAAATTATTTTCAGAAAACTTACAAAATGAAACAAGTCAAACTGGACATTGGCATGATGGTTAGAGTGTTCACCAATGGTCCAGGAGACTCAAAAAATGCTACTTGATGCCTCCTTGCAAAATACTCAGCATTATAAGGTATGGATCAAGGGTAATGTGGAGCAACCCAGGGAGAGAGATAGCACCCCCCCTACACCTTGGTGTAGTAGCTATCAAAAAGGGAGCCTTTGAGTCCCCCTCAACTATGGTCACCAACTTTACTACTATGTATATATATATATATATATATATATATATAGAGAGAGAGAGAGAGAGAGAGAGATGAAATCAAGTGACTTCACAGATCATCTTGATTGTTGTAAAAATTCTACAGACATTTTTATAAGCTTTAATCAAACAATATTATATAAATATGACATTTTTTTAATTAAAGGATGGCCATAAAAGCAATTTATACAATCTCACCCATAAGTACTCCCCTAACAATCTTTCATAAAAAAAGTCAAATTTCTTATAAACCAAAGATAGTCTGATAGATATTCTTGAATATTATTTATCAATAAAATTTATGGGATTCAAACTCTGTTAGCAAAAATAGAACTGCAACCAAAAATAAAAGTACACATATATATAAGATGTTCTTATTAAGGATACACTTATTTTTGGACTGCTACATATTCTGGCCTAGTGGGTAGAGTGCTTGCCAATGGTCCGGGTGACCACGGTTCAATCCCAGGTCACGTCATACCAAAGACTTTAAAAATGGTACTTGATACCTCCTTGCTTGACACTCAGCGATATAAGGTAAGTATCAAGGGTAAATTGGGGCAATCCAGGGAAAGGAGTAGCGTCCTCCCCACACCTTGGTATAGTAGCTAATGAAAAGGGAGCCTTCTGGTCGCTCTCGACTACGGTCGCCAACTTTACTTACTTTTTACTTATATATTCATATCTTTGGTTTTAATGCCATAGAGTTTGACAATAGATGATATCTAATAATATCTTTTTTAATTGCATGATTTTACTCTAGCAATTCAACAATCTGAATTTCTTTGGTTTTGAAGAAAATTTGCATTTAAAAAAAATTGCTAGACTGTACTTATTTATGTGTCATACTGTAAACATAAAAACATAATGAGAGTTTTAGTAATATATAGATAGGTTGTGACAGAGTACAATTGTGCTTAGGAAAGTATATATATATATAATGTAAATAATTGTCTGATTATTGCATGAGATGCTGTTGTTGGCTATGTATTTACACTTGTAGTGTGTGTATAGAGTTGAGCTGGTAATCAAATGAGTTTTTCAGCTGTTTCCCCTCCCTCGGAGGGAAAGTAAAACAGAAAAGTGGGGCTTAAAGACAAGCAATGGGCAACTCAGAGTCTTCTTTTTAGGGTTATAACAAAGTTTGCTGTGTCAGAAGTTCCTAGTAATAGACAGAGGCATGTTGGGATGCTGCTTAAGAGCCTACTAGAGTTATAATGACAGAGGGTGTATATTTACATGCTTGGGTGGTTAGGATTTCTTAGATTTATCAGAAGAAAAAAAAGAGAAAATGTCTTTATCTTGAAAAAAAAAAAATGAACGTAATAAGGCTCTTTGTCAATCGGAATATAACTCATCACAAGTAACAAAGTTCAATATGTACATTTATTTACCGTTAAACAAGTTTCTGAATTAAGTTAAATGAAATCAGTTATGTACAGAACGAATATTCTGAGATAATTGATTGATTGAGTTGAAAAGCATATCAAACCATCAAGGGTTATTTCATGCCTAGAGGTTAGGGAATTGTGTTCATTGTACATTTATTTAGATTTTTTGTATAGTTGTTTTTTAGATCACATTTATGGGTCAAATATAACTAGAGTCTTGGGTATGATACTAAACTGCATATGATGGTGAGACTCCAGTCCTGGAGTTTTGGGGAATGTGGAGTAACTCTTCATTGCCATTATTCCCAGGTCTACTCTAACTTGGAGCAGTAGAACCTGTTAGGTTCCCATTTATGGGTCAAATAGAACAGTTCAATCATTTATTAAGGATTGTTAGTTATTTGAAACCATATAGATGGGTACAAATTCTTTGTATTAGGTAAGAAGACTTGATAAATAGAATTACTATTATTAAATAGCTGTAATTGAAACCATTTAACTGGGTGCAAACAAATGATTGATATTGAATTGAATTATTAGTATTAGATAGCAATGCTAACACCTCAATGATATTGGTATAGTGCTAAACTGAATCTGATTGTGAGGTTCCAGTTCTGAAAATCTGTAGAATATGGAGAACTCCTTCATTGCCATTACTCCCAGGTCTAGTCTGACCTGGAGTGGTAGTATCTGTTAGGGTTCCATCTATGAGTCAAATAGAACTATTCAACTATTTAACTGTGTGCAAAGAAATGACTGATGTTAAATTGAACCATAAATATTGCATAACAACCATTTAATTGTGTGCAAAAAATGACTGATGTTGAATTGAATTATAAATATTATGTAACAACCATTTAATTGTGTGCAAAGAAAACTACAAGTGTTTGATAGAAATACTTGAAACCATTTAACTGTGTGCAAACAAATAAGCTCTGGCTTGTTTAAAAAGTAATATTACCAACAAACGATTCATTTAGAAATCATATATGAAAAATGTACAAATAGGATTTGGCATTAAATAACCATGAAAGTTTGATATGCCATTAAGCCAAATAACCTCACCAATGTAAATCAAAGTTACCTGGATTTTCTTTTATTTAGATTAACATTATTTAATAAAAATTGATATTAGTAGGTATTATATATTGTCAAACTCTACACCAAAGATATGATTATACCCCACAGCTATGGCTCAAATAGTACCACTATTTATTTTTTCAACAAGGATGGCTTTGGCTTTAAATAACCCTAGAAGGTTGATATGCCATTTAACAAAGAAAGCAAAGCAAAGATATTAATATGTAGCAATTCAAAAGCATACTATATATATATATATATATATATATATATATACTTTCTTTAAGAAAAACCAAAGTCCAGTTACTTAAGGATTATAAATTTATTTCCATCCTGTTATGTGTTTCTGATGTAAACCAAAAACACGGAGAAAAATATTTTTTGCTTTTGGTTTACATCAGAAACACATAACAGGATGGAAATAAATTTATAATCCTAAAGTAACCGGTCTTTGGTTTTTTTTTTCTTTAAGAAAGTATTGCTCCGTAATATTAATTACATTGAGCTCTTTACCAGGAAAATTTAAATGTTCAGTTTTTGAATGATTTTCTTGTCCTGAAGGAATTACTCCCAACTCTGGTTTAACTGGACTGAATAATACTATATATATATATATATATATATATATATATATATATATACACATATATATATATGCAATGTTAATTTTAGTTTAGTTTGGTTTATTTAATGGCATATTGACTCCTTATAGGTTATTTTATGCTAAAATTTGATTCATTTATAAATGCATAATTATAATCAGAATTATTTATATCTTTAATGTTCCATAATTCATTTTTTTTTTAAATTATGCTTTTAAAATTAAAAAGCAAACAGAAGTAGAAATATGTTACACAGTCTTGTATCATATATATATATATATATATATATATATATATATATATTTGATTAAACAATACAGACATTTTTTGTTTTAATTTTTTGTACATGCAAAGGTCACATCACTTTTGCAATATACATACTATCTGATGATGGTCCAAGATTGAGCAGAAAGTTCTAGGGAACCAATTAATTATGGAAGGTTTTTTAAACCAATTCCTGCTGGATATCATAAAATCGATACAGCAACTTGAAAGGATAAATACAAAAATGTATAGACAAAAAAAATGTCTATATTGTTTAATCAAATATGTATTAATGAAGGTATGCTGCCAAAATGCACACATATATATATATGTATATATATATATATATGTGTGTGTGTGTGTGTGTGTGTGTGTGTGTGTGTGTGTGTGTGTGTGTGTGTGTGCATTTGGGCAGCATTGTACTGAGAATGAAGTGCTATGAAACTTCACTGGCAACAAAGAGAGTTTATGAGTACACACACACACACACACACACACACATATATATATATATATATGTGTGTGTGTGTGTGTGTGTATTTATAAACTCTCTTTGTTGCTAGTGAAGTTTGATAGCACTTCATTCTCAGTACAATTACCTTGTAGATAAACCTGCATGAGTATTATGATTTAAATATTGATGATATTAAAGCAATAATAAGTAAAATAAGTAAAGTTGGTAACTGTAGCTGAGGGTGATATGAAGGCTCCTTTTTCAATAGCTACAACACCAAGGTGTAGCAGAGGGCGCTACTCCTTTCCCTGGATACCTCTACTTTATTCTTGGTCCTTACCTTATAAAGCTGAGTGTTAAGAAAAGAGGTATCAAGTACCATTTTTTGAGTCTTTGATATGACTCAACATGGGATTGAACCCTGGTCTCCCAGGCCATGGGCAAAAATGATCAGAAAGTATGGACAAAATACAATGACAAATATTAAGATTTATTCAATATAACACAAAGTAAGAAAAAAATAAATGGAGGAAGCTTGATAATAATCAATTTGATTTATTTGTCGTCATATATATATATATATATATATATATATTAGAAATATATACAGTGATGGGTTTGAAGGTGTAAAATGTACAGTAACATTAAGTAAAATCTCCTGACACTCATTGCTCAAATTCCCTGACTTTAAATGGATAACCAATCAAAATTGGGTCCAACCACATTCCTCAGCCTCAGGGTGCCCCTTCCACCTCTATTAATTGGAGTAAAGTCATTAGTAATTACCTGAGGCACTCTAAAAAGGGTGAGGCCATGGATAATTTTTGCCTGTCCTCAGGGATCTCATTTATAATCTTGACCTTGTGTTCCATCCTGGGATTGGGAGAGGAGATGAACATCAGGTCAGAGTGTATACAATATTGCTTATAATTAAGCATGCCCAATTGATTTTATACACACACACACACACACACATATATATATATATATATATATATATATATATATATATATAATCAGTTGGGTGTGCTTGATTATAGGCAATATTGTATACACTCTGTCCCGATATATATACATAATCTCACATCAAAAAATATGTAAAAAAGTTCATCAAAAAGCTAGTAGCCTGACACAAAATTATTTCCTGAATTTTGGTCTAAAATTTTTACTGTATAATGTTCAACTTACAGAGATTAATCCGTGTGATTAATGGTTCATGTCATTAATAAGGAAGGAAATTATGTTAAAAAAAATCAATATTGTTGTGCAAAAACGATTTTTTAAAGTCTTTAAGCAACAGACTTATTCATACACTTTATATATATATATATATATATATATATATATATATATAATGAAAATAATTCCTATATGTGTACCATATTCACAATTAACGCTATGTGCGAAATGGACATATAATGTTCATTACGATAGAACATATAAAGAACATAGGAATCTCGAAATTCGAAGACACGTAACGACTTCTTGTTCAGCTACGAAACCTTTTTATTAACTTTGAGTTAAAGGTTTCGACGTAAGGAGGTGAGACACAATCTTCTATGCTGTCTTATTCATTTGGCCCCCATCTCGAGCAGCCCCCATAGGGCGCAAGTTCGCCTCGCGTCTGCAAGCTCCAAAAGTCGACCGTCTTCGTCGAGTGTCTAATCTCAACTCTCTAACTTTCTTCAAATCTCCACAAACCTCTGCGCGCTTCCGGTGCGTGACGTCACCCGCACCCTGTCACCCCGTTTCGCCTCGGACTATTATGACATCTGAGTGACACCTCCATCCGCCCGCGCGCGCCCACCTGCCTCAATGTTGCACCCATGTGCTGGGCCGAAAGGTTCTAAGCCTAACTAAACTCAAAGGCATGAACCGAAATCCCTCGGCTATTATATAACATATGGCCAAGAGCGAGTCTACCAAGGTTTCCCCAAATGGCTCTTGAGGATCGCACTGGCGAAGTGGATTAGGATAAAATACATTTTATTGGTTAAAAAGAGCCCTCAACTATACAAAAATTAGCATATTTGTAGAATTTGCAAATTGTACAATCTGGGTTTTTTCACACCAACAGAACTATAGATTAGATATAAAGATTAATATATATATATATATTTCTATATATATATATATATATATATATATATATATATTTCTTTATAGTGAAAGAATGTTTTTCTTCAGTAAGGAAAGTGCTTAAATACTGGCCATTAGAGCAGGATAAAAACTAAAATAGATAAATGTTTTCTCTCCTTCTCATGTCAGTCTAATGACAATAATTTTCATGACCTTTAAAGAAATTATATGGAGAGATCCCATGTTGGACTATACAATCTTAGTAAGAGAGTTCAAACTCTAGTAGCATTATTATGTTCGCTTTTGACGATGTGCCTTTTGAGAAAGTATGAACCCCTTATTCCATCAGCTATCAGGGTTAAATTGTACCACTACTATCCTCGTACAAGAACAGCTTTGGAATTATAAAACCCACAAAAGTTGATATGCCATTAAAACAAAGAAACAAAACAAAAAATGCTTCATCAGAAGAAGAAACATGCTTGATTTGATGTTGGATTGCTTTTTAAAATTGTAATTAAATTGCATTTCACCCATCTTTATAAGGTTGATATTTGCGTTTAACAAAAAAGATAGTAAAAAAAAATAATAATTTGTTTAGAGTGTTTAATGATGAAATTAGCAAATGATTACACTGGTTGACAAAAATAAATTTTTGGTCTGAGGCAAGAATGGGAATAGGCGTTTTCTGTTAATTTGGGTGTGCTGAATTCAAATTTATAAATAGTTTTGCTCTATCACCTCTAGTTTTCTGGCTTTTAAATAGTCTCATTTTAGTATAAACAGAGAATATATGTGCATATTTCAAGAGTTGCAGCAGCTTATAACAGATAAAACAGGATAAAGAACACTGACTGAATCAATATACTTGAATGACACAATTACACAATTCATAGTACCACAGACAGTCAAAAGAAGATTTGGTGTATTTTGTCTCTGGGATGTCACGCAAGAGCATCCAGCAGAAGTCTCCCATCATGCCGGGGTTCCATTTGCCTTGATAGTTGCTCTCCATCTTCGTAATGTCTTGGTGGAATCTTTCTCCATGCTCATCACTCACTGCTCCAAGGTTCGGCGGGTAGAAGTTGAGGTGGGAATGGAGAAAATGAATCTTGAGTGACATTCGGCACCCCATATCCTCGTAAGACTTCAGCAACTTCTCAATACAGGCTTGGTAATCTGGTACGCGTGTGTTAACAAGGAAGCCACTTCAGACTTACTTGAATGCTTCCCATGCTCTCAGTTCCTTTAAGTTAAGAAGCTCCTCAAAATCAGTATCCTTCAGAATTTCTCGGATCTGAGGTCCAACAAAGATGCCCTCTTTGAGCTTAGTAGCACTAAGACTTGGGAACACAGTAGACAAGTGTTGGAAGGCAGCACCATTTTTGTGCAATGCCTTCACGAAATTTTTCATCAAACCAAGCTTGATGTGAAGAGGAGGAAGAAGAACCTTATTCATGTCCACCAGAGGATTCTCCTTGAGGCTGTGTTCGCCAGGAACAAAAGTACTTCTAGACCCCCAGTCCTTCTGCTTGTAATGCTCGGATACAGCTCAACTATCCCAGAGACAGAGAAAACAACAGTACTTGGTGAAGCCTGCTTGCATACCCATAAGAAGACCAATGACCTTGAGGTCCCCACACAGACTCCATTGGTACTCGCTGTACTTAATAGCTTCTAAAAGAAGCTTCATATTGTCATAGGACTCCTTTAGATGGATAGTGTGTGCAATGGGAATGCTGGGATATTTATTCCTGTTGTGCAGAAGAACACCCTTGAAACCTCGCTTGGAAGAGTCTATGAAAAGACGCCAGTCTGAAGGATTATGTGGCAAACCAAGGGATGTAAACAAGCCAGGTATGTTTGTACAGTAGCACAACTTGTTTTCCATGTCGAAAAAGGAAGCAAGGTCTTTGTTCCGATTTCTGAAACTGGTGATCCTTACATCTTCCTGGACTAGGTTCCACTGTTTAAACCGAGAAGCCAAGAGTTCTGACTGCTGTTTTGACAGATACAAATCACGAGCAAGATCATTCAGGTCTTCTTGCATGATCAAGTGTGGCTCATTGCCACTTGTTCCTGAATGTGTAGACTCAATATCTTCCAAAGATATTGACTCTGCAGAATCCTCCCTTGAAGGCATTTCTTCATCTGATGAGGAAAGAAGATCCTTATTTACTGGAGGTGTGGGTACAGAAAGATCATCTGAATGGGGAACGGGTCTCATAGCAGATGGAAGGTTGGGATATTTGATCTTCTTCCTAGAAGATGCATTGAAACCAGTTATATTAGTTAAACAAAAATAACCATCATCTGCGTGGTTTCGTAGCTCTCTCCAAACCATTGAGACTGCAAAGTTGAAAGCAAAGTTGAAAACTAAATGCGCATTTGAAAATGTAATACTAATATTTAGTAACCCAAAAGATGTGTAACACGATAGTTGAGGGACACCAACATCCTGCGCCGTCTGCGAGACAACCTCTTTCAATGACTGCCAGAGTGTGGATTGGGACCTGCTGCCTTAACTGTCAAAATCCGTCTTGATATATAACTATATATATATATATATATATATAATGTAATGCTATCATTTACATTTAGTGCATAATAACTAAAAAATAAGCCATAAGTCTCACAATATTAGAATTAACCCTGAATTCATATACGCCTTTATGTACCATATATGCACAAAATGCACACTATGCATATCTAAAAAAACTAGAGGTGATAAGTAAAAACGGATTTCAGATTTGAATTCAGCACCCTTAAATTAGGTAAAAATTGGTATTTTTGTGCTTGCCTCAATTTCTTTGTAAACCAGTGTTATAAAAACGTTTTTTCTCAAATGATAGTGCTTATATACTGGCCCGTGGAGCAGCATAAAATTGAAAATAAATTAATTTTTTCTCATGTTCTCATGTTAATCTTATCATTATAAGTTTTTATGAATTTTTACAAAAACAGAAAAAGAAAACAATCTTCAGAGAAAACATCCCTTTTGGGTTTTTAAATCAACAAGGAGTAACATGTACCCATGCTGACTTGATGATGGATTATTTTTTAGAGAGTAATTATTCTGCATTTTGTCCATCTTAAAGAGTTTGATACTGGGATTCAACAAAAAAGAGTGCTCAAACAAATGAATGATAATTATCTGAAGCTTTTAATAGGGAAATGAATAAATCATTTTAAAAACATTTATATTAAAACGGAAAAGTGCTCAAATACAGTAGATTTGAACACAATATGCACATGTTTCATTAAAAGATTTTTTTTACAAATACATGAAACTTATTTCTGAAGAGGTGAGAAATCATTTACTAAATATATATATAAAAAATCCCGACTCATTGGTCTAGTGGGTAGAGTGTTTGCCAATGGTTTCGGAGACCTGGGTTCAATCCCAGGTCCCGTCATACCAAAGACTTTAAAAATGGTACTTGATACCTACTTGCTTAACACTCAGCAATATAAGGTACGTATCAAGTGTATAGTGGAGCAATCCAGGGAAAGGAGTAGTGTCCTCCCTTACATCTTGGTGTAGTAGCTATTGAAAAGGGAACCTTCTGGTCGCCCTCGACTACGGTCACCAACTTTAGTTTACTATATATATATATATATATAGTAAAGTAAAGTTGGTGATCGTAGAATGAAACAGGTCTGTCTGTGGATGACAATATATATATATATATATACACACACATGTATGGGTGGTGCCCTTAAAATATGAAACTCAACACAACTCTGACAGATTTATTGGTTCTTCTCATCTTTGCAATTGTTGATGCATAACTATTTTAATCAAGGATTTCAATAATTAATTAGAGTTCAATTTAGCACTGATGTCAAATCAGATGTCTAAAAGCATTATAGATCTGTTATCAATCCATCTCTTATGACTTTCCGTCATCTATTACCATAGGCCTGAGAATTCTCTCTCTCTCTCTCTCTCTCTCTCTCTCTCTCTCTCTCTCTCTCTCTCTCTCTCTCTGACATACACATTATATGTACACACGAGTCAAGTTCAAATCCAGGATGGGACTATTTGAACTTCACTTTGCATTAATGCCCCTAGGAAAGGCATGAATCCATCTTCTCCATTCCAGCTATTGATAAAAAGTAGGACAGACTAGGTTCTTTCGACTTGGTGAAGCAAACAGTCTAAAAGTAAGACTCTGAATTACAACCTGCTTTTGTCTACTTAAAAAGTGACTTTGGGTCACATCGTACTTGAGTTTGGTGAATACATGTATATACATGCATATATCACGCAAAACCACACAGGTAAACTTTTACACACAAACGCTCGACATATACCACACACAACATATGTACTCCTCTTATACACTCATATATTCCCGTGGTTGTCCTTGTGGTGTTATGGGTAAAGTGATGGACTGCAGAATCATAGTAAACGAGTTCAAACTCCAGTCGTGCTATTATGTTCACTTTCGGATAAATACCCTCGGAAAAGGCATGAACCCCCTTATCCTCCCAGTTAAATAGTACCAGTACTGTTCTTCTAGAAAAATGGCTTTGGCATTTAATAACCCAGAATGATTGATATGCCATTAAAAAAAGAAAACAAACCATCATATAGGCTCACAAGAAAGCACTTGTAGTATAGCTTTATTATATAAGGATTGCCTAGTCGGCTGGGGTTGTAGAATACACCGACTGCTTCTCTGCAGAGAGGTAAGACCCCCCCCGCCCAATGAGTGTCCTGGATATGACACTGAACAATCTAATGGTGAGGTTCCAGTAATGCTGGAGCTTTGGGGAATGCAGAGCACTCTTTTATTGCCATTGCTCCAAGGTCCACTCTCACCTGGAGTGGTAGCACCTGATAGGGTCTTATCAATTATTTATATAGAACTAAACTGTGGTTTGAGTTTATTGTTTTTTGCATTTAAACAGCGTATTTATGTTAAACTGAATTGTTGAAATCTTTGGTTGAATGTATATTCGTATAGACAGAATTTAGCGTTAACTAACCTACAAAGGTTGATATGCCATAAAAGCCAAACAACCCAAACGCATATTAAGAAAAAGACCTGATAAGCTGAGGTCAAATCGTGGATGAGGCTATTTATATTTCATTTCACACTAATGATTCTAGGAAAGGCATGAATCCATCTCTTCTTGTCCTAGCATAACATTATCAAATTAGGATTGCCCAGTTGGCTGGGGTTGTAGAATACATTGGCTGCATCTCTGCCGAGGAGTAAGACTGCCCCAATGAGAGTCCTGGATATGACACTAAACAATCTGATGGTGAGGCTCCAGTACTACTGGAGCTTTGGGGAATGTGGAGTATCCCTTTATTGCCATTGCTCCCACGTCCACTCTGGCCAGAGTGATAGCTCCTGATAGGGTCCTATCTATGGGTCAAATAGAACTAAACCGTGTCCTTATGCTAAACTGATCTGTTTGAAATAGAACTGTCTATATGTATAAAAGTTGGTGACCTTTGTCAAGGGTGACCCAAAGGTTTCCTTTTCAATAGCTATTACACCGAGGTGTAAGAGAGGGCACTACTCCATTCCCTGGATTGCTCCACTTTACCCTTGATCCTTATTTTATAGTGTTGAGTGCTAAGCAAGGTAGCATCAAGTACCATTTTTTGAGTCTTTGGTATGACTCGACCTCGGATTGAATCCCAGTCTCCCGGACCATTGGCAAACACTCTACACATTAGACCAGTCCATTGGCCAAGCAGTGAGGGTGTTTGCCAAAGGCCTGGGAGACCAGGTTTCAATCCCAGGTCCAGTCATACCAAAGACTCAAAAAATGGTATTTGATTCTTCTTTGCTTAACACTCAGCATTATAAGGTATAGATCAAGGGTAAAGTGGAGCAATCCAGAGAAAGGGGTTGCACCCTTCCTTACACGTTTTTGTTGTTGTTTCATAATAGTTTTTTTTTTTTTTGGTACATGGTCTCATGAAGCCTCACCACCAGATGCAGTTTTGTGTCATACTCAGAACACCCCTTCTTCTTAGAGGGGAGTGTCTTATCCCTCAGCTGGGGATACATCTAGTGTATTCTAAGCCCTGCTAACAGGCCTAGTACGGTCTTTGTGATAAGCTTGTTAACCAGTGCACCATTCTAAGACACCTTTGATTTTAAATCAATAAATCTTTAAAGTACTTTATCTTGTTTCAAGCAAATCCCAATCTATAAAAGAAAGTACTCATACTATGAATCCATACGTTATGTAAAAGAGCATTGTAGATTTTAGAAGTACTGTATTTAGTACATTTGCTAGCAGTTGAGAAGAAATACTTCATAAATCATTGTTTACAAAATGCTGTGTGTGTTGGAAGAATTGGTTGCATTGTAAAGTTGAGAGATGTCAAAATACTGAGGCTGACAGAAAGAATTCAGTCAAAAGAATTGACAACAAACTAGATGAGTGTCAGGGAGCAGTTGTGAATACTCTCTTTCAGGGTCAGGGCAGAATAGTTCAGTTCACCAGTTTTGAAGTCAAACTAAAATAGATTTAGTTAGTTTTCCTCTCTCTCTCTCTCTCTCTCTCTCTCTCTCTCTCTTTCTCTCTCTCTGTATCTCAAATGAACTTTGATATACTCCCTGTGGGGCTTAGAATATGCAGACTTAATACCCTGTGGAGGGGTAAGACCCCTTAAAAAAAAAGGAATGTCACAGGTGTGACACTAAATTGCATTCAATAGTGAGGCTCCATCTTTTGAGCTCTGGGGAGTGTAGATTATCCTTTTATAGCCATTACTCCCAGGTCCACTCTAGCTCAGAGTGGTAGTATCTCTTAGGGTCCCATCTATGGGTCAAGTAGATATGTTGCCAAATTATTTATATTAGGAATACTTGATATTATGTAACTGTGTGCCAAAAAACTTTAGAAACTGCACAAAAAAATGGAAATATACAAACAATATATGCAATTCTTTAACGTAGGTTAAAAATAACCCCATATGAGTGGACATGCCATTAAAATCAATCAATCAAATGATTTTTTCTATTGATTCCTTGTTTAGAATTAAATATAAATTGATCTGACTCGATAATTTCCTGAGACTTTTTTACTTCCTTCTTTTTTGTGTGATGATTTTCATCATGCTCATTGCCATGTAACAGATTTTGGTAAAATGTCATCTTTTGGTAACATGTCATCTTTTGGTAAAATGTCATCTTTTGGTAACATGTCATCTTTTGGGAATATGCCATCTTTTGGTAACATGTCATCTTTTGGTAAAATGTCATCTTTTGGAAACATGCCATCTTTTGGTAAAATGTCATCTTTTGAGAACATGCCATCTTTTGGTAACATGTCATCTTTTTGAAACATGCCATCTTTTGGTAACATGTCATCTTTTGGTAACATGTCATCTTTTGGGAACATGCCATCTTTTGGTAACATGTCATCTTTTGGGAACATGCCATCTTTTGGTAACATGTCATCTTTTGGTAACACATCGTCTTTTGGTAGCATGTCATCTTTTGGAAACATGCCCTCTTTTAGGAACATGCCATCTTTTGGGAACATGCCATCTTTTGGGAACATGCTATCTTTTGGAAACATGCCATCTTTTGGGAACACATCATCTTTTGGTAACATGTCATCTTTTGGGAACACATCGTCTTTTGGTAACATGTCATCTTTTGGTAACATGTCATCTTTTGGGAACATGCCATCTTTTGGTAACATGTCATCTTTTGGGAACATGCCATCTTTTGGAAACATGCCATCTTTTGGTAACATGTCATCTTTTGGGAACATGTCATCTTTTGGAAACATGCCATCTTTTGGTAACACATCGTCTTTTGGTAACATGTCATCTTTTGGGAACATGCCATCTTTTGGAAACATGCCATCTTTTGGTAACACATCGTCTTTTGGGAACACGTCATCTTTTGGGAACACGTCATCTTTTGGGAACATGCCATCTTTTGGGAACACATCATCTTTTGGTAACACATCATCTTTTGGGAATATGCCATCTTTTGGGAACATGCCATCTGACAAAGCTCAGCATAATTATAATACATACATTGATTGGCAAAATAAATGAGCCCAAGTTGTTTTTTGTTCCTTTTTTCAAATGTAACTTTTCTAAATAAAATTTTTAAGGGAATTTTTTCAATTTTAGGAACCCAATAGTAATAAGTAAGTGAAGTAAAGTTAGCAACCGTAGTAGAGGGTGACCTGAAAGCTCCATTTTCGATAGCTGCAACACCGAGATGTAAAGGAAGGCATTAATTACTCCTTTCCCTGGATTGCTTCACTTTACCCTTGATTCGTCCCTTATAATGCTGAGTGTTAAGCAAGGAGGCATCAAGTACCATTTTTTGAATCTTTGGTATGACTCAACCTGGGATTGAACCCAGGTCTCCCAGGCCATTGGTGAACACTCTAACCATCATGCCTACTATTTAAACTGAAAATGTCACCAAAAGAAGAAAAGTCTTCAACTTATTAAAGCAAAAAGCAGAATTATCAGAATGAGACAGAATGTGATGTAATAAAAACCAATCTCTGATATTTTAAATGGTAAAAATGAACAGACATCCATATCCACTGTAAAGAAAATTGTCCAACATTTAGTGAAAAACAGTTACACTATGAGAAAGATGGGCGCTAGCCATTCAAAAGCTATCATGAAAAGAAATGACCAAGAAATAAAATTTGCTGCTCTCGGAGAGAGAAAGAAAATGCTGATAAACTTGGCTAAAGTGTTCAAATCCAGTGATGAGAAGACTATATCCCAAAGAATTATTACAAGAAGGCTCAAAGAAAATAAAATTATGTAAAAAATCTGTGCAAGAAGTTTTTGTTATCAAAAAAGAATATCAAGGACAGATTGCATTTTGCAGCAGAATATTGTAATTTTGATACAAAGTGGTTTGAGGTCATAATATGGTCAGATAAGTCATCACTGGTTTTGAACTCTTTAGCCAAGTTTATCAACATTTTCTTTCTGTCTCAGAGGGTGGCAAATTTTATTTCTTGGTCATTTCTTTTCATGATATATTTTGAATGATTAAGACCCATTTTGCCTTTAGAGTGAGGCTCCAGAATATTGCATTAGAAGATCTGGTAGAAAATTATTGCCACAATGTTTGAAAACATCAGTTAAACAATGAATTTTTTAAATAATGGTATAGAGAGCTTTCTCATCGTTAGGGAACTAATTCGATGTGACAAGCATATTAATGCTAATGACTTGAGAAAAGACTACTACCAACTATTGACAAGCTGTTCTCTTTGGTACGTGGTGCCTTCAATAAGTTTCCAGACTTTTTTTGAACAGGCATTTAAAATTGTTGTAGAAACTTGAAAATTCAGTATGTTATTGCTATACATCTTATGAGATGACTGACCAATGATTATGATTTCAGGTTCAAATCAACAGCTACAGCAGCAATTGGAATACACCCTACTAAAGCCTGATTGTCACAGCTGGTGAATTTCAAAAATGCAATCTGAAACTTTAGAAGAACGATATGCAATAAAATTCTGTTTTAAACTTGAAAAAATGCCACAGAAGCATATGGAATGCTTCAGACTGCTTTTTGACCATCTGGCATGAATCGAGCATCAGTTTTTGAGTGGCATAAGAGATTCAAGGAAGGCACGGAGTCTGTGAGGGATAATGAGAAGTGTGGGAGGAGTAAGGAAGTCAATAGACCAGAATTGATTGGCTAAAGGGTTAGGGTTAGGGTTACTATGTTGAGGTTTTAAGGGAGTTCAAGAAGAGATTCCATTGGAAAGAGGCCATCACTCTTGAAATCGGGTCAGTGGCATTTCCAGCAGGACAATGAACCAGTCTACAACTCCATCCTTGTCACAGTCTATTTGACCAAGATGGGCATCAAGACAGTTTCTCACCCTCCTTACAGACCAGACCTTGGTCCCTGTGACTTTTGGTTATTCCCTAAGCTCAGAGGCTGTTGTTATGAGACAATTGAGAAGATGAAAGAGGCTGTAATGAAGGTCATTGACACGCTCACACAAGAGGACTTCGATGGAGCCTTCCAGAAGTTGTTGGAACGGTACAACAAGTGCATTGCAGCTGGAGGAGATTACTTCAAAGGGGACTTGAGTTTCATGTGTGTACTATCAATAAAAGTGCCCATATGAAAAAAGTCTTGAAACTTATTTAATGATCCTCGTAATACCAAAGCCTCTTTATGAAAAAATAGCAGTTATAATTTTTAATCCATAGCTGGGGAGATAAGAGGGTTCACTATCTTTCCTAAACATATTAGTCTGAAAGTGAATGTAATAATGTCAATGGTGTTCAGAACATTAAACAGTATGCCATAAGGACACCCACCTCCAAAATACAATAAGGACACCCGCCTCCAAAATGTTCTAATGTTCATTATGAAATTGCACTGTTTCATTCAAAGGAGAAGAGGATAAAAATGTGTGTGTGTGTGTGTGTGTGTGTGTGTGTGTGTGATGAGAAAGACATGAGGACAGGCGGAAAAGTTCATATGATGATGTCGTATCTGCTGCAGATGACTTTTTTGCCTAATGAGATCCAAGCAGTGCAACACTGATGGAAGAAGTGTGTAGACTGAAAGGGGAACTATGTTGAAAAATAATGATCTTGGTCAATTTAGGAACTTTTCAACTGACCCTTGTATATGATAAGAGTAAAATAAAAGCAAAGTTGGCGACCTTAGTCGAGGGTGACCCAAAAGCTCCCTTTTCAATAGCTACTACACCGAGGTGTAAGGGAGGGTGCTACTCCATTCCCAGAACTACTCCACTTTACCCTTGATCCTCACCTTATAGTGCTGAATGCTTAGCATGGTGGCATCAAGTACCATTTTTTGAGTCTTTGGTATGACTCGACCTGGGATTGAACCCCAGTCTCCTGAACCATTGGCGAACACTTTACTCATTAGACCAATGGCCCGACTTGTATAAAGATTAATTCTCTTGTAATAAATCATTAAACTATTTATAAGGATAATGAATAAGGAAAATTCAGATTAGTTTTCAATGCTTAAAGCTTGAAGCTTTTGTTATTTAACCTCTGATGACCTCTGATAACCTCTGATGTCAATCTCACATCACCTATATCACTAATTGAAGTCTTGTACATGTCTATGTTAAAAATTAGGTCAACAAGCTTTGTTGCTTTAAAATGTAAGTGACACACTTGAGGCTCAATTATTAGTCTATTCTGGTTGGTAAAAAAATGAGCCTGTGTCTTATTAATAGTTTTATTACAGAAGAGTTAACATAATTAAGAAAAACACAAAACAAGACATTTAATAAGCAGATATATTAAGTACTTTTTAATATAGGATAGTTATCCTATGAGTGTTTTTGAGCAAAGCAATTCTTTCAGACATAATACTATCAGTCAGTTTTTTACATTGTTCAATGGAAATGTTTTCACACTCATTCTTAATTGCTTCCTACAGTGTATCATCATTTGAAAACATCTTACCAGACAACTTTCATTTTATTAAACTCAAAATGTTTTCAAGTGAATTTAAATCTGTCTTTCCCCAGGCCAGATCATCACTTGTAATGAGTTTTCAGAAAGCCACTTGTTATCAATTTAGCTGAATAAGAAAGAGAATATTCATGTTGAAAAACGATGTCTGCTTGATTTACGAGGATCATTAAATAAGTTTCCAGACTTTTTTCGTATGGGCACTTTTATTGATAGTACACACATGAAACTTTAGTCCCCTTCGAAGTAATCTCCTCCGGCTGCAAGGCACTTGTTGTACCATTCCAACAACTTCTGGAAGGCTCCATGGAAGTCCTCTTGTGTGAGCATGTCAATGATGTTCTTATAAGTGTCCTCGCTGCATTTTTGAAATTCACCCGCCGTAACAATCAGGCTTTAGTAGGGTGTATTCCAATTGCTGCTGTAGCTGTTCATTTGAAGCCGAAGTCATAAAAATTGGTCAGTTATTTCATAACATGTATAGCAATAACATACTGAATTTTCAAGAGTCTACAACAATTTTAAAAGCCTGTACAAAAAGAGTCTGGAAACTTATTGAAGGCACAACATAAATAACCCACAAAGGTTAGTATGTCATTAAACAAAGAAACCAAAAAAATAATAACATTTTTATGTCGCAAAAAAAAAAATCAATTAATAATTGTAATTTGATAAAATCTTTGGTATATATTTGATAAAAGACAAAATTTTTTGCCAAAGTTTCTGTTTTACATTTTGAAAAAATTCGCTTAATCTATATAACTTTTATGCAAAGTTATACTTTACCATTGGAGGTAAGTTAGACACCTCTTTGCCATCCATCATAAGTTGCTTAGCTGGGCACACATCTCTTTTGGAATTTTAATTTTCAAAAATTCAAAAGTTTAAAGATTCAATCAATACTTTTTTTTATCACACCTCATATTTGAACAAGTACAAAATCTGTTTTTTTTATTATTATTGTGTAAAATCCAGTTTAGATTTTAGTCAGGTAGATCAAAATTAACTTACTAATTAACTTATTAATATATATATATATATATATATATATATATATATATATATATATATATATATATATATATATGTGAATAAAACTTGATTTCTATTAGAAGCAGATTGTCAGTTTGTTAAAATACTTATGAGCAGCACTGTACATACTACTAAAAACATATTTTGGAAAACTTTATCAAGTAATTTAGTCACTAGTTATTTATGTCACTTTTCATATAATGGTTAGGATATGTCAAAAACTTCATTACCTCTAATGATTATATATATGGTTCGACTAAATGTTTGGTGGGGTGAGTAGAAGAAAAATATAATAGTTGTATTTTTGTACTGATTGAACCTTATAAAAGTCAACAAGGTCTGCTTGGGTGGAGAATCTTTTCATGATTAAAAGCCACATTGAAATTTATTGTCTACTAATAAAGCCACATTCAATAAATTTTAGTATGTTTATAACAAAATCTAAAGTTTAAATTTAATTACTTGATCCAAATTTGATTGATATTTACTACTTAAAAGGAATTTAAAAAAACTTTACTAACTTTTTTATGCCTTTTTTGAGATTGCTTTTTGTGAGAAAGTATTGGGGGATCAGGTTCAAAAGTAGAGGTGGTCAAGCTTAATTGATTATTTGACTAGGCCACACTTGATGGTTTAGGCTCTTCTTATAATTATTCTCTAATTTTACTGGTATTGATGATTTTTGATCAATGGGATCTAAGCACTACAACACTGTTGGAAAACATGAGTGGACTGCAAGGCGGACTATGTTGAAAAATGAACCTTGTTTGTTCACATTCTTTGAGAGTATCTTGGAAAGCCAATGAACTTTTAAGACGACCCTTATATTTGTGGCCGTAAAATAAAAAAAAATTATGATTAAATAAAGAAACTTAATTTAAAATTTATTTAAATCAGTGGTTCTCAACTGATTTTGGGCCATGTTAATTTTGAACTTCTAAAATTCTAATGAAACAACCCCCACCCGCCCATAGTATTTAATTCTTACATATACAAAATTTTACTGCAATTCACGTGAAGGAAACTTTAAAGGTCATCAACTTGGTCTCTACCAAAATATTGCATACCCCACCAAAATATTACCATGTCCCACCAAGGGGGCATGTGTCCCAAATTGGGAATGACTGATTTAAACATATTTTGACATTCAATTTGTCTGTTGCACATTGAGGAAAATCAGGAAGAAGGGATTGTTAGTGGTCAGTAATTAAAGGCAAGTATTGGAGTGGTTAACAGTTATTGGTAACAGTTGGTGCTACGGAGTATACTGAGTCCCATCTCCAGTCATCAAAGTCCATTATTTGCATTAGTATATCCAATGATACACTAATACTGAACAAAACAAAAGGAAATACAAGATAAGCTCATATACATATACCGGATATTAATAGATATATATAAACCATATAAGAAATATTATAAGAATATATAAGTGTGTTCCAACATATGAAATGTGCACATTGTCTCATGAACAAGCAGTATATGAAAAGGCATACCGAAAATAGCAAAAAATTTTAGTTGTCTTTGTTGGTAGATAAAAATATTTATCAGGTAGTGAAACAAAATTTGTTCAATGAACAGGGACTGTGAGAATAAAAACAGGACATTGTGGAATGCAGGGTGTTATTTATGTTTTTGATGGGGGTCAAGAAAACGTCCACAATTTCAGCTTGTGGTGTCTTCCAATTGTCCAAAAAAGGTTTAATTCCTTGTCATGTGATTGCCAGTCTGATACAAAAAAATATTTAATCCATTCAAAGAACTAGGACAAAAAGAGGATGAGAAAGGATTCTCAATTCTCACATGACCAGTGGCCACATGATGTCCAAAGATATGCCCACAAATTCAAGGGAAGACAGTTATTTATTGTCTCCTTTCATAAGCATCATTGACTGGATAGAGTTTTTATATGTATAATGAAATGCATTGCCAATAATTTTTACTAAAGAAATTCATTGCAGAGGATTTTGCAGTAGAATTGCATTGTTAGAAAATTCCTATAAAAACCCACTGAAAACCCTGGAAGAAAGAATTGTCTGTGGTCTGGAATTAAAAGCTAAAAATCAGAATAAGGTTTTCTGACCAGGCCAATGGCCTAAGGAGTAGAGTGTTCGCCAATGATCTGGGAGACCGGGGTTCAAGCCGAGTCATACCAAAGACTCAAAAATTGGTACCTGAAGCCACTTTGCTTAACACTCAGCATTATAAGGTAAGGATGAAGGGTAAAGTGGAGCAATCCAGGGAATGGAGTAGTGCCCGCCCTGACACCTCTGTGTAGTAGCTATTGAAAAGGGAGCCTTCGGGTCAGCCTTGATTAAGGTCGCCAACTTTACTTATTCATACAATTAATGCATTACTAATGATTTTACAGTTTGTTATATTCATACATGGAAATACGGTGAAAGAGAGAGAATGGAAGAGGGGCAACTTGCTGACTAGGAATGCCATACTTCCTGCTTGTTAAAAAAGATTGAAGAACTGTACAAGAGGCTTCCTGTTCCTTTGGTTAGTTTATACGACTTTCAAAAAAGCTAGCTTGTTAAATGTTCATTTTGTAATAGTTGTAAATAGATAACTTGTTTGGTTATCCATCATGTGTATGTAAGGTAAGGTGCTTTAGGACTAAAAGGATATGTTCTGAGCATTATTCATGTCTGGCCATTGCAACAAGTGTGGCAACTACTACCTGTCTAAGATGCACAGGGACTGTGAGAATGAAAACAGGACTTTGAGGAATGCAGGGTGTTATTTATGTTTTTGATGGGGTCAAGAAAACATCCACAATTTCAGTTTGTGGTGTCTTCCAATTATCCAAAAAAGTTCAATTCCTTGTCATGTGATTGCCAGTCAGAGAGTGACCTCAAACAGCCTGCAAGCCATTATAATGACATTTGACAGAATGTAGCATGCAAAAATCTATTTTGAAGAATTTTACTTAAGAAATGCATTGAAAATAAATGAATAAGTGATTATCAATTGTGTGGAATTAATGCAAATATTGTAAAAAAAATTCTGGCAATAATATCTATAAAGTAAAGTAAGTAAAGTTGGTGACTGTAGTCAAGGGTGACCTGAAGGCTCCCTTTTCTATAGCTACAACACTGAGGTGCAGGGGAGGGCACTACTCCATTCTCTGGATTGCTCCACTTTACCCTTGATCCTTACCTTATAGTGCTGAGTGCTAAGCAAGATGGCATCAAGTACGATTTTTTGAGTCTTTGGTATGACTCAACCAGGGATTGAACCCTGGTCTCCTAGATCATTGGCGAACACTAATACATATTAAAAATTGGTTAATTAATAGCAACACATATACCGAAAAGAATTAAACTGAATATAACTATTTGAATGCTTGTTGGTAGGGAGGAGTTGAGTCCCCACTCAATTAGAATTAATATTAGCATTTGTATATCCATGATATGCTAACACTGAACATTACAAAAATGCAAGATACACTCATTTACACATACAAGAAAATTTGATATATGCAATATACACATAGCAGTGGTATTAAAAGAAATAACATACAATCATGTTCCAATAGTTAGAATCATACATGTATATGAGGAGGAGAACAAAAGAGTAAAAAGGCTTACATGCTGGGTTAAGTAATATAGCCATGTAGCTTTATTATTCCTTTACAAGGTCAGGAACATCTTAACTGTTCAAAGAACAGAGGTAAAAAGGGGTCAAGAAGGGGATTCAGGGATTGTCATATAGAAATTATTATTAATTTTATACCTACATAACCTTTCAATAACAATTACAAAAAAGAAAATTTCAATTTTTCAAGCAGACTTTTGGATTAGCTATAATCCTAATTCATCAGTTAGGGTTACGGTTAATAAAAACACAATTAACGTGAAAAATGATTATAAATTTTACCAACAAAAGAAGAATTGCTTATTAAAAAAAAAACAGGTTACAAAAAAAAAAAATAAAACTGAAAATGAATAATAATTAAGTGTTTCGTTATGTAAGATATGCAAATTAGCAAACCATATTAGGAATAAAAGATCACTGCCTTTATCAAGTTATATGGCTTGCTACTTATAACCTTGTCTGAGCTCAGGAAAAGTTGTTTTGGCATCAAAGTTTTATGTAGGATCTGGACTCAAACAAACAAACAAACAAACAAACTAGAAACTGCAACAACTTTATTATCACAGATGATTTACACTTATCAGGGACAGGCAAAAGAAAACAGTATACAAGTTGATAAGACAGACCGATAGATGGACAGACATACATTTTTACAATATAATTCCTCGACTTAAAAAAGAAAAAAGAAAAAAAGAAAATGTTCAACTAGACATACATTTTATCTGATATTTTCTTTCATTTGCTGATCATTTTCTGGTATATATTTTCTTAGCTGCAATATTAAATATGTTTCTTATAAAATTAAATTAACCTGAAAGGCTAATGATCATCCCAGAGGCGAATTTAACCCTAGAACACTAATTAACCTTGGCAACATATATATTACTGCTATCCCAACATTGGGAAAAGGGATGTACATCAATTGACCTTATGCATCTATATATATATATATATACATATATATATATATATACACACATATATATAGATATGCTTAAATGCACACACACACAAATGCACACACACACACACACATTTATATATAATTATGCAGGACAAATAAATTTGCTACTGCAGTGATTTTGACACCCTGGGTGCCTCACAAGTGCGAGTTATTGGCAAACTAAAGTAAATAATGATATGCATATATATATATATATATATATATATATATATATATATATATATATATATATAAGCATGTTTGATTAAATAATAAAGACACATTTTGTCCATATGATTCTATTAAGACCCTTTCAAGTTTCCTGATAAGTATCTTGGTTTCAGGTCAGAATAGGTGGATGAATTTACCAAAATTGTCCAGAGCGCTCTCAGACCTTTCATAGGCCATCATCAGGGTCTGAAAGCACTTGGGACAATTTTGGTGAATTCATTCACCAATTCCAACCTGAAACCAAGACACTTATCAGGACACTTGAAAGGATCTTAATAAAATCATGTAGACAAAATGTGTTTTTATCATTTAATCAAACATACTTAGATAAGAGACTGCTGCCCAACTACACACAAACACACACACACACACACACACAAAAGTGATGCTAAGTTGTATATCAATTTGCCTTTTCCTTGGAAAAACACTGATATTAAAGAGACTTACAGCATGAGTAACTCTTGTTTTACAATACTACCTTGCCTAGGCCTGTTGTGTGATTTGGATGCAGACTCA
The DNA here is from genome assembly GCA_963585895.1 of Sepioteuthis lessoniana. Classification (NCBI taxonomy): domain Eukaryota; kingdom Metazoa; phylum Mollusca; class Cephalopoda; order Myopsida; family Loliginidae; genus Sepioteuthis; species Sepioteuthis lessoniana. The sequence continues at coordinate 91,763,585 of OY757919.1, read as the reverse complement.
TAGTTTCACAAGACTAATGAATGCTATGATAAAATATATATATATATATATATATATATATATATATATATATATATATATATATATACAATATAATAAACAAGGGACACCATTGGTAATTAC